>CM046436.1:17881336-18293993 GCA_025506505.1 Flaveria sonorensis
CCTAATGACTGAATTGACTCGGTCCGCAGACGAAGTCTTATAGAATGTATGATTCTGATTTCAATCACCACGCGAATAAACAAATTGGGTGGGTTTGTCAAACCAATAAATCTATTATTGTTACCATGGTTTCATGAATTAATGATTGTGTTATTGACCAATTTATCTAACTATGCACATATAATTGCAAGTAATAACATAGCATGTCTTGAATTAAATTTGAAATAGAATAACAATAAATATCAATGATTAAATATTGAACACATGACTTTTCCAATAATAAAACTAAAAATAGGCTATGAATACTCACATTGATATTAGGATATGATTTGAACAATAACATGATAGATTATACTAGGCACAAACAGTTTCTTACGGTTTTAACCTAAAAAGGGTGTCCTAAAATTAGAATGATAATATGATTATAGACTAATATAAATTAAAATCTTAAGTGGGATTTGGATTTGACAATAGTTTTAACTAAAATAGTATAATTAATATAGTTTGATTAAATAAGGAATCAATTCATTTAATAATTAGATTGAAAATGATAATGAATCATTAGCGAAATTGAATAATTAAATATTACTTGAAAATTTTTAATTTATAGTAATTTATTAAATAAAGGTTGAGTATTAAAATATGAAAAGAAAATAATTAATTTAATGACTATATTATGAAATAACTTGGTCAAAATAATTAATTAAATAATTAATACTTTAAACGATTTTCAAATATAGGTTTAAAATGACTTAGAATCATTTAAGTTTAATTTATAACAATTTTTATAAAATTTAAAAACTTTAAATGAATTAATAACGTTTTTATAACATTTATGTTCTTTAAAAGATCATAAAATGTAAGATTATAACTTTTACAATTTTCAAACAATTAACTAATTATTTTTGAAATAGACTTAGTTAACAAAATTAATTTGATAACATATTAGTATATTTCCTGAAATTTAAAATACACAAAAATTGGCTGATAATGGTGGCTTGTCGATGTGGACGTGGAATAGGAAAGGTGTATTTTTAGTGATGTTGACCAGGATGAATTGGCCAACATGGAATCTTTGTTACAGAACGTTAATTGGAGTAATGGGAAAGACTCGTGGAGATGGTGTTGAGACATATCTAGTAATTTATTATTGTCAGTATCATGATTCATGGGCTGTGGTGTGTTTTAGGGAGATCATAGAGAGTGGAGAAGAAGAAGAGTAGTGAGAGAACAAAATCTGATCCCTGATGGCTAAGTTTTGGTATCTTCAAATTGTCAAACATACAATGTTTTTCTATCCATAATGGTTAAATGGCTTTGTATTATAATGAACGAGCTAAAGTTATTTTAGCCCGATTAGGTTTTGTTTAAGTTAAAAACGTAACTAAAGCACTCAAGCCCTCAACCACCAGCTGGGCCGGATTAAGTGTACAAACGGTTTTTTTACCCAACCGGTTCGGATTCAAACGAATCGTTTTTTTGTCGTGGTGTCAAACCGGTTTTTTTCAAACCGATTCGGGTTACAAACCGGTTGGCTCACTGGATACTCAAACCTATCAAACCAATTTGGACCGGTTTTAAACCAGTTTTTTTAATAAACCGGTTTTAGGACCGGTTTAACCGGGTTTTTAACTTTTTAAACCGGTTTATAACCGATTTGAAGGTGAGGTTACCAAACCGGCATACAAACCGACGGTTCGGGTCGGTATGGGACCAGTTTGTGCCAAACCGGTTTTTTCTTTGAAATCGGTTCCGTTTTTTTGGCCGAACGGTTCCCGAACCGGTTTTTTTTGCCCATGTCTAGCCCAAGCCCGACATCATATCTCTTTTTAGATTCGGGAAAAATTTTAGGTCTCGTAATAAACAAACAAATGTAATCAAACTTTGTGTTTGCCTCTAAAGAATTCGTTCTAACTAAATTAATTATTACATATGAGTTTCCTTTAATTGATATATTTTTGGTACTACACTGTTTATGCTTTAATCTGGGTTTTTAGGCGATTGAATCATCTAAACCATTGTTTATGCACTTAACTAATAGGTATCTGTTACGAACACAATGGTAATCAAAACATTAAAATGATAAAAAGAAGAAGAAGAACATGTAAGAGGAGGAGGAGTTCAAACTCAAATCATCGATACCCATTTAATCATTCTATTTGTAGGGCTTATACGATTCAAACTCAAATGATGGTTGTATATTTACATGAATATGCGTCGTCTATGTATTATACATTAAGAATAAGACTGTTATAGCTTTAGTAATTAAGATTCTTGCTGTCTCTGACATCGTACGAGTCGAAATGCTAGTATACACCTAACAACTCTTATATATGAAAATTTTAAGCATTGCATACAACTCTCATTACACTTGCTTACCCAAGCATACTTTTGTTGAAGTCATTATCCACTTACTTTTTTTTCTATGTTAAGTAAAAAAATAAGAATTTAAATCAAATCTTCTATATGCCCTGATGGTTATAGCTGGGTTCTATACATTCCACCAAATCTTACTCCGTCATCTCCTCCGTTTTCTTCTTTTTATTTTCTTTCTTATTTTGTATGTCTTCTTTTCATTTTTATTCTTTCTTTCTTTACGTTATTTAGGATATATATTTTCCTTGCTTACTTTTTCTTACTTTTATATGGCTTTTTGTTAGGAATTACTTATTTATTCAATATTTTTTTTCACGGTGGTTAAGACTATACAAGTAGTCGAAACCAAACATCACAAATTTTAACACCCTCATCAAATCTATGTTTTGAACCCGCAACGAAACGTGATGTATAAATGTTTCCACTTTAATAAAACGGTAACTAAAGAGGACACGTGACAGCACTGCATTTCTCTTCATCAATTAAACTCGCTTCTCTCTCCTATTAAATAATTACATTAATTATTAATGATATTATTTAATTATTTTTTAGATTAAAATTAGTTTTTAGTAAATTAAGAAAGATATATTTTTATTAATATTATTTCTAAACAAATAAACTTTTATAATAAAAGAAATTTAACTAAAATGTCAAACTTTTTAAAAGAGTAAATTACATGAACAGTCCCTACGTTCTTGTCAAAGTTTTGGATTTTGTCTCTAAAAAAATTAATTATATGGTCCTTAACATTTTATTTCTCTTTCATCCATAGTCCATAAGTCAGTTAATTAACTATTAATGTTGTTAAAGTTGTCAAAATAACCATTTTACCCCAGGGACCAAACATATAATTTATTTTTAAAACTATATATTTATATATATATATATATATATATATATATATATATATAATATGTGTGGGAAAAGTTTATGGTACAAATTGATGAATTTGTGCGAAGTGTACAAAGTGATAACAGCCATTGATCTAGGAAATCACGGTTCAGATTAGATATGAAAGTAATTATGCAAGGAAGGGATTAGAGGGGTAAATTTGAATATCCTAAAATTGACGACTTTTAAATTCCTCCAATTTTTTTAAACGTGTATAACTTTTTATACAACATTATTATTATTAAAAAAATTAAATCATAAAATCGAGCATTTAAAATCAACATTTTTTAAAAGTGAATAAGTTGTGCGTATAATTTGCGTAATTATAATTGCGTAATTTGAAAATAATTTGCTTAATTATTGCAGGACCGTTAAAGGGTACTTAAGCTTGTACTTAGTTAACACACTTAGGAGGATCTTAAGATCACTAACAATTCAAATAGGGAACTGCGAACTTTACTAAAGATACAAGACAACACAAGTAAACAAGAATAAGAACACAAGATAAATTTTCAAGGAAGTTGTATATTGCTTCTCTAGTTCTATTACAAGTGTTGTACAAGTATATTTTAATACAAGAAACCAGAGACTACTTATACTACATCCTACAACCGTCAATATGCAAAAAGAAGTTGAAAGTGACTAATCTAGACAACAAGATCAGCCTAAAGTCAAAAGACAGATTGCCTTTTGACTAGTGACTATGACATGCCATAGCTCACTGACTTTCCTATTACAAAAAGCCAAAAAAGAACAAAAACAGAAACTTGCAGGCAAAGACCTTATCTATTTTATCATAAAGCATGAAAGTTTCACCAAATGATGATAGTTGGTGAACCACCAGAGCATGCAGCGGACAGTAAGTTGCTTTATGATAAAGTTGATGGAAAAGGTATTTTTTCTCTCTCTTTAAAAGAAAATCAATATTGTTTTTAAACATATTCGGAAGACTTTGTCTTGAGAACTTTGGACGACTTCATCTTTTACCTTTGGAAGAGTTGAGTCTTTGGCTTCGAAAGACTTTACACTTAGAGTATTTTCTAAGTTAAGTGTAAAGCTTCCGCAACAGTTTCTTCTGAACTTTGGCTTCGGAAGATTTTACACTTAGCATTTCTCTTGAGTGTGTAAAACTTTCGAAGCTGGTTCTTCTTTGTTCCAAAGTGAATGTTGGAAGAATTGGTTGTTTTGGTATCCTTTGGTTGAATCAGCCTCTTAACTTCAGAGGTTCCTACAAACTCCCCCTAGGCTGATGCTACCAAAACAGAGAGGTTCTTCAGACTGGGATAGTCCACATGAGGATCTTCAGAACTCCTTTCTTCATCAGCAGATCTGGATTCTTCAAACTCATGAAGTACCTTCTCATGTCATAGAGATCATGCAGAGGGAGTTCAAGCATGTCACTTGTGAAGTAGACATGTTGTTCTCCCTGATCTCTAGTGACATACCATCTGTCTGGATCTTCAGTAAATGTCCAGGACAGAATTTGTCTTTCAACAGAGAGAGGATCTACTATGATAGGAGTTGGTTGAGAGTCCTCTTCATGCACTTCCTCAGGATGTTCTGACTTATCCTGAGGTTGGGAGGTGGATGTCTTTCTTCTTTTCTTCTTAGTTGATGATCTTCTTCTGGCTATCCTTTTTCTCCTCCTGATGATTTTAACTGAGAGGGTTGGTCTTCAGTACCAAGTTCTTTAGTGGATTCCCTCTCAGTTAGGATCTCCTCTCTTCCAGTTTCAGAAGGAGAGGGAGGAGAACCCTGCTGTGGGTTAGAAGATGAAGTTGGCTGTTATGCAGCTTCAGGTGTAGGTGGTGTTGTCTCTGTAGGTTCAACCTTTACCTCAACTTCAGGTTAAGCTTGACTTGATGATGAATGAAGGTCCACAAGCTCTCCTCTTTTTATCTTCTGCTTGATCACCCTTACGTGCTCATCCATTGTGGATAGAGACATGGGACCAAGCCTCCTTCCGGAGAACCCATACAGCTTCAAGAAGCTCATCATCCTCTACCTATCTGCAGACTTTTTCTGACTTTTCTAGATGATGGCTCTTGATTTTGTAGCTTCTTCCCTTTGCCTCTTCCTAGTAGCTTGCCTTTCTTTTTGGCTTGCTCTTCCAGCTGCTTATTGTATTCAAATAATATATAATCATAAGGCAAGGGAAGGAGTGTAGGTGTCTGATAGAGACCGTGGCACTCAGGTAGTTGATCATTTTAATCTTTCTTCTTCATCAACTATCTGAGGTTGTTCAGCAGCCACAGTCTCTGACTCAGGACTTTCTTGAACTGGGGAGAGGACAAGAATGTTCTTGTAAAGCCTTTTTCTCCTCATTTCTTCCTTGTGTTTGAGGGTCAAGGCTGCATCCTCTGCTTCCTTCCTCTCCTTTGACAATTCAATGTCGGCCAGTTCATTTAACTCCTCTAAGAGGAGAGAGATGAGTTCATCTATGTTGAAGTTCCTGGTCCCCAGATAGTTGAGCCTGGCTGCCCTTAATTCATCTTCTTGAGTGTTTGGTATAGGGGCAGCCAGAATTGCAGCTTGCATGAATCCTGGGGAACCACTTGAACTCTCTCCCTTCAGCTTCCTCTTCCTCTCTCTTTTTCTTCTTCAATCTCTTCAGGAGTCATCTTCTTTTTGCCTTTGTCAATTATAGATCTTGATGACTCAGTCTGAGAAGAGCTTTGGTCTTCATTGTTGATTCAGCAGTCAAGCTCTGGTCAGAGAGAGGTTGTGAAGCACCATCACCAGCTGGTGCCTCACTGAGGGTATGGGGTGCTGGAGGAGATCTTGTCTCAAGGTTCACAGTCTTAGCCTCTGGGCCTTCAGTCAAGGCTTTCCCTTCGAAGCTAATCTTGGGGTCTACCACAACATCCAGTTGACCAAAGGCTTCAACTGCTAGCCTCTGTCTATATGATGTTGTGTCCTTTTGAATTCTGCCAGCACCCAGTCTTGAATTTGATTGGCTAATCTGACAGGTTGTCTGTTATTGCTTGGGTTGACAAGTGCCAGATCTACCAGATTTATACCCTCATAGAAACTCAGGTTTGAAATGTTTAAGATTTCTAGTTGACCCTGAGCTCTAGAGAGTACAAGAGCTTTCCTATCACTGTCGTACCCCAACCCATGATTGGGTTCTCAGAAGGGGCAGACATTGCTCTTGGTATCCCTTCCTCAAACAATGTTGAATTTGCAAGTCGAGATCTCTGTTTTGAGGAGGTTACTGAGGATGGACAACTGCAAGATAGGATGGTGAGTCCTGTATGTCCATACTTGAGGAAGAACTCCCAGGTTTTGTGGCTGTCAGAACTTCCTCCCCTTTTTGGTGGCATCACCCTCATGCATAGGTGAGCTGGGGAAGTGATCCATAACATCCACAGGTTCTTGTGGACCTGGATGAATTTGTCCTATGGGTCTCTTAGCTAACTGGCCCTTGAGATCGATGATCTCAAGTTGCTGGTCATGGACCCTCCGTTGCAAGATAGTCACCTATGATTCAAGGTGAGCTATCTTTGAAACCAGTTGGGTGCAGATGTCTTCGAGTTGGTGCACCCTGAGTTTCAGACTCCCCTCAACTTTAGTTGAAGAATCATTGGGGGATGAAGGAGGTGAACGAGGTCCGCTCCCTCACCACCAGCATGGGGTTCTTGGCTGCTGGATTTCCCCTGCCCCATGACAATATTAAGAGGCTGGGTTGCCGTGGTTGAGGTCTTAAAGATGTAATGACTAGCAACAGTGAGAGCCTCTTCCACATGGGTCTCCTGGACAATCACAGGAAGATCCACCTCAGTTTGGGGTGTCTGATGTGGGCTAGACATGGGTGAAGCAGGAGTACTCATCTCCTCTTGAGTGTGGGTAGAGAGGAGAGATTCATGGTACTCACTGAATCCAAATCTTCATCAAAGTAGAAGTTAAAGCTGGGAATGGGTTGGTTAAGATTAAGAGGCTGGGGATGGTAGCTTTCCCCTGAAGGTTGATCACTAGAGTATTGAGACTCAAAGGGATGGCTTAAGGCTGTTTGTGGAGTTGTGAGCTCATTAAGTTGAGCATGAGGAACCTCATCACTGATCTTTTGAAGAATGGGAGTGGTTTGCTCCTCAGGAGAAGTGGGAGCTCGAGTGTCCACTTCCTCCTGTGTGGGTTATGATATGGGGGCCTGCACTTGCTCAATAGCAAGTGCAGGGGTTTGTTGGATTTTCTAGTGTAGGTGATAGTAATTGTTGGCCTTGATGGTGGTTGAGAGGAGGAGGGTGTTGGTTCATCACTAGATGGGGCTGCTAGGATGTCACCCTGAGCAATGAGCTCAAACATTTTCGTGACAAGGGCTGTTTCTACCCCTGATAATCCAACGGTTGGCCTTTTTCAATATCTTGAAAATGCCGGGCCTCATGTGTGCAAGTTTAAGAACATTACCTGTTCCCCTCAATTGTGATCCCAATTCAAAGTTGAGAATGTGTTGAACATACCAGGGGAACATGTAATATTCTAAGGAATCCAAATTCGCTAGTAAATTTCTAAATACAAACTGAGAGTACCTGAATTTGACCCCTTGAACCATCCCATGGACAATAAAGGAGAGGTCTTCTGGAATCTGGTCCCATCCTCCATGTTTGTTGGATAAGTTGTGGATGATGATATGGAGGAGGTATTTCCATTGGAATGAGACCTTCCCCTTCCTGAAGGTCTTGACTGTAAAGTCACCTTCATATCCCATCTGCTCAAAGGATTGGTTGACAGCAGCTTTTGGAAAGGACAGCTCACCTGCTTCATCATCCAGCTGCAAGTGGGTGTTTATAATGGCTGGAGTGATAAAAACCGTCCTCCCCTGCACTATGGCAGACAGTGCCTTCTCCCGTCCATGGTGACCTCTTGACAGGTCCGCCAGAACTCAAGTAACTGATCCTTATAGAGAGGAGGATCGATTGTAAGGGAGGTGAAGTAGTGAGACAAAGAAAGATACCTACAAACGTCTGAGAAGCTTGGATCCTTCTCAAAGTTTAACAGGGCAACTTGATTATGTTGCCTGTGTAGGTGCATGGTGAAATCCGGGTCATTACGACGATCAAGATTGGCCATTTGAAGAAGCTTTGTAGTGAAGGAAGGAAGAAGAAGATGAAATTGGGGGTAATTTTAGGGTAAGGAACAATCAGAGTAGAGAGATGAAATAGAACCGTTTGGAAAGATATACTCTGGATTTGAGACAAAGTTATGACAAAAAGATAAACTTTGAAATCCGCAAGTGGGTCCTACTTCTGAAAAAGGCGCCAAAAAGTTAGTTTTCTTGGAAGTAGTAAAAGCTTTCGAAGGCAATTTTGGTTTCGGAAGCTTTGCAATCAAAGCTTTCGAAGGCAATTTTGCTTCGGAAGATATTTCAAAGAGTTTTGAAATTTTGGCTTCGGAAGAATAAATGAGTCTTCTGAGACTAAATTGCTTTCGGAAGAAATTTGTTCCTAAAATTCATTTAAGTACTTATACCAAATTTTAACCTTCTGAAGATACTTCAAGAATTTCTTTTGAAGGTAAATCTCAGATAAGTTGTTTAAACGATTTAAAGACATAAATTTTCTTTCGAAGGCAACTTTTGCTTCTTTCGAAGGTAAATTTTCATCATTCTAAGAGATATCATTTTAAAAGTTCGTTTTTCTTCCAAAGAGAACTGGGCTTATGAAGTGATCTAATAGACAACCTAGGACACAGTTTTAGGAAATAAAATTGATTAAGTTATTAAGAAAAATCTATTTAAAGTTAATCATCCCAATAGCTGATACAAGATAATTAAATCTTTGTTCATCAAAGCTTTTATGAACAAATCAGCATATTGTTCATTTGTGTTAACTTTGATTAGTTTTATCAAACCCTTTTTCAAAATTATCTCTAATCAGATGATACCTGATATTGATGTGTTTGGTCCTTGAGTGCTGCACAGGATTCTCTGTAATAGAGATAGCACTGTTGTTGTCTATGTGGATGGGAGTCTTTTTGAAATTGAACCCATAGTCTAGCATCTGATTCTGAATCCAAAGCACTTGAGCACAACAGCTGGCAGCAGCAATGTATTCAGTAGTTGATGCAGACATACAGGATTGCTTCTTGCATTGCCAAGAGACTATCCTTCCACCCAGGAACTGACACCCCCCAGATGTGGACTTTGCAGTCATGTTGCAGCCACTATAATCACTATCTGTATAAGCATATAGATTAAAGTCTGAATTCTTGGATACCAAAGGCCTAGATTGGAGCACCTTTGAGATATCTAAGAATCCTTTTGACAGTGATTAGGTGTGACATCTTGGGGTTGGTTTGATATCTTACACATATGCATGTGGCAAACATGATATCAGGCCTGCTAGCAGTAAGATACATAAGTGACCCAATCATAGCCCTGTAGAGATGTTCATCAACACACTCCCCTCAAGATCAGGACCAAAGGAGTGGTTTCGGGCTATGGGTGTCTTTGCAACCTTACAGTTAGTCATCTTGAATCTTGTAAGTATGTCCTGTACATACTTTGACTGACTGATGAAGATGCCATCTTCAACCTGCTTCACTTGAATTCCTAGAAAGAAATTGAGTTCCCCTATGGCACTCATTTCAAATCTATTCTTCATCAGCATCTCAAAGTCTTTGTAGAGCTTTGGATTAGTTGAACCAAAGATGATGTCATCTACATATATCTGAACTAGCAATGTGTCATTCCCTGTCTCTTTGATGAAGAGAGTCCCATCAATAGTACCTCTTTTGTATTCATGTTGACAGAGATATGTTGATAGTGTCTCATACCACTTTCTTGGAGCTTGATGCAGTCCATAAAGGGCTTTATCAAGCTTGCAGACATAATCAGGATGATCTGGGTCTGCAAAGCCAGGTGGTTGTTTAATATAAACTTCTTCATCAATCACCAAAAGAGAAAGACACACTTCACATCAAGCTGGTAGACCTTGAAATCCTTGGATGCAGCATAAGCGAGAAATATTCTTACAGCTTCAAGTCTTGCAACTGGAGCAAAGACATCAGTGTAATCAATCCCTTCTTCTTGAGTGTATCCTTAGACAACCAGTCTACCTTGTTTTTGATGATAATCCCTCTATGATCCTTCTTGTTCCTGAAAACCCATTTGGTTCCTATGACACTTTTCCCTTGAGGAAGAGGGCATAAGTTCCACACCTTCTGTCTTCTGATTTGAAGCAGTTCATCTTGCATAGCTTCAATCCAGCTTCCATCCTTCAAGCCTCATCACCTTCTTCGGCTCTATCTGGGATAAGAAACAAGAATTAGTCAAACACAGCTATCATGAGTTTGTCCTCTTGTTCTTACCCCTGAGTCAACATTTCCAATGATGTTTGTGGTGGGATGTGACTTGTGGATCCGAAGTTGAGGGATCATAACAAGTTGGTTAGACAGATCTAAATTTGAGAAATTCTGATCTGGCAATAAGGTGTCTCCCACCACATCAGCACACTTATCAAGAGAAACTTGATCCAATGAGTGTGTGACATCATTCATGTTGTCTTCAATGGAGTGGTTCTTGATCATGTCACCACCTCCAGTTCCTCCTGCATTTGAAGTTCCTTCTCCTGAATTCTGAGCCTCTAAGCTAGAATTTGAAGGCAATTCATTTAAATCAGCAGTATTTGTCATGCTAGTGCTGATGGGAGCTTCAATTGTAGGGTTAGTCACCACTGGAGCTGAAGTAGTCTTCTTGTTTGGTCTTCTCAGCTCAAATCTTGGATCAGGATCTTTTGTGACCTGTTGTCTGTAGATCCTGAAACATTCTCACATGATTTGTTAAAACAGTTGGTAACTAAGTCAAGATCAAACAACCAATCCGGACCAGAACCTTTTAAACAGGGTGTGTGTTCATTGAAAGTCACATTGGCTGACTCCTCAATGATTCTAGTTCTGAGATTGTATACTTGATGGGTGGTCCATAGCCTTAATGGTGTTAAAAGACAAGTTTATCCCTCATTTGATCATGTAATTGTCTTGAATTAGATGACTACAGTTGTTCATGTTTCAGGTGTGTTTGGAGCTTAAAATGTGGAGAAAACGCTGCTTCGGATGGAAGGGAGTAGAACGGGTCATACGAGGATGGAAAGAAGTAACAAATGAGAGAAGTCAGGGGTCCACCGTAAATTACGGTGTCTACCGTAATTTACGGTAGCCCCTGAAAACCCTAGAATTTCACCGTAAGACAGTCTCTTCCCAGCGTAGCACTTTGAAGTCCATCGTAATTTACGGTAGGTACCGTAAATTACGGTAGAGCCAGTGAGGAAAGCGTAACTGCCCTATTAAAACCGTCTTCATGGGTCTTTTCATGTCATTCATCATTGGAGACGTTTTTTCTGCAGTTTCTGGGTGATTTCTGGCTGTGGATAGTGATTGGGAACATTTCTAAACATTAGGTTTGTACTTTGATGCTTATGAACATTGATTTTGTTGGTTGATGATTCACCAAGCCATGTCCGGCTAAACTTTCGATGATCATCTTAGGTGAAGGTTTCTATTATGAATCTTGTGTGTTTTCCTTTATTTCTAGAATGATAACCATGGTGTGTTTGCTATGCTTATCATGGTGTATGAATGTTTGTTTGTAGCTTGTTAATTTATGTTTCAATTCTAGTCTAAATCGTACGTTCTTGGTGTCGTTGACAATCAAGATATCAAGGGAAGGGTTAGGGTTGGATATTGATTAATTGATCATCGGGAAACAACCTCGCGTTAATATAATCCTAGTACTTTGTTCCCTTTTATCACAACAAATGTTTATGTATGAGTTATGTCTATGTAACTCTTTCTAGTTGGAATTATGCACAATTATTAAAGGAAACAAGAACCTAAGATGGTCATTCTCTCATAATCTGATTAACAATCCAATTTTGCTTTGCAATTAGTACGTGAATTAGTTCTTAAAACCAAAACAATCAACTCTTGAATTTTAATTTCTGCATATTAGATTAATTGTAGTTAATTCACAAGGCTATAGAATCAACACATTTTCCACAAACTCCCTGTGTTCGATACCCACTTACCACTATCTATTAGTAGTAACTGGATTAAATTTGCGTGTGACTACGACAATACGTCAAATTTTGGCGCCGTTGCCGGGGAGTAGTGCGCAACGTGTGTTTTTTTATAGTTCAGTTGTTATTTTTCGGGTTTACGCTGGTTGTGCGCAGTGTGCAGGTTTTACAGGTGTATCCATACCAGGAACTCGCGCGCGACATCACCATTAGTGTTTGATCCAGAAATCGAACGAGCCGCTAGTAGAAACAGAGTCTTACACCGACAAAACAAAATACGTGGTTCACCAATAGCACCTACAACACCAACTACACCAACCAACACAATGGAACCACCACTCCCATAACGGGTCAAACAACACCATCCACACCTCCACCAAATACTACCAATCCTACACCATCCCAAGTGATCCATCCAACCAACACCACATTACCTTCAAGTACCTAACCCGAACACACCTTCACTTATGATTCCTCATCAGCGTTTCCACCGTTTCAACTTTCTTCCAGACCTCCGGCCAATCATCTTCTACTA
This sequence comes from Flaveria sonorensis, assembly GCA_025506505.1. Classification (NCBI taxonomy): domain Eukaryota; kingdom Viridiplantae; phylum Streptophyta; class Magnoliopsida; order Asterales; family Asteraceae; genus Flaveria; species Flaveria sonorensis. Next base: position 17,894,150 of record CM046436.1, read on the forward strand.
ACCAAGTACCACCACAACATCAATTTCAACCAAGCTCCACCGTTGTCCATACTATCATCGAACCACAACACAATTACCAATCAGGATTTCAAAAGCAAGTGGGTGTCGGTGTACAAGGTAGGGGTTATGTTGATTATGATGATGGGTTTGACTACGGGTACGAGGGGTATGACGACTATGAGCTACCGGGAGATAGAACCCAAGCGGGTACACAAGGGGGATTATATCATGATCAAGGGCAACCGGTGAACCAAACACACCCGAAACTTGTGAGACCGCCAATGGCATAACGGATGCCACCTCAAAGACGACCTCCACCTCAACAAATGCCTCCGTTTCAGCAAGGGGCTCCACCGCGTCCACCCCCGAGGCAATTTCTAAGACCACTGGGTATACCACCTAGAATACCTATGGGTGTTCCGAGGAGACACAACCGGGAAATAGTGAGGGGAGTAGATGCTCATGTCAAGCCGGTCATCACCAACAACCCATCTCCCGTCGTAATTCCGCAAAATCAACAAGGGAGAACATTTGAGGTAAGGACCAATTCCTTGCAAAGTTTACCAAAATTCAAGGGGTTGGCCACTAAAGAACCGTACTTCCACCTTGAGGCTTAGGATTCAATTTGCAACACAATTGGGGGCCAAGGGTTTACTTCAGATGAGGTAAAGTTGGTGCTATTTCAATTTTCGTTGGAAGATAAAGCTAAAAGATGGTTTTACACTTTGCCATCCGCATCAATATACACTTGGGCTGAAATGCAACAAAGGTTCTTAGAAGAGTTTTTCACGGCTCAAAAGACAAATGATGCAAGGAGAAGTTTAAGAAGTTTCCAACAACAATCTGGAGAAATGTTCCATGAAGCCTTCGAGCGGTTTAACATGATGATAAAGAACTGCCCTCATCATGGAATTGATCTTTGGGAACTTATGAATGCTTTTCATGAGGGATTGACGTATGAAAGTGCTAACCAATTAATGTCAATTACAAATGGCACTTTTGGCACTAATTATGAAGAGGAGGATTGGGCCTTTTTAGAATAAATGTCAGTCACATCAAAAAGAAAAGCCCAATCGGCCCGAAAAGCAAGACATGTGATTACTCAAAGAGCACCGGTGCATGCGGTAGAAGATGGGGATGTGCAAACCACTAATCAAGTGTACAATGTGTGTGCAATTTGCAATGAATTGGGGCATGCAGCTGAAAATTGCCAAAGTGGTGGTGAATAATATGAGGAGGTGAATGCATTACAAGGCCAAGGAGGGGGTGGTAGAAGTTATAACATGAATTCGAATACATACCACCCCGGGTTGCGAAACCACCCAAACTTTCGGTACGGGAACCCGGCTAACCAAGCTAACCCAAACATTCAAGGAAATCAAAATAACTTTCTTCCGCATCAACCATTTAATAATCAAGGTGCTTATCGAGGTGGGAACACTTAAGGGTTCCAAAGGCCATATCAAACGGGTCAAGAGCTTGGTGGGTCCTCGGGTCAAGCCACTTCAAACAGGAATGAAGTCATGGAGATGCTAAAGGCAATGCAACAAGACATGCAAAGGAGGAATCAACTGGATGAAGTTCGCATGCAAAAAGATGAAGTCCGCGATAAAGCCATTCACTCTTTGACAACCCAAATGGGTCAACTTGCAACCGAAGTGGCGGATCTAAAGAAAGGTAAGGTCAATTACCAAGCGACACTAAGGTAAACCTTCTCATAGTTCATCTCGTAATAATGTTAATATTAATCATGTTAGTGTGTTAAGAAGTGGCAAAGAATTTAAAGCCAATTTGTCACCAGGTTTAGTTGAAGGGGTGGTTGAGGACATAACGGGTATTGATAGTGAAGATGATGAAGTGTCACCGGTTGTGTCTAAAGAGTCAAATGTTAAAAAACCGGGGTTGAATGAAAATGAAAATATAAAAAGATGAAGGTGAACCGAGTCAAGTTCCGTTTCCATCGGCTCTACTTGACCCGGGTAAGAAAATTTTATTTCATCAAGGGGTCCCCAAAAAGAGATTTGTGGGACATTTTTAAGCAAGTTAAAATCAACCTTCCATTACTTGATGCAATAAAACAAGTGCCCGCCTATTCTAAATTTTTGAAAGAATTGTGCACACAAAAAAGGCAACAAAAGAAAAAGATGCCTAAGCGGGTAGACTTAACCGGGCAAGTGAGTGCGGTATTGAATGGGGAGCTTCCTCCTAAGCTCCAAGATCTAGGCACGCATTGATAAATATACAAGTTGGTAATTTTCAAATGGCAAGGGCGTTACTAGATCTTGGAGCCTGGGTGAGCATTTTACCAAGGGGTTTATATGACCAATACGATTTTGGTCCATTAGCAAGGGTAGAGACAATAGTTGTTTTGGCCGATTTGTCTCATAAGCTACCTTAGGGGATGGTTCAAAATGTTATAATGAAAATTGATGAGTTTTATTACCCGGTTGACTTTTTAGTCTTAGACTACTCATCCGCGGACCCGAAACAACAACAAAATGTTATTTTGGGTCGGCCATTTTTGAGTACCGCGCATGCCGAAATCGATTGTAGATTTGGTACGATCGACATGACTTTTGGAAATCGAAAAATGAGATTGAATGTTTTTACTAACAATTCTAACTCTATTGGTGTTGATGAGTGTTTTATGGCAGATTTAGTCAATGGATGCAACCCGCACGAGTATGAGGAAGATAGTATGGATATGTGTGTCACGCCCCAACCTTAACGGCGGAAACGTCGAGATGTGAGGGTTAAGATTGTTCACAGCCACATAACACTACCATAAATTATAAATATAAAAATTCATAAGTTGAAATAAACATTACAACCAAATGTCTCAACAAAAGAAAAAAATAAACAAAGTTCAACTTTCAAGTTTCAAGATATTTTATTTATTTTTCCTAGGTCTAAATTCTAGGTGTAAGCATGCTTCAAAAGATAATCATCATCCTTGTGCATTTACTGAAACATGTTAAAAATAAAGGGTCAACTTTAAAAGTTGGTGAGTTTCCATGGGTTAAGCATACATATATATATATAAAGTTTACAAGTAGCAATTCATGTCAATGGTTACGAATAAAGCAAGTTTATAGATAACATATAGCTACAATCAAACCTTAACCAAGAATATCATTTACAAGTTTAACGATTAGCTAAGTATACTTGGTTCCCATGATGAACAAGCATACGTCATCAGGAGCCGGCAATAACCTCGGCTTTAGCACCAAATAGGCTTGTCAGGCCCATAGATCTATGACGTCGCCAGGCTAGCAATAGTTAATGATTGTCAACATATAATGTCCATCATATAAGACTCACAATATTACAAATAACCATAACAAAAAGTAAAGATGAATTGCATGTGCATTTACAAGTACCAAGATGTTTACAAGTGCAAGTTTATAAAGTTAACATGTTTCACCCCAAAAGGTGTGAAATAAAGTAAAAGAGGGGCATGAAAAACTCACATGATATAAGTTGGTGTTAAAGGTAATAACAAGTAATTAAGTGGTGCTCCAACGATTCTTTTACAAGATACCTAAACGTATATATTCCAAGATTAAGTCTAAAGATAAGTTTAACGATTCATACGTGAACTAGGGTTTCAAGTGGAGTTTGGGGCTTTTGACAAATAATTAAATTTAACAAATGGATTCACTTATATTTTGGTTTAAATAATAGAGAAGTATACTATTTGAGTATTTAATGAAAGGAAATCATTTATTAATAAAGTTTAAATATAAAGTTTAAATGATTTTTTTATAATCATTTGATGTAAACATGATTTAAACAATAATTAAAAGTAACGTATGAACCAATATAATTTATTAAATTAAACCATCATTTGAAGTCCATTTTACAAGAAATAAACTAAAAATGACATTTGTTATATTGTTTTATTAAAAAGGGTATATAAATATTTAAATTTGAAAAATTTGCAGAAAATAATTTGGTGACTTTAAAAATAATTAAAGTTTACAAAAATAATTTTTATAATTACTAAAATATTTCTGTATTTAAATTTGTTAAGAAAAGGCTTTTAAAAAATAATGTGGGTGCCCGGGTTCGAACCCGGGACCTCACAATTGTGGGGAGTTGTGTTTACCGTTATGCTGGGTAGCCTATGCCTGCTAAAAGCCGGCTTCCTTATTTTATAAACACAATCGCTGGAAAAACCCCCAAATCGCATAAACCCTAGAACCAACTTTGATCAAATTGAACATCCATTCGTTTAAGATAATGAAATCAACGTTGGGGCTTTTAATCCCCAAGTGATTTCGAGTGTATCTGCATATCCAATTACCTGGGTGGAAGTTTAAATCGATGAGAACGAGATGAAGAACAATCGCGACTGTGGTGAATCCGATTGAAGTGCAATTGGCGATGATAATCGAATTAAATTCGTGTGAAGTTTCAGGGAATGTTCACGACCCTAAGCCCTTTGTCAATTTTAGTTTAAGTTGCTCGAAAGGTGGGTTTTGATTGGGTTGCAGGTTCGCGATGAAGAAGGAATCGAATGAGACGATTTCGTGTGTTTCAGATAGAATTATGTTTATTGAAAGTTTAGGAATAGTTTAACGATCAATTTTGGTGCAATTAATTAGATTATTATTAGGTTTCAATGATCAAACGGTTCTATGATTAAAGCTTCGGTTATTCAAACCAATTGTGTTCGTAACCGGCGTTTAAACGTAATTAAAGTGTGTGTTTAAGTTCGAACCATGTTCACGAATCGATTTGGAACGGTTTGGGATCAAGATTCGAAGGGTTTCGATGGTTTTGGGGTCTCGCCGGAGTTGGCCGGAGCCCTCGCCGGAATCACGGGGTTGGGGGGGGGGGAATCTGGTTTGGGTTTTTGAATTTTACACAATTGGTCCCTGTAGTTTTAATTCTTGTTATTTTAAATACAACTTTATTTTTAAAGTTTCTAAATTGACAATAAAGCCCCCTAAACTTAATTAAACTTTAAGTTTTAACTATTTTATAACTTATTAATTATTAACTTTTATAACTTATGATTTCTATTATTATTATTATTTTTATCTTATTTTAACTATTATTTTTATGTTTATTATATTAAAAACAAATTATTAACTCTTAAATTAATGAATTAATGCACAATAAAAGAAACATTCATAAACAACCCATATAGTTTCTTAAATGACATAAATGGTCCTTACAAGAACATAACAGGGTTAACTATTAATTAACGAAAACACGAAAGGTTACAATGTGCGTGTGTGATTTTTCTGAACAGGTACATGCTTGTGCATTACAGGTTGAAGAGGAGAAACAAGATGCTATGGCATTGAAAGAGGGTCGACCGCCATGGACCCATCAAGTTGAAAATTTGTCGGTGGAAATAAATTTGGGTACTAAACCATCATTGGAAGAACCACCAAGGTTGGAGCTCAAAGACTTGCCAAGCCATTTGAAGTACGCATTTTTAGGGGATAATGACACTCTACCGGTCATTATTGCTTCTAATTTAGAGATGGCACAAGATCAAGCTCTATTAGAAGTCTTGAAAGAAAACAAAGGAGCGATCAGATGGACTATTGCCGACTTAAAAGGCATTAGTCCATCAATCTTCATGCACAAGATTATCACCACCGAAGATGCAAAACCAACAAGGGAAGCACAACGAAGATTGAATCCGAACCTAAGGGAAGTGGTAAAGAAAGAGGTAATTAAATGGTTGGATGCGGGAATTATCTATCCTATTTCGGATAGTGCTTGGGTAAGTCCCACCCAAGTTGTGCCTAAGAAGGCCGGTATTCAAGTAATCAAGGACGAAAGTGGTGAACAAATAGCCACCCGACCGGTCATCGGGTTGCGAGTGTGTATTGATTATCGAAAAATTGAATGCCGCCACTTCTAAGGACCATTTCCCGCTACCTTTTATTGACCAAATCATTGAAAAATTATCGGGTCAAAAATATTATTGTATTTTAGACGGGTATTCGGGTTACAATCAAATCACAATACACCCGGATGACCAACACAAGACCACTTTCACTTGCCCATATGGCACTTTTGCCTTTCGGTGAATGCCATTTGGCTTGTGTAATGCACCAGCAACTTTCCAACAATGTATGATGAGTATTTTCTCGGACATGGTTGGAGAGTCGCTTGAAGTGTTTATGGATGACTTCTCAATTTTTGGCACTAGTTTTGAATCTTGTCTTAACGAATTACAAAAAGTTTTAAAAAGATGTGTTGAGAAAAATTTGGTGCTTAGTTGGGAGAAAAGTCATTTCATGGTGCAAGAGGGTATTGTGTTAGGTCACGTGATTTCAGAAAGGGGTATGGAGGTGGACAAGGCAAAAATACGGGTAATATCATCTTTGCCTCCACCGAAAAATATGAAAGGGGTAAGGTCGTTTTTGGGACATGCGGGATTTTATAAACGTTTCATTAAAGGTTTTAGTGTGATTACAAAACCTTTATGTAATTTGTTGTTAAAGGATGTCCTATTTGATTTTACTAATGAGTGTTTGCAAGCATTTACTATTTTGAAGGAACATTTGGTGAAAGCTCCCATCTTGCAACCACCGGATTGGACAAAGCCATTTGAAATCATGTGTGACGCAAGCGACACTACAATTGGTGCAGTTTTGGGTCAAAGAATCGATAAGAAGCCGGTGGTAATTTATTATGCAAGCAAGACGTTGTCCGAAGCGCAACTGAATTACACCACAACTGAAAAGGAGTTATTAGCGGTAGTGTATGCTTTGGATAAGTTCCGTTCTTACATTTGGGGGAGCAAAGTTGTTGTGTACTCGGATCATAGTGCGGTCCGATACTTGATGGAGAAAAAAGATGCGAAGCCACGTTTGATCCATTGGGTGTTACTGTTATAAGAATTTGATCTCGAAATTCGAGACAAGAAAGGAAGTGAAAACGTAGTGGCGGATCACTTGTCTCAAATTCCGGTGGAGGGGATTGATGATTCGCGCGAGATAAATGAAAGGTTTCCCGATGAGCAACTACTAGCCGTATCCACTTTGGGTGCACCGTGGTATGCACATTATGTGAATTACTTAGCCACGGGTGCCATCCCAAATCATTGGACCAAGAAGAGAAGACAACAATTTATGGTTCAAGTGAAGCAATATATTTGGGATGAGCCGGACCTTTTCAAGATTGGGCCTGATCAAGTCATTCGGAGGTGTGTGCCCGAAACGGAGGTTTTAGAGATCTTGACTCTTACCCACTCATCTGCCTGTGGAGGTCATTTTAGCGGGCATAAAATGGGTTACCGCGTTCTCTCGTGTGGGTTTTATTGGCCCACAATTTTCAAAGATGCATGTGAGTTCGCAAGGAATTGTGTCAATTGCCAAAGAATGGGAAGTATTTCAAAGAGAGACGAAATGCCTTTGCAACCGATTTTAGTTGTTGAGATATTTGATGTGTGGGGCATTGACTTCATTGGTCCCTTCCCGAATTCCAATGGGTTCTTGTACATTTTAGTGGCGGTGGACTACGTCTCGAAGTGGATTGAAGCTATTGCAACAAGAACAAATGATCATTCGGTTGTTTGTAAATTTATTCAATCCAACATCTTTGCCCGATTTGGTATTCCGAGAGTTATCATTAGTGATGGTGGGTCGCATTTCAATAATTTCAATTTCGGAAAACTGTTGAAGCGGTATAGCATGAACCACCGGATTGCTACACCATACCATCCACAAACTAGTGGACAAGTCGAAGTGTCCAACCATCAAATTAAAGAGATTCTCATGAAGACGGTTCGAACAGATAGGAAGGATTGGTTAGTAAACTTGATGATGCATTGTGGGCATACCGGACGGCCTACAAAACTCCAATTGGTACCACACCTTACCGGATGGTGTATGGAAAGGGTTGTCACTTACCAATGGAGTTAGCTCAATGGGCACATTGGGCAATCAAGACGGTGAATGCGGACTATGATGAAGCGGGAAAGATGCGGAAGTTGCAACTAAGTGAAATAAAAGAAATTCGAGATGAAGCTTATGAGTGCGCATCGGCTTACAAGGATAAACTTAAAAAGGTCCATGATGCAAAGTTGAAAAAGAAGACATTTGAAGTGGGTCAAAAAGTATGGTTGTACAACTCGCGATTAAAGATGTTTACGGGCAAGTTAAAAAGCAAATGGATGGGCCCGTATGTCATTCGGTGAGTCGGTCAATTTGGTGATGTGGATATTCACGATGAGCATACCAACAAGCAACCAACAGTGAATGGACATCGGTTAAAGCCATACTTGGAAGCAAATGACATCAATAACTTAGAGCTTGGCAAAGCGGCCTACATTTTACGCCCGGTAGATGATGAACAACCATGAGAGGCCCAGGTTTAGTAGTGTACATAGTTAGTATTTTATTTTGTTTATTTTGTTTATTTGTGCAATTATCCTATTCGCTTGAAGCTCGTGTTTGAAACAAGTGTGGGGACGTTCGTATGAATAGTTCTAGCATCGTGTTGAGGACAACATGGATTATTCGAGGGGGTAGGGTAACTTTTCCATATATAAAATAAAAAAAATAAAAAAAAATAAAAATAAAAATAAAAATAAAATATTTGCAAGTTTTGGGTGAGGTAAAATCTCCCAGGCATACCGTATTTTATTGTATCCACCGTAGTTTACGGTAGTCTTAGGAGATTTTACCCTTTACGGTACAAAACTACTGCCGTACGGTGGAACATTTGTGTCAGGCCTACCGTAACTTACGGTATCTACCGTAATTTACGGTAGGACCTGGCAGGTTATGCGATTATGTGCAGTTTTATATAAAAAAAAAATTGAAATCACAAATATCAACGAATTTTAACACTCATTTCATCCACACAACATCATCTATCACTTTCATCTTCCCCACAAAATCTCACAAACCCCACAACCATTCAAACCTTCAATTCTCCATAACTTCTTCAATTCTTGGTCAAATCAAATGAATTTTGGGTGTATCTTGACTGAATTTTCACGAACTTTCTGATTGTGGGAAGAGATTTGCAACAAAACCTTTTTTCCTTGGCCGATTGACAAATCCTAGGTGACGAAAGTTTTGGGGGTTTTTGAAGCTTTTGATTTTCTTGTGTTCTAGCATCTTCAATTCAAGGTATGTGATGTTTTTTACTTTATTTTGATGATGCATTGTGAAGATTGAAGGTTATTCTTGCTACTTGTTCATACACTTGCTTGTTTTTATTTTGGTCATGAAAACTTGTTATTTGGAAGATGGTTATGGATGTAGATGTAAGATTGGTATTAAAGTTATGAACTTTTGGGAACCTCTACATTATGGAGGCACCATGTCCAAATTTTGTGAAAATAACATATGAGATTTTATATTCTCTAGCATCTACAACCATAGTAGCAAGCACGTGTGGGGATGTTTTGGAATAAAAGGAACTGATTTTTAGTATCTTTGTTTGGTTGCTTTGTTTGCAATGTGTGTAGAAACATGGGTCGAAAAGGAAAAGAGCATGCTGGATCATCAAGCCAGCCAGATGAGAGTCAACCAAAGAAGCGGAGGTATCTTGGAAGAGATGATGATAGCGATGAAGAGGAAGAGATAGAGTTGGGTCCAGGGGACAAACCAAAGTGGGAAGCGGGTCCACTAGATGACAAACCAAATAGAATGGCAACCAACATTGTTCAATGACCGTATCAATCGTTTGAAGGAAAAAGCGGCTGCGTTCATTTGTGAAAAAGAAGTTAAGGAAGTGGAGTTTGGTCCTTTCAACGTGTTTGCTAGATTTCGTGCTTTGGGATGGGAGGCAGCGTTAAATTGTTATGATAAGGATAACAAAAACCTGTTCATGAATGAAATTCAAGAGTGGATGGCTACTTTAAAATGTAACAGATACAACTAGCCACAGCAAATGAAGCTTACTGGCACCGTGAATGGTATTGATGTGGAGATGTCATTTGATACATTGAGGAGGTTGGCAAAGTATGATAGCTTGCCCGCACGTGATTATATGATTCCAAGTATCGACGATTTACTTCTCAAGCCGGAAGCTCATCCAAGATGGAACGACATGTTGGTAGCGTTATTTTTACCGGGCACTTTCCATGGCACGCTTTATAGAAAAAATTTGAAAATTGAGGCGAAGTTATTGCTTATGATTTGCGTTTACAATGTGATCCCGCGAAGAGGGAAAAACAAGAAGTTAGGTTTCCTGAAGTGCCCATTCTCTATTCTTTGCTTAACGGGTCACCCCGTTTTCCCTTCCGGTATTTGGTGATGAACAATGTGTGGATATGCCGGAATAAAGTGGGAAGAAATATTATTCCGTATTGTCTAATCATGAGTTTGCTTAAAATGTTCAAGGCTATTAAACCGGAGGATGGGGGAGCACCAAAAAGGCACAAGCCATTTGATATACTGAGGATGGGTGTTGGATGGACCTACGATGAGTTGGAAAGGTACCACAAGCTTAAGTCGGAAGGGCAAAGATGGAGAGCTTTGAAGGTTGATGCAAGGGCACTATTACCAAGCGAAGAAGATGAGCCCGATAGCGAAGATGAGCCCCCGAGTGGGGATGAAGATTACGCAGATGAATCGCATGACGAGCATATGGATGTGGGCCAAGGGGGCCCAAGTCGGGGACATGGTGGTGGTTTCTTTGACTATACGGAGTGCTAGTACGAGCCAAACTGGGCATATGATGGAACTATGCAAGAAATCATCAAAAACCAACGTCCACCGGCATCGGTTTTTGACACCTGGTCGGGGTCTGAGCGTACCTTTATCGATCATCAGACATGGATGGGGGCTAGTATGGAGCGGGCATTGAAGCACAATTTTGACCGACAGGAGTTGTGGAACCGCACACATGCCTATTCTTTTGAGCAAGAGATGAACAACAGGTACAATGATGATCAAGCCTGACGGATGCATGCGGATTGGCATGCGGGGCGGCCCGTGGTTGTGGATCCACCTCCGGTGGATTATGCGTCTCTACCACCTTATGATAGTAGTGTTTCGTATCCAACGCCGCCACTCCACCATTCGCAATGGATGGACCCTCGTCAAGACCAACAACATGGAGCTTCACAACAAGGAGGAAGTGGAAGTGGTAACGGCGCGTTTGCTTTCGGAGAATGGAATGATATGATGTCTTCCATTTTCGGGCCTCCTCAGCCGCGGTACTACTAGTCAGGTCGTGTTCCTTCCTTTTTTTTGTATATGGTGGATATTTGTTTGTTTTGTTTATGGTTGGGTGGATGGGTGGTGTTAGATGTTTGTTGTGTTGGGTTGTGTGGGTTGGTTATGTTTTTTTTTTAAATATATATATATATATATAAAATGAAAAAGATCAAAAAGAAGGTTGGGGTTTGAGATTTTAAGCTTTTGGTTGATTTTGAATGGGTTTTTAGCGATCAATTCCTTTCAAGACCATACATTGGGGTCAATGTATCCCAAGTGTGGGGATGGGAGGAAAATTTTAAGTGTCTTTGAAATTGAAATTTTTTAAATCAAGCGAAACATTGTGAGAATTTGAACACTTTGGACTAACCCCGAGTGACACACCGGCAACCTTTAATACCCTTCGTTCTTGGTGAGAGTTGAAGCCACACTTGTATATCAATAATGCTTGTCTTTGATGAGAGTGGCAACGGGTGGGGGTGCATTAGAACTTGTGCTTGAATACGGTTTGAGGCCTTAGTTAAATATGAATGTGGAAAGGATAAGGGCATTTAGGTAGCTTCGTCAGAGTGTGTGTGAGTGTGGGATTTGGGGGGTTGGACCTTATAAATTGTATAGATGAGCATGGTAGTGAGAGGGGCGGGGGTTTGGACCTTTTAGTAGCCCACTTTGAGTTTGAAAGCCAATCAATTGTTAACCCAAGCCTAGTCCCCAAAAATTACCCAGTTTGACCCGGTCTTGTATTGCTAGTGGTCTGTTCTAGTTTCGTTTATTTATGTTATGTTTGTTTAATGTTAGAAAAAAAAGAGAAGAAAAAAAAATTTTTTTGAAAGAAAAGAGAAAAGGAAAAGAAGGAAAAAAGTGAAAAAGCAATGAAAAAAAAACAAGAAAAAGGAAAATGATGATGCATGAGTTAGTTGTATATAGTTGCTTATGTTTTGTCTGATTGATATGTAATAAAAGACCGGGTTAAATCATTTTCTATCCCATATATATTTCCATTTCCTACCCGTATGCCTAGCCACATTACAACCTTCAAGTCCTTTTGATTTGCATTCATGTTTTGGCACCTTTTAGGTGGAGGACCGATTTAGGTACAAGCATATAGTTGTGCAACCACCCATTTGCTTTGTGTGTGGCTAGCTTATCTTTGCTAGTGTTTTCTTGTCACCGAGAGGAGAGATATAGTGAGGGGTGTGTTGTTTGGGTGTTGAGAAAGGGTTAGTAAAAGGATAACATGTTATGCTTGATTTATGTTGATCGCTTATGCAGTTGAAAATGGTTTTTAATGGGTTGCTTGGGACACGGTTAAGTGTAGGGATGTGACGGGTGGTCCATAGGACAACCCTTAATGGTGTTAAAAGACAAGTTTATCCCTCATTTGATCGTGTAATTGTCTTGAATTAGATTACTACAGTTGTTCATGTTTCAGGTGTGTTTGGAGCTTAAAATGTGGAGAAAACGCTGCTTCAGATGGAAGGGAGTAGAACGGGTCATACGAGGATGGAAAGAAGGAACAAACTAGAGAAGTCGGGGTCCACTGTAAATTACGGTGTCTACCGTAATTTACGGTAGCCCCTGAAAACCCTAGAATTTCACCGTAAGACAGTCTCTTCCCAGTGTAGCACTTTGAAGTCCACCGTAATTTATGGTAGGTACCGTAAATTATGATAGAGCCAGCTAGGAAAGCGTAACTGCCCAATTAAAACCGTCTTTATGGGTCTTTTCATGTCATTCATCATTGGAGACGTTTTTTCTGCAGTTTCTGGGCGATTTCTGGCTGTGGATAGTGATTGGGAACATTTCTAAACAATTCGGTTTGTACTTTGATGCTTATGAACATTGATTTTGTTGGTATGATGATTCACCAAGCCATGTCCAACTAAACTTTCGGTGGTCATCTTAGGTGAAGGTTTCTATTATTACTCTTATGTGTTTTCCTTTATTTCTAGAATGATAACCTTGGTGTGTTTGCTATGCTTATCATGGTGTATGAATGTTTGTTTGTAGCTTGTTAATTTATGTTTCAATTCTAGTCTAAATCGTACGTTCTTGGTGTCATTGACAATCAAGATATCACGGGAAGGGTTAGGGTTGGATATTGATTAATTGATCATCAGGAAACAACCTCGCGTTAATATAATCCGAGTACTTTGTTCCCTTTTATCGCAACAAATGTTTATGTATGAGTTATGTCTATGTAACTTTTTCTCGTTGGAATTATGCATAATTGTTAAAGGAAACCAGAACCTAAGATGGTCATTCTCTCATAATCTGATTAACAATCCAATTTTGCTTTGCAATTAGTACGTGAATTAGTTCTTCAAACCAAAACAATCAACTCTTGAATTTTAATTTCTGCATATTAGATTAATTGTAGTTAATTCATAAGGCTATAGAATCAACATATTTTCCACAAACTCCCTGTGTTCGATACCCACTTACCATTATCTATTTAGTAGTAACTGGATTAAATTTGCGTGTGACTATGACAATACGTCAATACTCTATAAGCCTTAGCTTGAGAAGAGTACCCAACAAAGTGTCCATCATCTGATTTCTCAGCAAACTTGGCTATTTGATCTTTGGTATTCAAGATGGTGCAAGGACATCCAAATGTTCTGAGAAAACCAATGAATCGTCTCCTTTTGTGCCATAGTTCATAAGGAGTCTTACCATGTGTCTTAACTACCAAAACTCTGTTCTGCACATAGCAGGCTGTGTTGACAGCCTCTGCCCAGAAGGTGATGGGCAGTTTAGAGTCGGACAACATGGTTTTTGCAGCTTTAATAAGTGTCCTGTTTCTCCTCTCAGTAACACCATTTCACTGAGGAGTCCTGGGAGCACTGTATTGTCTTGAAATACCCTTTTCATCACAAATGTATCAAGGATTTGGTTTTTGAATTCGGTTCCTTGATTACATCTTATGATTTTGACCTTGTGATCAGATTGATTCTTAATTTTTAGAATGAAATTCTTTAAGATTTCAGGAATTTCATCCTTAGTTCTAAGGAAAAACACCCAAGTGAATCTTGTGAAATCATCTGTGATCACCAAACAGTATGAGGTCCTTCCTAAACTCATTACACTAGTAGGGCCAAACAGATCCATATGTAACAAGTGTAGGGGAGTAGTGATAGAGTTCATTTCCTTTGGCTTGTGAGACACTTTGTGTTGCTTCCCCTTCAGGCATGCAACACAGTGGTCATCACTTGTAAACTCTTTCTTTGGCATTCCAGTTACCAGATCATTCTTAATCAGTTTGTTCATGTTCTTAAAGTTTACATGGCACATTCTTTTATGCCAAAGGAAAGACTCATCACTATTTGCTTTAGATAGAAAGCAAGAAATCTCTCCAGAGGGAGATGTTTCCTGTAAGTCCATCTTGTACATGTTCCCTTTCCTAGGGGCTCTGAGCAAAATATGCTCTTGAGGAATGTCAACCCCAGGCTTAAGAACAATGCACTCATGCTCAGTAAAGAGCATGTGATATTTTTAGTTACAAAATTAGGACACACTCAGAAGATTGTATCCAAGCTCCTTAACAAAGTTTACCTTATCAATGCTAAGCTTACCATTTGTAACCTTGCCCCTCCCAGTGATATAACCTCCTGCATCTCCTCCAAAAGCAACTGGTCCTTCATCAATTCTTTTAAAGTTTTGAAGTAAGGACTCATTGCCAGTCATGTGCCTGGAGCAGCCACTATCAATGATCCAGATATTTCTATTGGTCTTTAGTTGTCCCTGCATAAAAAAAGATGATTTAGTCACATTTAGAAACCCAAGCCTCATTGGTCTTGGGCTTGTTAAAATGAGTTGAAGGCAATGAAACAGTAATGGATCCTACGCTCAGGCTTTGAGGATCATTTGCTATTTCTGATGATGAGCTTTCAGCCATATGGACTTCTTTCATCGTCCATACCACCTTTGGAGGATTGGGCTTGACCTTTAAAGCTTCGGAAGTTTTGGTAACTTCGGAAGATTTGGTGATTGGACCTTTGGAAGATCTTGCCTTCACTGCAGCAAGCTTCAGTGCTTCTGAAGCATTCCTTTCTTTCGAGACCAACTTTCCTTCCAAAGGCAACTTTTCATTTGCCTTCTTCTTCATTTTGGAGCTTCCGAGGGAAACAGATTTTCCTTCCGAAGCTGTTTGTTTCTTCTTCTTCTCAGAAGTTTTCTTTTTAATCATGTGGATAGTACTCTTGGGATTGTATTGACAATCCTTAGCCAGATGTGAAGTACTACCACATATAACACAATTCAAATCTTTCCTTCTAAGAGTCTTCTTTCCCAAAAAAGACTGAGCTTGAACACTTTCCTTTTCTTTCTCCACCTTTTCAGATGATGCAGCAGGCTTCTTAGGGTGAAGCTTGCTCTTTGAAATGAATGGTTCAGGCTGTGCAGCAGTGACACACAGCTGATTAGTCTTCTTATTGTTGCTGGAGTGAGTTGAAGCCGAAGTAGAACTCTTGGTACTAGAATTCTTGACAAGATCTTCAGCTTTCATCACCTTGAACCCTGCAGAGATAAATACTTGTTTTTGTTTAGGATCAAAGGTGGTATTGATCTCTTGAGCTTTTCTAGATCTTCTCTTTGCTCTTCTGATCAAGTTCTTTCTCTTGGTTTTGCTCAAACCGGCTTCTTTTTCCTCCTTAGGAGCATGGTGACCCTTTTTGGATTAACTCTTTCACTCACCTCAGAGTCATCCCTCACCTTCTCCTTTCATCCTCTTCATCACTGGGGTCTATGGATGGCAGCTCATCTTGACCAGTTCCACACCTAGGAGAGTAGAGTGTGTGGAGGAGCTATCTCAATAGATCCCAGTCCCTGCTTATTCTGATAACACACTTTTGCATGCAGAGATGAGGATATCATGTTCTTGAAGGTCTCTTCTTCAAGAACACATTTTTCTGCCCTGGCTATGCTGATCACAGGCTCGGCCTGGCATTCAGTCAACTTGGTAATGAGATCCTTAATTTGAGTCCTGTAGTTTGTCTGCTCATGTTTAAGAGTTGAAACTGTTTTCTCTAGATCTTCTATCTTAAGTTTATAGTCATTTTCAGCTCTTTTAAAATCAGCTTTTAAAATATTTAAAGACTCAATATCATATCTCATTTCCAAGTTGTAGGACCTGTATCTATTCACTTTAGTAATAGATTCAGGAGAGCAAAGATGTTCAAGTACCTTGGCTTAATCATGATCAACCATGAGTGCTTGGTTTGGAGATGCATCTTCAGCTTGAAAGCTCCAGTCAAAGCCTCCTTCTTCAACAGCAACTGCAACTTGCTGTCTTGGCTTCTTATTCTGGTGCCCTCCTTCAATGTAGTTTGGCCTGGATGAGGCTTGGCCACCATTTGACTTAGGTGCCTTGCATTCTCTAGCAAAGTGTCCCATCTGGTTACAGTTGTAACACTTGACTTTACTCTTGTCCAGCCCTAACTTGCCACTGGCAGCATTGCTAGGAAACCTTATCCCAATCCTCTTGTAGAACTTTTGGGCTCTGTGAGTGAGAAGAGCCATTTGCTGGACTATGTCCATGTACTCCAGATCATCTGGATTGATACAGTCCAGGTCTTCAAGAGTGAAAAGAAAGTTGCCTGAACTTTCATTAGTGGAGACAAAAGCTTGAGAAGAACTTGTCTCTTTGAAGGGACTTCCTTGGATGTAGCTCTCTCTGGTGTCTCTGGGAAGGTGATGAAAGGACCATTTTGTGAGTTTTCAGGGTAGCAGATGAGATGATGCTGTGGTTCTCTAATATCCCTTTCAACCACATGAAGGGCTGAACTCTAGTGAGTGTTGGATTTACCAGATGAATTTTGCATGTTCATCTCCATCTGGTATCCACTGAGTATCCTATACAACTCAGTGAGAGTAAGGGTCTTGAGGTTTTCAGTCCTCTTAACAACCACACAGTAGTGTGTCCATTGTCTGGGAAGAGAGGACATGAACTTCCTTACAATATCACTGTTCTCAATAGTTACCCCAAAATCAGCCAGAGTATCCACAATCTCAACATACCTAAAGTATTGTTGAGTCATGGTCTCACCTGTCTTGAAGGTGAAGTTTTCAAATAGCTGCTTCAGGAGATCCTTTTTGTTCTCCTTGGCTTCATTTGAACCCTCATACATCAGTTTTAGTGCATCCCATAGCTGTTTAGCGGTCTTGCACTTCTTGAAACCTCTGTAGATGGAGTTTGGAAGAGCAGTTTGGAGGGCTATCATGGCTTTCTGATCAATGTCAATTCTTTTCCAGTCTTCATCAAAAAAGTCAGCCCTCTCCTTTGGTATCATGCCACACCAGTAGCAACTGAAGAGGTGCATGGTACATGAGGTCCATTGATAACAGACTCCCACATCCTGGAATCTTGAGACTTGATAAAGCCTTCCATTCTTTGACACCAAGTGTCAAAATCCTCAGGAGTGATCAGTGGGGACTTTGTCATAGTTCCAGTTTCCATATCAGCTTTGGGGATAGCTGCCATTTGAAGAGTTAAGTTATGTGTGTAACTAAGAGGATTTGAAGATGGTGAGATCTTATAATCAAGAGCCTGTAATGCTCTGATACCAAATGCAGGACCGTTAAAGAGTACTTAAGCTTGCACTTAGTTAACACACTTAGGAGGATCTTAAGATCACTTAATAATTCAAATAGGGAACTGTGAACTTTTACTGAAGATACAAGACAAACACAAGTAAAAACAAGAACAAGAACACAAGATAAATTTTCAAAGAAGTTGTATATTGCTTCTCTAGTTCTATTACAAGTGTTGTACAAGTATATTTTTTAATACAAGAACCAGAGACTACTTATACTACATCCTACAACCGTCAATATGCAAAAAGACAGTTGGAAGTGACTAATCTTGACAACAAGATCAGCCTAAAGTCAAAAGGCAGATTGCCTTTTGACTAGTGACTATGACATGCCATAGCTCACTGACTTTCCTATTAAAAAAAGCCAAAAAGGAACAATAGTTATCACTCGAGTATCAAGATGGCACCATTCGAGGCTTTATATGGTCGTAAATGTCGTTCTCCGATCTGTTGGACTGCCATCGGTGAGAATTTCATCACTGGTCCAGAAATTATTCAAGAAACGACTGACAAGGTTTCCAAAATCAAAATAATCTTGAGGTTGCTAGAAGTCATCAAAAGAGTTATGCCGATAAAAGACGCAAACCGTTGGAGTTTCAAGTCGACGACATGGTTCTTCTTAAGGTCTTTCCATGGAAGGGTGGTATTCGCTTTGGGAAGAAGGGTAAGTTAGCCCCTCGTTTTGAAGGACCTTTCAAGATTCTGAAAAGAATTGGAAAAGTGGCTTACAAATTGGAACTACCTTCCGAACTTAGTGGGGTTCATCCCGTTTTCCATGTCTCAAACCTGAGGAAATGCTTGACTGATAAAAATTTGCATGTTCATTTGGAGGAAATCCAAATTGACGAGCCGTTGCATTTCGTTGAGAAGCCTGTCGAAATCATGGATCGAATGTTGAAAAAGACCCGTACATCTACCACACCGATCGTCAAGGTCCGTTGGGAAAACAAACGTGGAGCTGAGTTCACTCGGGAACGCGAGGATTACATGAAGAGAAATATCCCTTTCTTTTTATTTAGCTTTGTCTTCAATTTCGGGACGAAATTCCTTAAAGTTGGGGACTGTGACCTCTCGTAATTTTCATTAAACGTTTGTAAACTTAGTTATTGATCGGTGTCGAAGACCCGATCAAATAAGAAAAGAAGTTTGCTTGTTTTATGATTCCTAAATACCTTAACTAGTTAGGGTAAATAGGGTGTCGATCCCACGAGGAGTCCGTGGATGGTGTCACGCGTAACTGATTTAAAATTTACTTACTTACTATTGTCACTAAACTGTAAATTAGAACTAAATGAAATTAACAATAAAAATAATCACTTTATGACGCAAGACGAAACTTGGACTTGGTTGAAAACTATTGCGATGAAAAGGGATCACACCCGGGTTTCAGGAATGTAAATGAATATATAACTAATGTTTTACCCAATCTTGAAGTTACATAGACATAACTTGCTTATCACGTATGTTGAAAAGTAATTGCGAACTTGATATCCGATTATGTAAATTAACTAGTAAACTAACTAATGCCACAATCTAGAAACTTTATTTGCAATCACCAATTAATGAAGATAACCTAATTACTACTCAATGGTTAACAATGTAAAACTGATAACTTGATAAGTAATAATCAAATCAACTAACACGAATCTTTAATCAACACATCGTTCAAAACACATAAACGAATAAAAGTTGTTAAACAATCAAAGTTTATGTCTTGACTAGGTAAACACATACGCATGCATAATCCAATCACAAACCGTCCACCCAGGGATGATCACGGGTGGTTTAGCCTTGCATCTTCATCATAATCGCTTCAATCTTCAACTTGGGGATATGAATCCTTGATCAATTGATGATTAAAGATAGTTCCAAAGGCTCCAAATAGTCTCAAAATTCGTTCTTGGGGTTGGAGGGCAGTATATTTTCGAAACCCTAATGTTTGAGTTTAAATAGGTTTTGAAATTTGAAACAACCCCCAAAATATCGCCTTAGACCGTAACTTACGGCCTATAGGCCGTAGGTTACGGCCTACCTTCAACCAGACGGCCAAACCTTCTGTCTTACGGGGTTCACAGACGGTGTTGATACAGGGCCGTAAGTTACGGCCTTAGGCCGTAGCTTACGGCCTCCCTGCAGTTTGCACAGTTTTTTTATTTTCAGCACCTTCCAACCCGTAGTCTTGGTATCCTTTGTATCCTTCTCAAATAATGTCCGTTAAGCTTCATTTATCCTACATTTCAAACACGCAACAAAGTAATATTGTTCGACATATAAAATATATTAAAAATGCAATATTAACTATACTAAGTGCATGCATATTAACCAATCATCACATCCCCACACTTACCCTTTTGTTTGCCCTCAAACAAACTCACTTGTACACTTTAACACTAATTACTCAAATGCATCAATAATCTCTTAACCTTGTGTGAGTTAAGATCCCAAGGCATACCTGGCTCTAATGTTTATATTATTCAAGATTGACAACCCAACAAGTAGCCGCTTGTTTGAAATCTTAGGATTACCTAACCAAGCATAACTTACCTTCGGTTTCCAACACACATGCATTCACCCTCTCACAATGATCACTCCTCTCAGGTTGATTTCTGGACTAGTGATTATATACTAGTATATCTGGAACACTCAAACCAGTAATGCACATTATCATCATAAGCTAGTATAACAATCACATCTCCATCAACTAACGCACTACAATACACAAATCAAGAGGTCTTTTACGGGTTGTACTATTAGGCTAGGGTTAAGGGTATGCAAAAGGATCTAACGTGGTAGATGGTGAATGAAATCCAATTCAAACATGCTAAATTTAAGAACTATTATAACTTGGATCACATTGACCCGAACACACTACAAGAATTCACGCTATTTTTATTTTTTTATTTTTTGTTGTTGCTTCATACTTTGGTCATTTTAACCTCATACATCGCCATTTTTTTCTTTTTTTTTTTTTTTCAATTTTTTTTTTTTTTTTTTTTTTTTTTTAACAACTTAGACATGTAACAAATTGGATTTCACCACGCGGCTTAATTAAAAAGGCTAAAGGTTTAATAGGGTTAATGATGTGGCTCATTCAAATGACACGTTGGGGCTCAAAGGGGCGTCTAAGGGGAAAATGTTAGGGTAGGGGAGTCAAATGAAATGGTCAAAACAAAATGGCTATCCTAATGCCTCTATCACGTTTGTGCAAAGTAATGGTTCATGATCTCGACATGTATTAGTTACACGAGTTCTAAAATAGATGCACATTATGGTAAACACTAAATATAATAAGAAAAGAGCAACTAGATATATCATGGAAAATGCTCAATTAGGCTCAAGTTCTCACGGAAACGAAGAAATGGGTTAAGGATATGACACATGCATGTTGTTAACTGTCTAGTTCGTTATACTTAACAAGGCAATCCTACTTAATTTTATAGAAACTACCAATTGGGCATACCTTCCTGTCACTTATAGCTAACTATGCCAAGGGATCTCTACCTATACACAAGCAAGTGATATTTAGCGATTTACATTGAGAAATTAGGTTTGATGCACAATTATTTTTTATTTTTTTATTTTTTTTTTGTTTTTTTTTTCAAAATATTTTCAACTTTTCTAAATTTTAAGATTTTAGACACCTCATCCCCACACTTGAACTACATTGTCCCCAATGTAGAATGAGTTTATTAGGACCTTAGTTCCCCCAAGTGCAAAGTTAAATCCCTTATAATTGTGTTATGCATACTGAGGCTCGCATTAACTAAAATGCAAATTAACACATTCCCAAAACAACAAGTTTGTTACGCCACCAAGTACATAGAAGAAAACGACCAGTCCACATAACACAACTAAAAACAAGAAGTGACAACTTAAACATCATAATAGCATAAGTTCAGAGAAAAGCACGTGGACCTGATCTCATGTGATCAGAGAATGCAAGATCATCCATCATATGATGGTCGGGGGTATGGCTGACCAAACATGCTCTCATACAAACTCCGCTGGATGCTCCTCATGTCATATGGGTCGGCTTGAGTAGAACTACCATGTGCTTGACCCATGTTAGTGTCATATGGCACCCATTCTGATGGAGTTGATTGAGGATAATGGGGCATCTGATGGCTTTGCGCATATGGAACAAGATCAGGAGATCGCCAGTCAGTCGGGTGAGGCCTCTCGGTGTATGGCAGACCCTGCTGGAAGTCGTGATAATGTCGAATCTGTTCATGATATCTGAAGTCTTCATTCCGGTAGAGCTCTTGAGTATACATCATTGTTCGCCTGTTCCTCCGATTTTCTTCAATTTCCTGCGTTTGCCTGTCAAACATAATTTGCTCACAGTCAGTCCATCGATTAAAATTAGTGGGACGCGCTTGTGCTATTGCGTTCCCATCACTACGTTGATGAGGTCTCCAGTCCTCGCAAGGCACATCCTCCGTTGCCGCGGCTGTCGGCTCCACTCGTTCTTCTTCCTCGGCATCTTCTTTCAATACCTCCATGCATCGCCCACTTTTTCTGTCGGTCAACCGGTAAACACGTGCAGTCTCTTGATACAACCATTCTGTAGCTGCTAATGTATCTAGGCGGAATGGTACGTGCTTAAATTTCTGAGGTTTCACTCTGCGGGGCAACACATTAGCCCTTTTTAGCAATTTGGAGAGCAGTCGACAATGTGGAACAGACTTCCTATCAGCTTTTTCTCTGGTTTCCCATACATTCCACAAGATAAGATGACGGGCTGATAGGACAGGTGTTCCCGTCACAAGAGCATGCAAAATCATCACTTCATACAATCTGACTGACCCTTTATCACCTAGTCGGGGCATTACATTCTGGTTTAAAAATATCATGAGTAACTTGGGTAATGGTTTGAGATGTTGCCGACGTAGAGGCCATCTTGCTACATCTGTGCCTTGAGGCACAACAAACAGTTCTCTGATCATATCTCTCCACGTGTCTTCATTGGCTTTCTTACAAGCTAGTAATGCATCGGAGGGATACTCATATGGTTCATCATCTTCGGCCCCCGTGTCGAAGTTGGCTATTCTACTCAAGATCTCAAATGATAATGTTACGGGTTTGCCATTGACCTTTCCTACTAACTCTATTGTCTCCGGTGGGTTGTTGCCTAGCTTCTTTTGAAGTGTTGACATCCACTCTATAATTGCATCCATGTAAATGTCATCGCTCCCATCATTGTTAAAAGTCATGTGTTCTTCCCATCCCAATCTTGTAAAGCAATCAGGAATCTCGAATTTGTCAAAATGATCTTGATTAATTTGCCTCTCACAGATCATGAGGGATTGAAGCGACCCTTTAATGTCCCTCATCTTCTTATGATACAGTAAAGGTTGAATTTCTTCTGCAAATGAGGATAAACGTCTACTTTTTCTCCACTTGGGTAATCCATCCTCATCATATTCTTCCTCATTTCCAGACTCTTCTTCTTCCTCCATATCAATGTCTTCTTCCTCAGTCCTAGGTGGATCTGATTCGGGAAACTTTCTCCTTTTAGTGCCTGATGTCGAAGCAACCGCTTTCCCTTTACCTTTTTGGTTATTACCTGCCATCGATCCTGCAATCAAACAATGATTAAGTTACTTATGAGTAATTAACGTGTATGATAGTTTATGATGTCGTTAGTGATAATCTTTTACATGCTTCTTTTACTTGTTGAAAAAGAAGTTTAAACCTTAAACAAAGATACCCATTCCATCAAAGAAAAGTGGCATATATCTTATTACTACTCATTGTGTTTGTAATCATCATAATTCTCAACATACACATTCTTAGCAGCATGAACTAAGTGACCAACCTAGATACCATTTCACCCTTTGACTATCGCCATTAACCATTCAAGGTTCTCCCATTATACACATAGAACATGCCAATTCGAAAGAGCTAACAATAATAACACCTACAAGTAACCTTTAACCCAAAATCTTCCCCACACTTGAATCTTACTACCACATTGATATCAACCATTCGTTAATTTCTACAAATTAATGTAAAACCTGTGATATGTCCCAAGCAACCTAGTTGTACTAACATCATGTAATTCATGGTTTCAACAATGCAAAACATGCCATGTTCCCGATAAATTTACTCAATAATCATCATAAGTAAGTGAGTACCTTCAATGATAAGCGAAAATCAGTAAATAACATACCTTGTTGTTGTTAAAGTGATGTCTACAACGAAAAATGCAACCTTGACAACAATGTCACCAAAACCCCCAAAACTCTCGAGTCCTCTTGTAACTAGATCTAACAAACGATCATGAATTGGAGAAAACTACACCATGGGTTGTGTTTGTCTCGAGAAATTAGCCCAGATGCATATGAATTTCATATGTTTTGATGAAGAATTGAAGAAGTTATGTGAGAGGGAAGAACTAGGGTTCTTGAGTGTTTTTTTTAGAAGGAAGGTGAAGATGGATGAGTAAAACTGAGATTTTGGTGGTGGATTGGAGTTAAAAACAAAAGGGGTTTGTGGAAATTGGGATTGGGTCGGGTTTTTATGTAATAATGCGGTCAAGATGTGCCCAGCCTCGACAGGCCGTAAGTTACGGCCTAAGGCCGTAGCTTACGGTCTCTTGTGTTATGCTGAGACCGTTTGTGGTGACCGTAAGGCAGAAGCTTGGACCGTCCGCATTGGCATAGGTCGTAAGTTACGGCCTATGGCCGTAAGTTACGGCCCCCTTGTTTTTTTTTTTTTTTTTTTTTTTTTTTTTTTTTTTTTTTTTTTTTGAAAAACTCATGAAAATATTTGAAAAACTAATTATCGTTCTTTTGTTATTTTAGTCGGCGAAAAACATTGCCACTCCCCCCACTAATTGTGCATTGCCCTCAATCGCACCTATATTCACCTGAAAATCTAAAGGCTTCCACTTGCTGATTAGTATGCATCCAAAGACTGAAACGCAAAACATACCAACTACACAAATACAAAGACACAATAATTGACGAATCTAAAATAAAATTCTAACACTCACTTTCGTAGGAATCACGGTTGCATTTAGCATATGCAACAAGCCTTTTAAACCTCTCGGTAGGCCCGAGCGGACGAGTTAAGTCTCGTGAGGGTTTCTAGTGAACATACCCACAAAGTTCTCCGAGTTGCCTCTCGGAAAGCGCTAAGTTTTAAGTCTTCAGCCAGACCGTACCTGATATACTAGTTTGTCGCATATGTTGGTGAATCCACAAGGAATTTCACCGAATCCATTTGTACCTTGTTGATGTCAGTCGCCTCCAAATATGGTTTCAATCTATGACCATTCACCACACGCCTTGTATGATCTTTCAGATCTTCAATTTCAATATCTCCAAAGTGGCCAACTCGTGTAACAATAAACGGGCCTGTCCATTTGCTTTTAAGTTTGCCTGGAAAGAATTTAAGTTTGGAATTGTACAGCCACACCTTCTGGTCTACTTCAAACAATTTCCTTCGGATTTTGGCATCGTGAACAGCTTTCATTCTGTCTTTATACGCCGATGCACAATCAAATGCTTCGTTCCTTAATTCTTCCAATTCACACAGCTGCAACTTTCTCTCCTTACCTGCAGTTTCATAATCCATGTTGACAGCTTTCACTGCCCACAATGCACGGTGAGCTAACTCGACAGGTAAATGACAACCTTTCCCATAAACCAAGCGATATGGTGTGGTTCCAATAGGTGTTTTGAAAGCGGTTCGGTATGCCCATAAAGCATCATTTAAACGTAAAGACCAATCCTTTCGGTCGGTTCTTACCGTCTTTTGCAAAATTTCTTTAATTTGCCTATTCGAAACCTCAACCTGACCACTTGTTTGTGGGTGGTATGGTGTTGCGACTCGATGATTTACACCATACCGTTTGAGCAACTTTCCAAAGTTAAAGTTTTTAAAATGAGACCCCCCATCACTTATGATCACACGAGGGATGCCAAATCTTGAGAAAATATTGGTTTGTACAAATTTGCAAACAACAGTATGGTCGTTTGTTTTAGTAGCAATGGCCTCAATCCACTTAGACACGTAATCCACTGCTACTAAAATATAATAATTGCCATGTGAATTCGGGAGTGGTCCCATGAAATCAATCCCCCAAACGTCAAAAATGTCAACTACAAGAATTGGTTTCATGGGCATCTCATCCCGTTTGGAGATACTACCAAGTTGCTGGCATCTTAAACATTGTTTAGCATAAATTGAAGCATCTTTAAAAATTGTGGGCCAGAATAACCCGCAAGATAGAATCTTATGCCCGGTCTTGTGACCACTAAAATGTCCTCCACATGCAGACGAATGGGTTAGTGTCAACACTTTTTGCACTTCCTCTTCTGGCACACATCTTCTGATAAGCTGATCAGCACCAACTTTAAAAAGGTCCGGTTCATCCCAAATGTAATGCTTTGCTTGAGCTAGAAATTGTTGTCTTTTCCTTTTTGACCAATGATCTGGAACTATACCTGCAGCTAAATAATTAACTATGTTAGCAAACCAAGGTAAAGTGGAGATTGTTAATAGTTGCTCATCAGGAAATGTTTCGTTTATCGCTTTGGTATCATCCGCTTCCATAACAATTCTGGATAGATGATCAGCCACAACATTCTCACACCCCTTCTTATCGCGTATCTCCAAATCAAACTCTTGTAATAGCAAGACCCATCGAATCAACCTTGGTTTGGCATCCTTCTTCTCCATCAAATACTTCACTGCACTATGGTCTGAATATATAATGACTTTGCTTCCCCAAATATACGACCTGAACTTATCAAGAGCATATACCACTGCAAGCAATTCTTTTTCAGTAGTCGTGTAATTCAATTGAGCACCATCTAATGTCTTACTAGCATAATAAATTGCCACGGGTTTCTTGTCTACCCGTTGCCCCAATACAGCCCCGATTGCGAAATCACTAGCATCACACATAATTTCAAATGGTAATGACCAATTTGGTGCTTGCAGAATCGGGGCTTCAACCAATTTTTCTTTAAGTGTTGTAAAAGCTTTTAAACATTCTTCATCAAAAACAAAGGGCACATCTTTTATTAACAAATTACATAACGGTTTGGTGATTG
Source organism: Flaveria sonorensis (assembly GCA_025506505.1). NCBI lineage: Eukaryota > Viridiplantae > Streptophyta > Magnoliopsida > Asterales > Asteraceae > Flaveria > Flaveria sonorensis. The sequence continues at coordinate 17,920,952 of CM046436.1, forward strand.
TGCTAAATCCCTTTATAAATCTCCTATAAAATCCCGCATGACCCAAGAATGAACGTATGCCTTTGACATTCGTGGGAGGAGGTAAAGTTGAAATTACTTTGATTTTTGCATGATCAACCTCTATCCCACGTTTAGAAATGACATGTCCTAGAACAATACCCTCTTGAACCATAAAATGACTTTTTTCCCAACTTAAAACCAAATTTGTTTCGACACATCGCTTCAATACTTTGGTTAATTGTATGAGACAACTGTCAAACGATGGACCAAATATTGAAAAGTCATCCATGAAAATCTCCAAAGACTCCCCAACCATATCTGAAAAGATACTCATCATACACCTTTGAAAGGTGGCTGGGGCGTTACAAAGTCCAAATGGCATTCGCCTAAACGCGAAAGTACCATATGGACACGTAAACGTTGTCTTTTGTTGATCATCAGGATGAATGGCAATTTGATTATACCCTGAGTAACCATCTAAAAAGCAATAAAACTTCTGACCTGCTAGCTTCTCCACTATTTGATCTATGAAAGGGAGTGGGAAGTGATCTTTAGAGGTAGCCGCGTTTAACTTTCTATAATCAATGCATACCCGCCACCCGGTAACGGGTCGGGTAGCAACATGCTCACCTTGTGCATCTTTTACAATTTGGATGCCCGATTTCTTGGGCACCGTCTGTGTCGGACTTACCCATGTGCTATCGGAAATAGGGTAAATGATTCCGGCATCTAACCATTTTAATACCTCTTTCTTGACAACTTCCCTCATGTTGGGATTGAGCCTTCTTTGTGTGTCACGTGCGGGTTTTGCATCTGCATCAGTAATAATTTTATGCATAACAATTGATGGACTAATACCTTTTAAATCCGCTATGGTCCATCCAATTGCCGCCTTGTGCTCTTCTAATACCTTCAACAATGCTTCCTCTTGATCATTCTCTAAATCTGATGCGATTATCACCGGTAATGTTTGGTCTTTTCCGAGGAATGCATACTTTAGATGCTTTGGCAACTCCTTGAGTTCCATAATTGGGAAACTTTCTAACGATGGCTTCAGCTTTGAGTCAATTTTCTCGGGTAGAGGCTCCACTTGATGAGTCCATGGTGGTCTACCTTCTTGAATTGCCAATACCTCTAGTTGCTTTTCTTCTTCCTCCAACTGTTGCACAAATTCAGCGTCTTCCCTGTCACATAAAACACATGTCTCCTTGGTGCTATCCTCATTTTTATGAGGATCACACCCGTCAATAATGTCCGCCATAAAGCATTCATTACCAACCGGAGAATTAGATGCATTTTCATAAACATTGACTCTTAACTTACGGTTTCCAAATGTCATGTCGACTGTTCCATTTCTACAATTAATTTGAGCATTTGCGGTTGCTAAGAACGGTCGGCCAAGAATGACGTTAGATTGTTTGTTATTATCAATAGCCGCATAATCAAGAACCAAGAAATCCACAGGATAGTAAAAATCTTCCACCTTTACAATTACATCGGTTACTATTCCACGGGGGAGTTTAAGAGTAAGATCAGCCAAAACCACGGTGGTTTCGGCTTTTTGAAGTGGACCAAAGTCATATTGGTCATATAAACTCCCTGGTAGGATACTAACACTGGCTCCGAGATCCAACAATGCCCTAGCCATTTTAAAGTCACCCACTTGAATGGGAATAACCGGCGCTCCTGGATCCCGAAGCTTTGGTGGAAGGGCACCTGATAGAATGGCACTCACATTTGCGGGCACATCAAGTTTCTTAGGAAACTTATGGTTTCTTTTCTGAGTGCACATATCTTTCAAGTACTTTGCATAAGCAGGAACCTGTTTAATTGCATCTAAAAGAGGTAGATTGATTTTAACTTGTTTAAAACTTCCCATATTTCTTCTTGTTGTGGGCCTCTTTTATTGATAGATGAAGCTTTCACCGGATCAATTAAAGCTGCTGGATAAGGAATGGTATTCGCCTCCACACCTTTATCCTTGTTTTCCTTTAGTTCATCATTTAAAACCAATTTAGTGTTTTCTGAAAAAGTTGCTTTCTTTAATGGTTTAGACACAACAGTTTCATACTCATCATCACTATTTACACTTTCATCAACATCCTCCACCACTCCTTCTACAAAAGGTGGTGGAGGGATGACTTTGTTGTCATATACCTTACCATTACGTAGAGTACTTACCTGATTGACCTGATGTTTCCCATTAGAGCTTTGATGCTGTGGGTTCACTGTTGTATCACTTGGTAATTTGCCCGGGTTCTTTCTAATTTGAGCAATATCTTGTGCAAGTTGTCCCACTTGTTTATTCAATGCTTCATATGCTTTATCTCTTATTTCATTCTCCTTCTTATTTTCCTTCATCATGTTCATAAGTGCATCCAACTTTGAGTTTATAGAATCATCATTACTTAATGTTCCCGTTTGATTACCTTGGCAATTCTTAGATGAGCTGCTTTGTTGACCACCTTGATTGTAGCCACTTTGATTGTAGGAATTTCTTTGAGAGCTACCCTGATAATTCCCTTGTTGGCGGTTTGGATACGGCTGATTACCTTGATTGTAACCTTGAAAGTTTGGGTTCATTTGGTTAGTAGCATTTCCATACCTGAAATTAGGATGATTCCTCAATCCGGGGTGATAAGTATTGGAGTTCATATCAAACTGCTTTCTCTCTCCATATACTTGATTCACTTCTTCATGTTGTCCCAGCAACAACGGACAATCTGCATTTAAATGCCCCAATTCCCCACATTCATTACACACATCAAATCCAACTGAAGCTACATCTTTGGCTCCCCCACGTCCCAGCTTGGCCAATTGCCTTTCCAAAGAAGCAATTCTTTCTTTAGTCTCATGGTCAATGGTAGTTGATCTTGCTGGAGCAGGTTTTGACCTTCTGCTAGCCGAAGCTTGAGCCTTAGAGTTCTTGCACATTCTTTCTAAAAATTCCCAATCCATGTCTTCATGATTAGATAAGAACGTACCGTTACTTGTGGAGTACAAATATTTTCTTTCCTCCGGTGTTAATCCATCTGAAAATGCCTTAATCAATTCCCACCTTTCAATGCCATGATGAGGGCACATGCGGATCAACTCTTTGAATCTTGTAAACGCCTCATGAAATTGTTCACCCACTTGTTGTTGAAAGGATCGAATTGCATCTCTTGCATCACTAGTCTTCCCCATAGAGTAGTATTCTTCAAGAAAAACCCTTTGCATCTCTTGCCAGGTATGAATGCTGTTATCAGGTAGTGTGAGAAACCATTGCTTAGCTCTATCTTTCAAGGTGAATTGAAACAGTCTCAGTCTCACTTCATCTTGTGTAAAGTGATTTCCACCGATAGTGCTACATATTGCATCAAATTCAGCAAGATGTACATATGGTTCTTCTGTTGCAGTACCTCTAAACGCGGGAAGAATAGTGAGATAGTGAGGGCGTACGTCAAAAGATCTTCCTCTACGATTTGGAGGTGCAATAGGATTCGGGTTTTCAGAAATAGCTGGTCTGAAATGACTATCCACGCCTTGTACAGGTGCTCTCTGAGGTCTTCTTTGTTGGTTGACATTATGATTATTAACCCCACCCCGTTGTTGATTGATAGGTGGTGCATTCCACCCGTATTGGTCATTTCTCCAATTGTGGTTTCTATTATATCCATCACCTCCACCAAAATGTCCCTCCCAAGCATCATAATTTGCATCATTATATGGTTCTTCATTGTTATTCCACTCATCTTCATAATCTTCATCACCAGTGTGGACACTATGCATGCTCACATGATCAAAGTCATCTCCTTGATTACGGTTATTTTGATTCATGTTATTGTTGGGTGGTGGTTGATTCAAGGTGTTGCGGTTGTTATTCGGTGGTGGGGGTGGATTCGGGTTATTAGGGTTCACGGGTGGGTTTTGGTTCGGAGCTACATTTCCTCCTTGTGGGATATCTACCGGTTCCATCTCTACTGACTGAGATGAACTAGAAGCTGCTTGTTCAATGGCACGAGAAATTGGTGGTACTGGAATTCCCGATCTATGCAAAACACGATTTTCTCTTGCTGATCTCTCAATCTCTGGATCAAAAACAAGTGGTGATTTCCGACCCGAATAACGAGTATGCATGCAACCTGTCACCTGCACACTGAAACACACCAAGCGTAACAAAGAACAGAAAGAAAAACAAAACAAAACAAAACACACGCAATTAAAAAAAATAAAAACTAAAGCAATCAATTAAACTAAACACCAAGCGCACAGTCTCCCCGGCAACGGCGCCAAAATTTGATCGGTGTCGAAGACCCGATCAAATAAGAAAAGAAGTTTGCTTGTTTTATGATTCCTAAATACCTTAACTAGTTAGGGTAAATAGGGTGTCGATCCCACGAGGAGTCCGTGGATGGTGTCACGCGTAACTGATTTAAAATTTACTTACTTACTATTGTCACTAAACTGTAAATTAGAACTAAATGAAATTAACAATAAAAATAATCACTTTATGACGCAAGACGAAACTTGGACTTGGTTGAAAACTATTGCGATGAAAAGGGATCACACCCGGGTTTCAGGAATGTAAATGAATATATAACTAATGTTTTACCCAATCTTGAAGTTACATAGACATAACTTGCTTATCACGTATGTTGAAAAGTAATTGCGAACTTGATATCCGATTATGTAAATTAACTAGTAAACTAACTAATGCCACAATCTAGAAACTTTATTTGCAATCACCAATTAATGAAGATAACCTAATTACTACTCAATGGTTAACAATGTAAAACTGATAACTTGATAAGTAATAATCAAATCAACTAACACGAATCTTTAATCAACACATCGTTCAAAACACATAAACGAATAAAAGTTGTTAAACAATCAAAGTTTATGTCTTGACTAGGTAAACACATACGCATGCATAATCCAATCACAAACCGTCCACCCAGGGATGATCACGGGTGGTTTAGCCTTGCATCTTCATCATAATCGCTTCAATCTTCAACTTGGGGATATGAATCCTTGATCAATTGATGATTAAAGATAGTTCCAAAGGCTCCAAATAGTCTCAAAATTCGTTCTTGGGGTTGGAGGGCAGTATATTTTCGAAACCCTAATGTTTGAGTTTAAATAGGTTTTGAAATTTGAAACAACCCCCAAAATATCGCCTTAGACCGTAACTTACGGCCTATAGGCCGTAGGTTACGGCCTACCTTCAACCAGACGGCCAAACCTTCTGTCTTACGGGGTTCACAGACGGTGTTGATACAGGGCCGTAAGTTACGGCCTTAGGCCGTAGCTTACGGCCTCCCTGCAGTTTGCACAGTTTTTTTATTTTCAGCACCTTCCAACCCGTAGTCTTGGTATCCTTTGTATCCTTCTCAAATAATGTCCGTTAAGCTTCATTTATCCTACATTTCAAACACGCAACAAAGTAATATTGTTCGACATATAAAATATATTAAAAATGCAATATTAACTATACTAAGTGCATGCATATTAACCAATCATCAGTTATCTCTTGTAAGAGTGTGTTTGTCATTAATGCAAAATCGAGGACTTATTTGTAACTTTTTGTATCCTTGTAACTTAAATGTAATTAAATAATTAAATAATTAATGATAATAATAGTAATAATGATAATAATAATTATAATAATAATAATAATGATAATCAATGAAATGATAATGAAAATAATTAGTAAAGATAATAATAATAATAATAATAATAATAATAATAATAATAATAGAAATAATAATAAAGATGATAATAATAATGATAAAAATAATAATAGTAAACATAATAATTGTAAAATCTTGGAAATGAATAAAAACAAAATAAGTTAATCTTTTAACTTGTAATTAAATAACTTTTTACATAAATTAATAACATTTAAAACTTCAGGGACTAAAATTGTAATTTAGATTAAACCGGAACTAAAACTTTGGAATTAAATGGATAAATCATAAAGCACAGGGGGTCTAAGTGTAACATTTTAAAAACCCAATCCCCCACCCCGATTTTCCGATTCCACCTCCGGTCGAGCTCCGGCGAGCTCCGGCCACTCCCAAAACGCTCGATGTACACCGAAATTAACCCTCCTTTACAATCATATGTCAGTTTCGAACCTGTGAATGCTCTTTAATCGGGTTTTAATCGAAGTTTTAATGGTCTTCTAATTTTAACCGAATGATCATCGAACCTCAAAGCCGTTATACACTTAAATCATAATAATAATCAAATTAAACAAACATAAACGTTCTAGTAATCATTTCGAAGTTATTAGGGTGATTAATTTCACCTGAAACAACTTTAAAATTCACTCAAATCGACATAAAACGGCCGACAGTAATGTTGTAGCCGTTGGACGTGTTCGGGATCGAATTGAAACTATAAATTAAAGGGCTTTTGCTTGAAATGGGTTTTCTAAATCTCTGGAACCTTCAATTTCACTCGAAAAACACACACACACATCGAATTGAACCAAGAACAGTCGCGGCATTACTCTAGTCAGTTTTCAACTTGCTCAACCTCGAATCAGGTAATTGATCATGGTTAATTGTTGTATCCACATCAAATTGAAGTTCGAATGGTTCGATTTCAATTCTAGGGTTTGTACGAAACTGGGGGAACTTTGTTGGGTTATGTTTTAAAACAACTTTTCTATTTCAAAACAAAAATCAAGGCCTAGCCCAACCGGTTAAAAACCCACACTGTTGGGCAGGAGGTCCCGGGTTCGACCGGGGTCCCTGCCAATCTTTTTTTTAAAAGGTTTATTTAACTTTTAAACTTCAGAAAATATTTTAAATATTATTAGTAACTATATAAAAATTATTTCTATCAAAAAATGATATAAAATTATTTCCTTTTAATTTCATTAGAAAATCCACTTTAAAAATCATTATTTTCTTTTATTTGTTTATTTTAAATATTATAAAAAAAGAATTATAAGACATCATCTATTATTAACTTGGAGTTTTAATAAATCTCATGTAATTATTAATTATTTTTAAATTAATAAATTTCTTATTATTATGGATTTAAATATAAATTTGTTATATAAGTTTTTGTTAGAAAATAAATATATATGTACATATTTAGAGATGTACACATATTGTAATGGTTATTTTAACCATGTAAATTTACAAAATATGAATTTATTTAAAAGAAATAATACCCATTTGAATATAAAGGTTTAACTTTTATTAATTGTGTTTATCACTAAGAGTCTTATTTAAATCATTTAAGTACCAAAACAATAATAACTTACATCTATTTAATAACATGAAAATCATGGACAAATAGATATAAACATAACCTCAAGATCACCATGATTAACTTAATATGACATTTCGTTTAGGTTGAACGTTAACGAATCCTCGGCATTATATACAAGACTTATTATTTGTTCACCCTTTATTATCAAGTGAGTTTTTCCATACCCCTTTTATATATTTTCACACTTTGGGATGAAACATGTTAACCTTATGATAAATGCACTTGTAAACTCGTTTGAATCTTGTAAACACTTGGGCAATTCTTCTTATTTGTCGTGGTTAGTTGAACTCTTGTAATTACCATGTGATGACTATAATATGTACAATCATTAACTATTGCTAGCCTGGCGACGTCATAGATCTATGGGTCTGACAAGCCTACTTGGTGTTAAACCAAGTACATTTAGCTAACCTTTTAATCTTGTAATCTTGTAATCTATCAAGGTTTGATTGTTACATTTGTTCATCCATCCCTAGTTACTTTATTTAATAGCCTATGACATGGATTGTCATCTTTTATATATATTTATGTATGAAAACTATGGAAAACTCACCAACATTATGTTGACCTTTTATTTTTAACATATTTCAGAAATGATACTGTTTAGCATGCCTTGAAGACTTACATACATCTAGGATTAGACCTAGACTAAAATAAAAGACATTGATCATTTTGTGACTTTGAATTTCTTATGTATTGTTGGATGTTTGAGCTTGCTCTATTTCTTTAATGTACGTCATGAATATTGATCTTTAATAATATTGTCATTTTAAAATTAGCGTTGTGTGGCATGAACAATCTTAACCCTCACATCTCGACGTTTCCCCCATTAAGGTTGGGGTGTGACAGATTGGTATCAGAGCCCATAACTATAGGGATTTAGGTTATTAGAAATGGTGGCCTAGACTATGGTTAAACTTGGGACCCTTTACATGACATTTGTTATGATCTTGAAAGTATGCTTATATGCCTATTATGAAGCATGATCAATTCCTTATGTGCTATTTGTTTACATTTAGCAATAGTGCCTTAGGAATATGCCTTGGACCTTGTAAACCCCAACTTTCTAATCCTCTTCCTATGCCTCTACGTTCTACCGTGCCTAATCCTTTCTTAATCTTATTCTCGACTACGTGTGGAAAACTACGCATCTTATCGAGTGGAAAATTTTTGGACGATACGTCTAAATCTTGAAAAAATCTCATCGAGGTTTTAATTCTGATAGCCTTAGGGAAGTGTGTGACACATAAACATCTGTATTCTGGATTTCCTAGCAAAAGGCCCTCGGGCTAAGGCAAGCATTTCGTATAAATCTCATTGCGAGACCTGTTATGCTTACCTGGGGATTTCTGGGATGAGTGCTAAATTATGGTCAACATACACATCTTCCTCGAGGTAATTGGGGTTAAGTCACCTCGACGTGTCCATGTTCCTATTGGCTATGTGATACCAAATGGATCCATCCTGGCTGTATATAAAATATCTAAAATTCCTGTTTTTCTTTGAACTGATTATTTCCGAATACTAATATTTCCTTTATTTATCTTATAGAATGTCTCGCCATCAAGGAAAGCGTGCTACCTCCGATCGTAAACTCGCTGCAATGATCGCCCGGCAAATGGTTGTTGTACTTCCAACAATGGTTGCTGAACTTAGCAGTACCTTAATGGCCAATAACAACAACACCTAGGAAACAATGGTGGTGGTGACAACAATGGTCAAGGGGAAAATAGCAACAACCAAGGTGGAAATAACCGCACCTGCACATTCAAGCATTTCAACTCGTGCAAACCCACTAACTTTAGTAGAAAAGAAAGAGCCACTAGACTTCTTGAGTGGTTCGAAAGTATGGAAAATACGTTTATCGTCAGCGAGTGTCCCGATGAACTCAAGGTCCGCTATGCTGTAAGTGTCCTTCAACAACAGGCACTCACGTGGTGGAATAGTGAGAAAAGGAACCGAGGGACTGAAGTTGCCTTGGGAAGAATTTGTGGACATAATGATCCAAAAGGTCTGCCCGAGGAGTGAATTGCAAAAGCTGGAGGAAGAATTCTGGAACCTCAAGCAAGATAGTAGCAACCACTTGGCTTATTCCACCCGGCATCATGAACTGAGCATGCTCCTACCTCACATGTTGGATACCGTGCCTCGCAACATCGAGAAGTTTATTAAAGAGGTACCACCTCAAATTCAAGATTCCATGGTGGGTAGTAGGCCCACAACTTTGGAGGAGGCGATTAATATCACCGCCCAACTCACTGAAAACCATATTAGGGCTGGTACTTTGACGGTGAAAGGTGCCAAGACTGCTGTGAAGGTGACTCCCGAGGCTACAAAGAGGTGAAGGCCGAGTCCTCTTTCAAAGGCAAGAAGCGCAAGTTCACACCGTCTCATAATTACGCGGTGATAGCACCAAATGCCCCTCAAAGGCAAGCTGTCGTTGCAAATCAAGCCCCATGGCGAAGGCTTATACTGGGCCGCACCTGATGTGCAAGACTTGCAAGTACCATCACGCGAGTAACACTCCTTGCCGAGTTTGCTCGTTGTGCGGGAAGTATGGGCATCTGGTGGCTACTTGCCTTCATGCTCCGAACAATGCTGCGTTGGTGACTAATCGAGCCTGCTATAACTGTGGCGAACCTAGACATTTCCGTCCACAATGTCCTCGCAATGCGGGAACTGTGCCACCGGCTCGAGGAAGGGCTTTCAATATCAATGTCAACCAAGCTCAAGCCAACAATGATGTGGTGAATGGTACGTTGTTAATTTCCTTTAATCATCCTTTTATCTTGTAAAATCCCTGCCTGCTGTCCATGTGCCAATAATAGTTTATTATTTGAGCAGGTATGTATCTTGTAAATAGTAGATATGCCTCTGTACTTTTTGATTCGGGTGCGGATAAGAGTTTTATATCTTTAGGGTTCGAGCCTAATCTTTCTAAGCCGCGTTCAAACTTAGAAAGACCCTTTACGGTCGAATTAGCCAATGGCAAATCTATTGAAGTCGACGTCGTGATACCCGATTATACCTTGAGTCTTAACGAGCACGAGTTTCTCATCGACCTTATTCCTAAGCAACTGGGGAGCTTTGACATTATTATCGGCATGGATCGGTTAGCCAAGCAACACGCGGAAATTATATGCTTTGAGAAGTGCATTCGAATCCCTTTAGCATCGGGTGATATCTTAAAAGTGTTTGGGGAGAGATCATCCCAAAGACTTAAACTTATGTCTTGTATCAAGGTCCGAAAGTGCCTAAGTAAAAATTACGTAGCTTTCATAGCTTATGTAGTCAACATGAAAGCCAAGGGTAAAGAATTGAAGGATATTCCTGTTGTACGAGATTTCCCCGAGGTGTTTCCCGAGGATCTTAGTGGGTTGCCTCCTGTTCGAGAAGTTGAGTTCAAAATCAATTTGATTCCTGGAGCTAACCCCGTGGCTAAGTCACCTTATCGTCTTGCACCGTCTGAAATACAGGAACTAGCTAGTCAACTACAAGAGTTGACCGATAAGGGTTTTATTCGACCTAGCTCTTCACCATGGGGTGCACCCGTGCTATTCGTGAAGAAGAAAGATGGTTCATTCCGAATGTGCATCGACTACCGGGAACTCAACAAACTCACTATCAAGGACCGATACCCTCTTCCTAGAATCGATGATCTCTTCGATCAACTTCAAGGAGCTACATAATTCTCAAAGATCGATCTACGTTCTGGGTATCATCAATTACGTGTTCACGACAACGACATTCCAAAGAGCACGTTTCGTACTCGATATGGACATTATGAATTCATGGTTATGCCTTTTGGCTTGACTAATGCACCTGCTGTCTTCATGGATCTCATGAATCGGATATGTAAACCGTATTTGGATAAATTCGTGATCGTGTTTATTGATGACATTCTCATCTATTCCAAGACAAAGACCGATCACGAGTCGCATTTACGTCAAGTCCTCTATCTTTTGAAGAAGGAACAACTATATGCCAAATTCTCAAAGTGCGAATTCTGGCTCAAGGAAGTTCAATTCCTAGGACATGTGGTGAATAGCCAAGGAATTCACGTCGACCCCGCAAAAATAGAAGCCGTGAAGAATTGGTGTGTTCCCACGACCCCAACCGAGGTTCGTTCTTTTCTGGGTTTAGCGGGTTATTACTGTAGGTTCATTGCAAACTTTTCAAAGATTGCTAAACCGCTTACGGCGCTGACTCAAAAGAATAGACTTTTCGAGTGGGGACCCGAACAGGAAGATGCGTTCGAGACTTTAAAACACAAACTATGTAATGCTCCTATCTTAACTCTCCCCGATGGAAACGATGACTTCACCGTATATTGCGACGTGTCTAGTCAAGGCCTTGGTTGTGTTCTCATGCAATGAGGTAAAGTCATAGCTTACGCGTCAAGGCAATTGAAGGTTCATGAAGTGAACTACATAACTCATGATCTCGAACTTGGTGTCGTGGTATTTGCTTTGAAGATCTGGCGGCATTATCTCTACGGGACGCAATGTATAGTCTACACTGATCATAAGAGCCTCCAACACGTGTTTAATCAAAAGGACCTTAACATGAGACAAAGACGTTGGGTTGAACTAATTAATGACTATGACTGTGACATTCGCTATCATCCTGGAAAAGCGAATGTTGTAGCCGACGCGCTGAGTCGTAAGATCCACAACAAGACTGTCTCGCTTCAAGAAATTCAAGATCAAAGGCAATGGTTTGACACATTAGGGGAGTTTGACACTGAGATTCGTGTGGATGTTAACGAGGCCACTATCATGCTTCAAAACATAAGGATTGATAGTGATCTCGAGTTTTACATCTGTGGGGCTCAACAAGCGGCGTTAACCGAAGAAGGGAAAGATGAAGATTTGGCATTTAACATTCGGTCACAACTAGAGACAAAACCGAATGGCATGTGGTATTTCCTAAATCGAATTTGGATCCCGAATCATGATAATCTCTAGCACTTCATCATGAACGAAGCTCATCAAACCTGATATTCTATTCATCCTGGGTCCGATAAGATGTATATGGATCTGCGTGGCCAATATTGGTGGCCAGGAATGAAGAAAGATATCGCATCTTATGTGTCTAAGTGCCTTACGTGTGCAAGGGTCAAAGCCGAACATCAATGGCCTAGTGGTTTACTTGAACAACCTGAAATCCCTATGTGGAAATGGGAACACATATCCATGGATTTCATAACCAAGTTACCACGTACCTCTCGTGGCCATGATAGCATATGGGTGATTGTTGACCGTTTGACCAAACAACACATTTCATACCAATACGAGACACTTACAAAGTTTCAAGATTGGCTCGTATTTACATTGATGAAATTGTGAGTCATCATGGTGTGCCGTTGCACATTATCTCCGATCGTGATGCTCATTTTACTTCATATTTCTGGTCTTCTATGCAAGAACTCTTGGGTACTCAACTGGATTTAAGCACGGCTTACCATCCCCAAACAGACGGTCAAACCGAACGAACAATCCAAACCCTTGAGGACTTGCTACGTCTTTGTTTCCTTGATTTTGGTGGTGACTGGGATACGCAACTGCCTTTAGCGGAATTTTCGTATAACAATAGTTATCACTCGAGTATCAAGATGGCACCATTCGAGGCTTTATATGGTCGTAAATGTCGTTCTCCGATCTGTTGGACCGACATCGGTGAGAATTTCATCACTGGTCCTGAAATTATTCAAGAAACGACCGACAAGGATTCCAAAATTCGAAATAATCTTGAGGTGGCTAGAAGTCGTCAAAAGAGTTATGCCGATAAAAGACGCAAATCGTTGGAGTTTCAAGTCGACGACATGGTTCTTCTTAAGGTCTCTCCATGGAAGGGTGGTGTTCGCTTTGGGAAGAAGGGTAAGTTAGCCCCTCGTTTTGAAGGACCTTTCAAGATTCTGAAAAGAAATGGAAAAGTGGCTTACAAATTGGAACTACCTTCCGAACTTAGCGGGGTTCATCCCGTTTTCCATGTCTCAAACCTGAGGAAATGCTTGACTGATGAAATTTGCATGTTCCTTTGGAGGAAATCCAAATTGACGAGTCGTTGCATTTCGTTGAGAAGCCTGTAGAAATCATGGATCGAACGTTGAAGAAGACCCGTACATCTACCACACCGATCGTCAAGGTCCGTTGGGAAAACAAACGTGGAGCTGAGTTCACTTGGGAACGCGAGGATTACATGAAGAAGAAATATCCTTTTCTTTTTGTTTAGCTTTGTCTTTAATTTCGGGACGAAATTCCTTAAAGTTGGGGAGACTGTGACTTCTCGTAATTTTCGTTAAACGTTTGTAAACTTAGTTATCTCTTGTAAGAGTGTGTTTTGTCATTAATGCAAAATTGAGGACTTATTTGTAACTTTTTGTATCCTTGTAATTTAAATGTAATTAAATAATTAAATAATTAATGATAATAATAATAATAATGATAATAATAATTATAATAATAATAATAATGATAATCAATGAAATGATAATGAAAATAATTAGTAAAGATAATAATAATAATAATAGAAATACTAATAAAGATGATAATAATAATGATAAAAATAATAATAGTAAACATAATAATTGTTAAATCTTGGAAATAAATAAAAACAAAATAAGTTAATCTTTTAACTTGTAATTAAATAACTTTTACATAAATTAATAACATTTAAAACTTCAGGGACTAAAACTGTAATTTAGATTAAACTGGAACTAAAACTTTGAAATTAAATGGATAAATCATAAAGCACAGGGGGTCTAAGTGTAACATTTTAAAACCCAATTTTCCACCCCGATTTTCCGGTTCCACCTCCGACCGAGCTCCGGCGAGCTCCGGCCACTCCCAAAACGCTCGATGTACACCGAATTTAACCCTCCTTTACAATCATATGTTAGTTTTGAACCTGTGAATGCTCTTTAATCGGGTTTTAATCGAATTTTAATGGTCTTCTAATTTTAACCGAATGATCATCGAACCTCAAAGCCGTTATACACTTAAATCATAATAATAATCAAATTAAACAAACATAAACGTTCTAGTAATCATTTCGAAGTTATTAGGGTGATTAATTTCACCTGAAACAACTTTAAAATTCACTCAAATTGACCTGAAACGGCCGACAGTAATGTTGTAGCCGTTGGACATGTTCGGGATCGAATTGAAACTATAAATTAAAGGGCTTTTGCTCGAAATGGGTTTCCTAAACCTCTGGAACCTTCAATTTCACTCGAAAAACACACACACACATCAAATTGAACCAAGAACCGTCGCGGCATTACTCTAATCAGTTTTCAACTTGCTCAACCTCGAATCAGGTAATTGATCATGGTTAATTGATGTATCCACATCGAATTGAAGTTCGAATGGTTCGATTTCAATTCTAGGGTTTGTACGAAACTGGGGGAACTTTGTTGGGTTATGTTTTAAAACAACTTTTCTATTTCAAAACAAAAATCAGGGCCTAGCCCAACCGGTTAAAAACCCACACTGTTGGGCAGGAGGTCCCGGGTTCGACCCGGGTCCCTGCCAATCTTTTTTTTAAAAGGTTTATTTAACTTTTAAACTTCAGAAAATATTTTAAATATTATTAGTAACTATATAAAAATCATTTCTATCAAAAAATGATATAAAATTATTTCCTTTTAATTTCATTAGAAAATCCACTTTAAAAATCATTATTTTCTTTTATTTGTTTATTTTAAATATTATAAAAAAAAGAATTATAAGGCATCATCTATTATTAACTTGGAGTTTTAATAAATCTCATGTAATTATTAATTATTTTTAAATTAATAAATTTCTTATTATTATGGATTTAAATACAAATTTGTTATATAAATTTTTGTTAGAAAATAAATATATATGTACATATTTAGAGATGTACACATATTGTAATGGTTATTTTAACCATGTAAATTTACAAAATATGAATTTATTTAAAAAGAATAGTAACCATTTAAATATAAAGGTTTAACTTCTATTATTTGTGTTTATCACTAAGAGTCTTGTTTAAATAATTTAAGTACCAAAACAATAATAACTTACATCTATTTAATAACATGAAAATCATGGACAAATGGATATAAACATAACCCCAAGATCACCATGATTAACTTAATACGACATTTCGGTTAGGTTGAACGTTAACGAATCCTCGGCATTATATACAAGACTTATTATTTGTTCACCCTTTATTATCAAGTGAGTTTTTCCATACCCCTTTTATATATTTTCACACTTTGGGGTGAAACATGTTAACTTTATGATAAATGCACTTGTAAATTCGTTTGAATCTTGTAAACACTTGGGCAATTCTTCTTATTTGTCGTGGTTAGTTGAACTCTTGTAATTACCATATGATGACTATAATATGTACAATCATTAACTATTGCTAGTCTGGCGACATCATAGATCTATAGGTCTAACAAGCCTACTTGGTATTAAACCAAGTACATTTAGCTAATCGTTTAATCTTGTAATCTTGTAATCTATCAAGGTTTGATTGTTACATTTGTTCATCCATCCCTAGTTACTTTATTCAATAGCCTATGATATGGAGTGCCATCTTTTATATATATTTATGTATGAAAACTATGGAAAACTCACCAACATTATGTTGACATTTTATTTTTAACATATTTCAAGAAATGATACTGTTTTGCATACCTTGAAGACTTACATACATCTAGGATTGGATCTAGACTAAAATAAAAGACATTGATCATTCTGTGACTTTGAATTTCTTATGTATTGTTGGATGTTTAAGCTTGCTCTATTCTTTAATGTACGTCATGAATATTGATCTTTAATAATAGTGTTATTTTAAAATTAGCGTTGTGTGGCATGAACAATCTTAACCCTCACATCTCGACGTTTTCGCCGTTAAGGTTGGGGTGTGATATCTTTTCTCTCTCTTCAGAAGAAAATCAGTCTTGACTTTAAACAGCTTTGGAAGACTTTGTCTTGAGAGCTTCGGAAGGCTTCATCTTTTACCTTCGGAAGAGTTGAGTCTTTGGCTTCGGAAGACTTTACACTTAGTGTATTTTCTAAGTTAAGTGTAAAGCTTCCGCAGCAGTTTCTTCTGAACTTTGGCTTCGGAAGATTTTACACTTAGCATTTCTCTTGAGTGTGTAAAACTTCTGAAGCTGGTTCTTCTTTGTTCCAAAGTGCATGTTGGAAGACTTGGTTGTTTTGGTATCCTTTGGTTGCATCAGCCTCTTAACTTCAGAGATTCCTACAATTATCATATAACTTGAATAATTATAACTATGACTTGCGTAATTGTTATTTATAACTTGAGTAGTTTTAAATTGCGTAATTATAGTTACAACTGCGTAATAATGAATATAACTTGCGTAATTATCCACCTTATATGCATACTTGTTGCGCTAACGAAATTACCCATCTTCCAAAAGACACGTGTCACGCCCTGGTGACTTCGTACACTTCGTACGTTTTTGCATTTTGTATAGTAACCTTCACCTATATATATAACATATTAAATTCATATTTATATCTTTGTTTTTCAAGGTATTTTACTTTAGTTTTATTTTTATTAATTTTATTTTTAATATTTAAGAAGTACATATTAAATATACAACATATATTTTAAAACAACTGATATGTGAATAAATATACATGTTAATAATGCATATCTTTACCCATATTAAGTCTTTTTTATTACAAATTCATCTTTATCTGTACTTAATTAAGATTAATTTGGATTTTTGTAGTTTTGGATGGTTGTTTGATGATTTTAAAAGAAAAAGACAAGAAATGCATGAAGATTTTGAAAGTTTAAAGGCTGTTATGGTCATAACTGATTCTGTCAGGACCATAACATGCATCAGGTCCCTTTTTCCTGCGCATTATGATCATGACTGATTCTACCATGACCATAACACGTATCAGGCCCCCTTTTAAGCCCTTCTTCTTTATTTTGGGGGAGGCAAATTCTAGAGTAGAAACCCTAGTTTTTCTCCATTCTTATGGTAACTTTGAAGGATTTCTTTTAAAAGTTCAAGCTAGGTTGAAGATCAAGCATTTCAAAAGAAAGATTCAAATCCACACAACCGGCATCTACTCTTCTTTGGTTTGAAAATCTCTAGATCTATCATGTTTTCTTCCATTGTTATAAGCTTGGTTATGGTTTTTGTAAGCCTCATAGGCTAAACACTCTTTATCACTTAGATTAAATGAAGCTTAGCATACTTTGACATTTTACATGTAACTTTTGGTGATGATTAGGTTGATGCTTATTACAAGGTTATGAATGTTCTTTATTGATTGTGTATGCTTGTTGAACTTGATGAAATGATAAATCTTGTGGGTGTTATAATCACTTATTATTGGAAAACATTGCGTTTTAGGACATCTATTCATGAAATGCATACATTAGTATGTGGTTTATGGCATTTGACTAGAAATGATAAATGATAGTTGATTATTTAGTCAAGTTGAACAAGTGTGCATCCAAATACTTATGTTTGTGAAAATCATTATGTTTGTTATGAATATCTCCTAACACTGTATATGTAACCATATATAATGCGTATATTTATGATTCGTGTATTCGTGTTAGGACATTCATAAATTGAAGGATTTACATAGCTATTGTTACATTACGCAAATTGAGGTGGTTACCATGTGTTCATCGTGTTAACTTTCAAAAGATTTGTGGTTTGGTGTCCTTGATGGGATACCTAACCATCTTTAACTTTGGCTTAATAATATCATTGGGTCTTCATGGTATAACTTTAGGTGGCTATTATGTGTTTATCATTTTAACTTTCCAATGAGTTATATAATTAGATAACCTTGACAGGAGTCTAGTTTATATCCATGGTTCATGCGTAGAGGATGATCTCACCATAGGTTCATGTATTTTAACATTGTTTTGCTAAGCGGATTCGAAGTCTAAGTGATATCTTCCTCTAATTGATTATCTTCATCTTTGTTTACTTTCTTCAATTAGTTTAATTGTTAGTTAAATTAGTTAATCATATTATTCACAAATCATCTTTTATCGGCTAGATAATGACAATGGCTTAGTATTAGGAGCTCTCGTGTCCATGGATCGATACTTGGTTCTTACCAAAAGCTATACTACTATCCGATAGGTACACTTGCCTATTGTGTATGTAGTAAGTCATAAGGTGAAAATCATTTTTATAAATTTAAAGCTTAATTGTATAAAATTCATTATTAAAATATATACATATATATATATATATATATATATATATATATATATATATATATATATATATATATATATATATATATATATATATATCAAAACACACATCAACAACGTCCTTCAAAAAAAATCAACCCTCTTTCTTAAACAATTTGAGTTTGTTAAACAACATTCATAAAAACGGTGCACGTATTTTTCAAACTTTATATTTCTTAAATGTCTTTATTAAGATTGTTTGACTTTTTAATCTTTCTTTTAAAATCAAAGGTTTGGATTTTAATAATCCCAACATTTATTTATTGGCCAGTATTAATCCCAACTCAAGAAATATTTATAGACACTCCTAAATTTAATCTTATTTTCCTCCAATGATCCCTTACTAACTTAGAGCTAACACCGTTAGTTTTTTGATGACGTGGACTGCTTATATGCCAAAACACTAGACCAAATGTTAAAATCAACCATAAGGTCCGTCAATTTGAAACTTTTGCACCCTGAAACCCGTTAATCTCCACCTCCTAATCTGACACTTGACTCGTTGGTGGTAGATTTCAAGTGACGATGAAGGTTAGACACCAAAAAACGGACTTGATAGAGGCTGGGAGGCGACGGAGTTGATAAACAGCTCAAAGTTTGTCCCAATTTATCAAAGAAACTAACGGGTGTTAACTCTCAGTTAGTAAGGGATCGTTAGAGGAAAATGAGCTTAAAGTTGGAAGTGTCTGTAAGCATTTTTTAAGTTGAGATTAATCCCAGCCAATATATGCAATTTGGGATTATTAAAATCCAATAACCCTAATATCAATTATTTTCAAAGTATTTTTTGATAAATTTTAATTATTATATTATAACCCATTTCTTTTAAACGACTTTTTAAAACGTTGAACAGTTATAATAAAGATGTTAAAAAAATACGTTTAAACCGTACGGTTTAAAATAACTTTATAAAATATATATTTTTAAAGTAACATTTAAAAAGTTGAACACGTTTAATAAAGATGAATCAAAAAATGGTTAGTTTTGAAAATGATGTTTGAAAAAATCAAACATTTTAAGAAAGATGGTTAAAAAACCAAACATTTTGTTTAAAAAAACATTTTTATTTTTGGATTTTATGTGTATATTGTTAAAACATAAACATAATACTAATGATATAAAATAGTTTAAATTAAAATTAAAATAATAAACATTGAAAAATTATGAATGTTAATTTAATATATTATATATACTAAAAAAGGTTAATTACATAATGGTCCTTGGGGTAAAGTTGTTTTTTTAACATATTTAACACTACTAACTATTGCCTAAAAGAACTTAGGGACTATAGATTAAAGAGAAATAGAATGTTAGGGACTATATCTAAAAATTTTAAATTTAAGGACCAAATCCAAAATTTTGACAAGACCACAAGTACCATCCGTGTAATTTACTCTTTTTAAAAGGTTATTGGATTTTAATAATTTCAACTTTCATTTATTAGCCGGTATTAATCCCAACTCAAGATATGTTTATAGACACTCAAGAATTAAGCTTATTTTCCTCCAACAATCTCTTACTAACTTAGAGTTAAATTCGTTAGTCTTTTGATGATGTGGACTGCTTATGTGTCCAAAACACTAAGCGCAAGTTGAAAACTATTATCAAGTCCGTCAATTTGAAACTTCTACACCCGTCAATCTCCACCTCCTAATATGAACCACTTGACTCGTTGGAGGTCGATTTCAGGTGACGATGAAGGCTAAAGAGTAGAAAAAGGACCTAACGGAGGCTAGACAGCAATGGAGTTGAAAAATGAATCAAAGTTTGCTCCATTTAATCAAAACTAACGGGGCTTAACTCTCAGTTAGTAAGGGATTGTTGTAAGAAAATAAGTTGAAAGTTGATAGTACTTAAACAATTTCTGAGTTAGGAATAATCGTGGCCAATAAATGAATATTAGAATTATTAAGATCCAATAACCCATTTTTTAAAATACAAAATATTTTAAAATTATTATTTTTTAAAAAGTAAAATTTTTATAAGCCAAAAATAGTTAAAATTGAGAGCTATAACAAGAACATTTCCTAAAAAATACATTTTTTAAAAACAGCTTGCTTTAAAACAAAATATTTATTTAAAAAAAGGCAAATTGAATTTAATAATCCAAACTATTACTCATTAGCCGATAATAATCCATACTATTGATTTGGCTAGTAATAATCTCAACTTTTATTTTTATTACCAACAACAGTCCTAGTAGTATAGTTATCATACATTCACACTCGATTTGTATTTATTTTAGGCTCGATTTAGCTTGCATGTTTTTTTTTATTTCGTTCATATTTATTATTGTGAACGAAATCGAGTCGAAATCAAGCGAAAATTTTTTAATAATTATGTTACTGGGATTGTTGGTGGTAATAAAAATGAAAGTTGGGAGTGTTACCGGCCAAATCAATAGTATGGATTATTATCAGCCAATGAGTAAAAATTTAGATTATTAAAATCCAATTTGCCTAAAAAAATAATAGTTTAAAAAGTTGATATCATTGTTTTATTATTTATGGTACTTACTCATACGTAATTTCAATCATATTTTATTTTATAATTAATCAACCTCATTATATTTAATGTTTTATTTATTTAATACGTGTAATACACGAGTACACGATTTACTAAAGCTAACACGTGTAATACATGGATACTAAACCTAGACTAGTTATATATATAACAATTATTAAACTTGAATTATTATAAATTTAATGAAATATGAGGGGATCTTGTATATATTATATTTTTTAGGCAAATTAGATTTTAATAATCCAGAATTTCACTCATTGGCCGATAATAATCCATACTATTGATTTAGCCGGTAAAAATCTCAACTTTTATTTTTATTACAAACAATAGTCCAAGTAACATAATTATTAAAAATTTATGCTTGATTTCGACTTGTTTTCGTTCTCAATAATGATTATATACGAAATGAAAAAACATACAAGATAAATCGAGTCTAAAATAAGTACAAATCGAGTATAAACGTAAGATAATTATACTACTAAGATTATTTTTAGTAATAAAAATAAAAGTTTGAATTATTACCGGCCAAATCAATTGAATGGATTATTATTGGCCAATTAGTAATAGTTTGGATAAATTTGCCTATTTTTTTATAACCTTTAATTAACAAATGCATGACATGTGTCCTTTACTCCCACGTGTTTAATTGGTGTTGGCTGCTTCGATTTTAAAGACTTAAATTATTATTTTATTATTATGAAATTCTTTTGTATTTTGCATTTTCTTATAAGTTAAAAAACATACTGTTTTTTTCTTATAAGCTAATAAAAACATACTGTTATGTTTTTTTAATTCCAATACACACCTATGACGTGTTTATTTTATATACGTTTAGGCGTAAGTTTTGTTTTAAACCAATCTAGAGCAAATTAATTTTGAATATACTATTACAATGTGATTATCTCTAAAACCAGTGGTCCGGTTATAATATATTTTTAATTTTTTTTCAAAATATCGTAATTGTTTTCTATATTCTAAATATATCATTACGATGTGCTTTTATTTATCCAACTTAACGTAACGTGCAGGACACTAGTTCATCACAGAAATTTTATAACATTAACAAATTTATTTACGATGGACCAACACTTGGTGGGATTAATACTGGTTAACATATAGAGACATCTAGATAGACAACTAGCATTCAGGGAGGTCTTGGTTAGTGCCAATTACGGGTCAAGCTGGATAGGAAGCAAAAAAACACAATTAAAGAAACAAAACTGGATCATTATCTATGTGTGTGTGTTTGAACCGGAGTTTACCATGTCCTAAACGCTAGTAGGTAATGTTCTTGAAAGAAAAAAAGTTCATACAATAGTTACCAAGTTTTCCGTATGTTCCATTAAAATCACTCAAAAATCTTTACATCTCTCTAAAGTACTTAACTTTCATTAGGTGTTTTAAACTTTTAATCTTGTGAGCTTTTTTTTTTCTTTTTTCTTTTACAATTTACATGTCCTAAATAGAGTATATGAATATTAGTTAATATGCAGTGGTATTTTTAGTGTATGTTTGATGTATGGTAATGAAATCAATGAGGAAATGAAATGGATATAAGATTAGAATGAACATATGTATAACTTGGATTACTAACATTACATTGTTTTGTTTGATCACTCTATAGGAATAAAATAAATAATTACTTTGTGTTGTTAGTTTGGTAGACTTGAAAAGATAAAGGATTGAAACACAGTGGTGGTTGGTTGGTGCCTTGGTGGCAGTGGTGTTACCGGTGGTTGTGGCTAGTGTGGTGGTTGGTTGGTGGTAGTGGTAGTGGTGATTGTGTTAGTGCTTGGTCGGTGGTGGTGGTGGTGGTGAGTCGGTCATGAATTATAATAAAATATATTTTTTAAGAGAGTTATTGAATTTTAATAATCACAACTTTTATTTATTGACGTGATTAATCTCAACTTAAGAAATATTTACAAACACTCCAAACGTTGAGCTTATTTTCCTCTAATGATCACTTACTAACTGAGAGTTAACACCCGTTATTTAATACTTTTTTATGAAACATGACTAACTTTGAGCTTATGTTCAACTCTGTCGTCGCCTAGCCTTAATCAAGTCTGTTTTTCGTTGTCTAGCCTCCATTGTTACCTGAATTCTACCTCCAAACGAGTTAAGTGGTTCAGATCAGGAGATGGAGATTGACGGATTTCAGTATGCAAAAGTTTCAAGTTGACGAACCCAATGGTAGATTTTAACTTTTATCTTAGTGTTTTGGCCACATAAGCAGTTCACGTCATCAAAAAAACTAACAGAGATAACTCTCAGTTAGTAAGAGATTGTTTAGATTTTTTTAAACAACAAATGCACTAACCTGTTTCAAAGAAAACCTACAATCAAACCCACCTATCTGTTTTTTAGCTAAGAACGCATCCCAAACCCCTCCAAAAAACCTACAACTAAAAAAACATCGTTCAATCCAGAAAATTTCTCTAAGCGAGACTCGAACACCAAATACTTATTTTTTTCCTATGTCATGTATCTTACCCTAACTAATTGTTTAGACGTGAGAGATACTTTGGGACAAAAGTATTAATTACATTCCTTATTCATCAAGTTTAGTCATTATAATTGTCAAAACCTAGGAATTGGCAAACCAATCACTACAATTTGATCTTCTAAACTCCATTTCGGATAAGTAAGGAAACTTCCCGTTTCCCCCTGCCCATCACCATCAAATCTACGTGTACGTGTTTGCGTATCGTAGTCTCGTGACTACAAGATATTTCGCCATCTGGGTCTCAAAGATATCATCGAAAGTCTGAATCTTTTTAGGGTTTTTTACCAGCAGATCCAAACCGATTTCGTGGGGTATTCGACAGCGATTGATGAAATCACTTGTGGTTTCTATTCGATTTAAACGTTTCACAAGTGGGTCTTGAGAGATACTTTGTGGACGGTAAGTTAATGAACAACAATTTGTTCGTGGTTTTGTCGATATTAGGGATTGCCGACTTTCGATTGAGCATCATTAAACACACTAAACACACACTCAAATTAGTAGTTTGAATTAAAGAATCATACGGGGAGTGTTATTGGCTTTGGATCTTTGGTTTCTGGTGCGTTTTATTCTCTTTATTGGTGAATTTCATCAGTGTTTATTGAAGATTCAGGTGATTGTCTGTTTGTTTGTGGTTTACTATGTGTATGTAAGTTGATCACTTGATTGGGAATAAAAATATGAACTTTACATATGAGTTTTCCAATTGGGTCTTTAAGATGTAGGAAACTTACTCTATAGCGAATCGGGGTCATCGAGATCTTGAGTTGGTAGCTTCTGGGCTTGCAGTGGCTGTTAGTTTTGGGGGCGGGTTCGATACGAACCAATTCTTTGTACAGAGAGCTCCTAGAATAGTATGAACTATGAACACTTGAACTTGTTGTTTTACTATGATACAGGCGGTTTTGTAATCGCATAATCCTCCCATCATCTGTTATATGTAGCCAATGACGCGTATAAATAATTATGTGGTTCTCGATGTTTCACAGTTCTTCACTTAAAGTTGGTTATGTATTGAGCAACTTCCTAAGTTTATTAGGCTTTTCTCTCAATCCCACTGTTATGTTGTGTGATCTTTTTCTCAGTGAAGAGTTTTTCAGTTTCTTTGCTCATGATAATTTCATTGGCTAGTATGCATATGGTGTTTCTTTATGTGGTTAAAGTGTTTGTTGTGACTTGTAATCTTATAGGATCAAAGAAGAAGTTGATTATATTAAGGAGATGGTAAGGATTGTTTTGTATGGTGCGTAGAAGGTTTATATATAAAAAACAATGTAAGGGATGTTGAAATTATGAAAGGTTTACTTCAAAAGTAGGTTTATATGTAAAACAGATGAGGGGTATGCAGTTTATTTTGTAAATAAAGCTTATCTGGTTGTACCCAACGTGATGTGCGCACCTCAGCTTTTGGTATCAAATTGCCTTGAAGCACCTTGTGTTTTTTCAAACCAAGCTTTACAAGTTGATGTTCTTTCTTGGGAATTCTATCACCTAACTTAAAGTATTTGCTTTTAAAACAGTGTTTGTTCTTTGAGCTTTTATTCCCATGAGAATTAAGCTCGCAGAAGCATGGAGCATGTGAATGGAACAACGAAGAACAACCTTCAAATCATAAAGCATTCTAGCTACCAACCGTACGCAAAACCACTATTAGCTTGGTTGGATATACGTGTCTTCTATGTTCGAATCAGCAACTTTAAGGTGGACAGCTACACACCTGAATATCTCACTCTCAGTCATATTCCATTAGACCCTGACACCATTCTCGAAGTCAACAATAAAAGATGCACCCTTGACTCGCCAGGAAGTTCATGTCGTCTAAAAAGAAACCGAGTAGACAAAAAGTTTGAAGAAGCTACATTTGTGAGCACAGACAGTATAAGATTATCAGGAAGTGTCAAGTTTGAGGTTTTTGATGGTGAAGATCTGCTTCTTTCTGGTGTTTTGGAGATGTCTAAGCATACTAATGGTTTTGTCAGTAAGTCAAAGACCAATGATGTTGACAGATGGAGTATGGCATGCGAATCTATGATTGGGCCGAACACTTGGGTTTTGAGAGGGAAACAGTTCATGGGTGGTGATTCTATGCCACCAATGATTGAAGTTTATGTTGCGGGTTCATTTTCGGGTGCACCTGTTATTTTGACCAAGGCTTTGCAGATTAGTCCCAAAAAGAAGCAAACTCGGAAAGGGGTGTTAGATCCGATTCCCGAGGGTGATATGACCGAATCTCAGAAAGATGTTATATCTGGACTTGATCTTCAGGTATATTTTAAAATTCAAGATTTAGTTGGACTTATCTTGTTAGCATCATTATTAGAGGTGGCATTTTTTTTTTTTACTTATGAACGGGTCAATATGGGTTATGTTTAATCTCCACCGGGTAAAATAAAAGATAGCTAAAAAGAACAGGGTCAAACGGGTTGTAAGTCACCCACAGTGTGGAAAAAGTTTTTATTGAGATAATATAGTTTCTGTAGTCATATTTGGCACACTAGTTGCTTATAAAAAAGGTTAAAAAGTTAGGACATAATTGTTTTGGATAGATTCAACCCATACATAACCTACCCGTTTTGACCCGTTACTCAAGTTGCACATTTAACGACCTCTAATCTTAGCTTATCCGTTCGTTTGGAGTTTGAACCCTTATTGGTTTTTGTTTTCCAAGATCCATGAAATTAAGGAAACATGTTAAGATGGTAGGAGAACAATTCATGCAAGAAAATATATGATCTTTGAACTCCTGTATAAGATGCATGAACATATCATCATTTATATGCACATATATCTTCCACAGTTTATAGAAAAGATATGTTATTTTGTATACTTATTACTTGCAAATGGGATATTTTGTTAATGGTGGCATGCAGGAAGCAGAGTATGGACCTTACAAGTCTGAAAATGAGTATGACTACAACAATAGCCTGCAGTGGCGCCAAAATGAGTACATGGAAGGTGAAGATGGAGAACTCACATGGTTTAATGCTGGTGTGAGAGTCGGTGTCGGTTTAGGTCTTGGGATTTGCCTTGGGGTTGGAATTGGAGTCGGTCTTCTAGTTCGTACGTATCAATCGACCACTCGAAGTTTCAGAAGGCGACTCCTGTAGTTCGTCTTATCAAGGTTTTTTTTTTTTACCTGTTTGCGGTTTGTTGGTGTGTTATAGAGTGTGGATACGCGATTGGAATTCACATAGACATGAAGACGTTAAAAAGTAGTGTTTTTGCGTGTTAAATTTGTAATCATTTTGTGTAAATAAGTTTGTTGATACTTGCAAAATGTACGAGTAAACAATTTTGTGTACTTGTTGATCCATGGTATAATCTTATTTAGCTGAACATGTTTGCAGGTTCAACCTAAAAACAAACCGAAACTGTTTAGACTAAACTTAATGACCTGAAACCGTTTAGACTGAACGTAAAACACTTGAATTTCATTTTAGATTTGCGTAGTATTATAGATTCACACCCTTATGTAAATTGTATGAACATAACATGTAAAAATGGCTTAAGGTTCTATAATCTAATAATATAGCTAGCAAAAGACATAGGTGAGTATCAAAAATCATAGAATTCATAGATCATAAGCAAAATTAGCAGACCAAAAGAGTTTTGAGTTGTCATTCATCTAACATTCATCTCAATTAACCATCTAGACTAGGTTCCATGGTTAATCAGACCACTTCAGCTTGCTACAATACTTGTCGGCTTAGCGGGCTCAGGAGCTACTTCTGCACCAGCAGCATAGCCAATGGTTGCAGAACCGGTCTTTTGGTCAAAACCCCAGAATTTAGCAGCTTTCACATCATCCTGAGCCATTAATCTTGAAAAATCCTCATGATCATACTTCATGGTTGCTTTTCCACCGAACTCGATTGGGAGGTTATCCACATCAAAATATGATCTCATCAGCTCTACGCTCTCTTTGTTTTTAGGGTACACGAATTTCACCTTCTGGAATGTCTTCGGATCCATGAAAATTTTTACGATCTGCGAGGTGGATTTGATCATGATGTATAGAAATGCAGATCATGTGTATAATATAACAGAAAAGGTGAAATTACTATACTGACCTTCCAAAATGCTTGGAAAATTCTCGGTGGAGAGTACAGAAATGCCACTGCTAGTCTCTGAGGATAGTGGTCTTGTAGTATATTGATTGTGTCTTTAGCGGTTCTAATAGGTACATTAGTGCTAAGTGACCACCCAGTAAAGTCGATCAACCATGCCATTTCTTCCTGGCCTTCTGGAAGATTAAGCATCGCGTTCTCCATCAGGTACACAAGGTGTCTGATCTGGTTGTCCATTGATGTTGTATTCTACACAAAGTGTACACCGACATAAGTTTTGTAAACCTTGTAAATCGTTTTAATTTTTTGTTATTATTGATAAACTAATATAATTTTGTAATCATATCGGACCCACTTTCATTTTATATGAAAAGGTTTGAATCTTTGGCCAACCCAATCCGCCCATACCAAAAATACCCATTTTTAACCGTGACTCCACATGCCCATTTTGCCATTTATAGAAATGGAGATTGTTCAATCACCTGCAGTCCTGGTTTCAATATCAAAACGGTTCTTCCAACTCGGTCATGAAAGTTTGCTCTGAATAGTTTCCCTGTTTCACCTTCGACTGCAACTTCATGCTAGAAAGTAAAGATAAGCTTAAGTAATTTGGCACAAATTTATGGAACTTTAGATGATTTATCAGGATAGAAGTAATGGTATATACTAATCATATGAGATTAAGATTAACTTTCAATTAGAGGTGAAAAAAGGGAGGATCAGCAGGATTGGGTAATGGGTCAAAACTGGTAGTTATAATACGGGTCAGAGCAGATCATAGCGGGTTAACCTGCAGACACCCTTTCTCTTGAACGTCATTAATGATTTATGTATTATAGAATGATTAAAAAACTAGTAGGCTGATTTTTTTTTGAGAATAAATAAGAAGAAGTTGTCAGCATTTGTGTCACTTTCAATCTGTTAACACAGTTCACCCGTTTCATTATAACCTAGTCTTATAGTTCACCAATTTGACTCATCAGGTGTAAATATATAATGCGAATCAAGCCAATCTAGGTTGAATGTGACACTTTTAATTTCTAGTACTTAACATGAATAAGACATTGATCACTAACCCAACGGATTTCTTCAGGCTTATAGGTTGATCTCCAAGCAAATGTTTCTTCCAACATCTTTTTTGCTTTCTCTACGTTCCAATTACGAGCTTCCAAATATCTTCTCAAACATGCATCGGTGCAGTACAATAAGCTACGTCCAGAAAGTGGTTCAAGAGCGGCTTTGAGCTCATTGACCTACATTGACCGCAAACCACAGCAGCCATTATGAGACAGTAATCACTCAGAAAAACACCCGTCAGAAAATTTAAATTTCCCAATCTATTGATGTAATCAACAACAAATTATCATCAAATATATTTAGCTTCTTGTTACCTTGGATTCTGATTGCAGCTCAGGCTGCTCCCTCTCTTGTTGTTGCAGAGAAGATCCACGGCGCCAAAAGATGGACATGCTAACAAACAATGCAACTACAGATAAAAAAAAATGAGTTAAGCGTCCCTTTTAAGAAAGCCTTCACTAACAGAGTCCATTCATTTAAGAAAAGGTATCCAAAAACAGGACATTGATTAGAACACTACATTAAAAAGAACTTTCCGGCCTCATAATTGGGTAGTTTTCAACTTTTCATGTTAAATTAGAAATTCACCCTTGGGGATAATTTCTGATGTTGCATAACATTTCCATGAAGTGAGTAAAAACAACTAATAGCAGATCCTGCAAGATGAGGGGTAACCCCAAATTCCTCTAGACCACGCATGCTAACCACGGACCAAACATGTCAGGACCTAGCAAGACCGAAACAAATGGCTCCGGACCATGCAGGATCAAAGCCACAGCTATGGACCAAGTCACAGGCACTAATACATCCGAACAACACTACAATTACTACTCTCATTGTCTCTCTCATTCACTCTCACAGCCAAATACTTACTCTCATGCCAGAGACTCAAGATCACCTTTCTCACTCTGGCTAGGGTAACGGTTTTTACATGTGCAAACGAGCTATATAAGGGTACTTTGGACCTGACAACCGCCCCCTCCACCCTGCTGCCTAGCTAGTGACGTGGATCTTTGTAGCAACATAAATAACAAAGAGAATCATCGAGTTATCCACAAGAATTCATTGAGTAGCCACCTGATCAATTTTAATCCAACTCAATTTCACTATTTCAGAAACATGCGTCGCTAAAATCAACACCATATAATCAAATCAAATCAAATCAATCCAAATGATGTGAACAGCAAATTTTATGACAAAACAAAAATATAAGCAAGCCACAACCACATGAATCTATTTCTTCCTGATTAACTCACTAATCAAGTAGATGTTAGTTAGCCTACCAATCACCAAACCCCAAATTCAAACCATCAATCACGCCACATACGCAAAATCAAACAAAAACATTTCTAGAACCCCTAGGAAACAACAAATCGACAGATCTTAAGCATCGTACATAAGAAACAGAAATAACATCTCGATTTTTTTTCAAATGCAAACTAATAACAGGCATATTGACACAAACGATTAAAATGTACATGTACGAAAAACGCATCAAATTTTACAACGTAAAAAGTCCCGAAAAGGTTAAATTCTTGTTTGTACGCACCTTTGGGATAAAATTAATGTGAAGAGACTGTTGATGATGATGATCAAATCGATGTTTAGTGGGATGATTAAGCTTAAGATGTGTGCGAATGGTGAGATTTCATTGTTGATCGGGTTGTGTGGGAAAGAAGTGTGGGTGAGTGAATTTGTAAAAGTTGACGCGTGGGGTTCATGGGAATTTATTCTAATTTAATTCTGTTTTGAATGTTATTCTATTTTAAACACGAGTCTTATAAAATATGGTAAGTGAGATATGTGTTAATTTTTTCCATTGTAAATTCATATGCCCGTTAAATCTTTTCCTAAATACGTAAACTTACGCTATCTGGTTATAGTGATACTTGAACTCTTAATACTATAAAAGAATAACATTTTCACATCTTGAATTTTGATGACTACAATTAAATAAACACCGTTGAAATGTTATTCCAACATCACCGGCCATATGAGTGTACGACATGCAAGAAAGGGACATATGGGTATGGGTCGTATGTGAGGAGAAAATGGTTATATGGATCATATGAAGTTGTGATTCTCAAATATGATGTGTTAACTGGCACAAAAAATAATTGATGTGACCTATGGCAAAGTCAACTGCTTGTATAACCATTTTTCGCCGTAACATACAGTACCTATGACATGGCAAGCTCTAGTGTGTGGACTTGATTGACCCGTATGATGTGATAAACATGTTGGTGTCACGTTTGTGGTGGTATCTCTTTAGCAACACTCCTTTTGATTTTGACACATTTTTGTAATCAGTCTCATTTTGTTCGTAATGTATCTTATATTCCACTAAGTACCTCATTTACATGTTTCATCACATATTCTTAACCCAACATGATCAAATTTCTAATATGCAAAACCTGATCTCAAATTCACTATAAAATTGTCTTTAAATGTGAGGGATGGAAATATGGTTTTTAATAATTCTATATTTTCAATAATTTCAACTTTCTAACAACTTCAAAATGCTAATTCTAATACTTTTAAGATTATATAATATATTAATATGTATTGGTTTCAATACGGTATGGGATCATGTGTTGGTGTTTTTAGTGTTATCAAGTCATTTTTAGTTTACTTGAATTTATTTAAGATGAAATAGATAAGACTAAACATTGATACGAGTTAGGAAATATATATTATACCATCGTCAAAACAATTCTTATTTCAGGTACTAGCAACTACGCTTAAGGGGGCAGAGTTCTCTTAGGGGGGGGGGGGGGGGGGGGGGGGGGGGGGGGGGGGGGTCCATACAAGGTCTAAAGAGTTGATCCCTGAGTGGAAGGTTGCATGGGAACTAATATGATTAGCAACAACTTGATCCATCACTAAAAAGTATGATCAACAGCAAATACGTTGTTTGTAATGACTACGAGTAGTAGTAACTTGGAATATATTAGCCAAATGACACTTTCATGAGGAGTTGTGTCGTTTCATCCAAATTTAATGATAACTCCTTGTTTGTATAAAAATCTTTGGTCAATTTACATACATTTAGATGCATATTTTCATATTAAGACTCATACTCGTTCTTGTTTCATTATCTAATTAAAAATTCAAAAATTATCATTAAAATAATTTATCTGATAATAATACACTATTCAAAAAAGATATTCAGGTTATTCCAAATATAAAGCCTACACTACGTAATCAAACAGATCATCTAATATCATGTTCATCTCAAACACATAAAACTTTTGTAAGTAATTTCATACCTGATCACGTATCTCAATCTCCTAATGTATCTTATTGTAGTTTTTCCCTTCGGGTTCAATTTTTCTACCATCCCTTAATATCACCTATATGTTGAATGATATAAGGATGCAAATTGGATATTTGATATGAAATACTTTAAATCAACAAGTAGATACATTTTCATCACTTGGAGATGCAACTGTATCCTGAAAGTCATTCGTAATTATAACTAGATACATAATGGAATGTGAAGAATATGCTAAAGATGCAGGTCTAAAATGTGAGAGCCAATGTCAACCAAATATATGCATTGTAATATTCACTCAAAACATTGCCTAACTCAGAACGCAGTGTATAAAGTAGACAAGATGTCACAATGACCATTCTTAACAAGAGTTATTCCTCTTGCCATTCAATAAAAACAAAAGTTATCGCTACTGATTATGTCAGGTCAAAAGATAACATGTTTACCAACCAAAGAATTAGAAATTATAACATCCATGTTTTTTTTCATGCTTAACTTTTTGATAATTCTAATACTTCAATGTAAGTATTAATTGAATTCAAGAACCTATTTGTGAAAACTATCTTATATTCTATACATTATTATTAAGTGTGATACTATTACCTGCTAATGTAATTTTATAATAACATGTGTGTAAATATTTGATCTTGTTAGAAATAGTAACTTGAAATTGCCCTAAAATTAATCGAATTCTAAGATAATGCTAAATTACTACATAAATAAAACACATATAACTATAAGGGCAAAAGTTTACATATGTGTAACTTAAGGTTACATATGTAACTTTTGTTAAAATGATAAAGATTTAATTAATTAAATTAATTCTTATGATAATAAAATAGAAATATATATATATATATATATATATATATATATATATATATATATATATATGCATGGAA
Organism: Flaveria sonorensis; assembly: GCA_025506505.1. NCBI lineage: Eukaryota > Viridiplantae > Streptophyta > Magnoliopsida > Asterales > Asteraceae > Flaveria > Flaveria sonorensis. The sequence continues at coordinate 17,953,814 of CM046436.1, forward strand.
AATTACAAAATTATATATATATATATATATATATATATATGATATATATTATTTACTATTTTAATCATTTAAGTAATATATATCTAATAAACTAATAAATAATTAATTAGTAATTATCCTAAATCTAACAAATAATCAATCAAACCTATTCTAACTCTAAAATATCAAAAAAAGTTCGTCCATCCTTATCCCTACTATAATATATGACTTTTATTAATAAAAATATTAAGAAAATATATCTTAATTGAAACCTAAAACCTTAAATTTTTCATTATAAATAGGGTCTAATTCTTATTATTTTTCACACCAAAATCTAAATCTAGAGCTCTCATAGTAATAAATCACACCCATAAAAACTCTCTTGAGCATCCAAGAAGCTTCCCTCATCAAGTAAGTTTTAGTGTTCTTCGTGTTTTCGTGTTCATACCTTTCTAATTTTGTTCTATCAAAATTCAAATATAACTAGCTTAGATCTATGATTAAACAATATGTTTTTGTAGTAATCATAGATCTAAGATGGATCAAAACATCAAATAAACATGAAATCATCAAAACTTTACTTAAACACATCAAACTTAATTTTTTGGATTTTGACAGATTCAGAGGGCCAACTTCGTATAGTCATATCTCCTCATAACAAACTCTTTTTCGATGATTTTTTTTTAAATTACAATTCAGAGTTGTATCTTTCCAACCATATAAAGAAGTATTCTAAATCATTAATTTGGCCCCTCAAACAGCTAGCGCAAATTTAGTTCGCGAATCTGTCCAAAGCTATGAAAACCCTAAATTTTACAACTTTTCAATATTTTCATAAATATAATGTAAAACAACAATTTTTATTATATAATAAGTAATATAAACATGTTTTAAATAATAAAAAATCCAAACTTTAATGATTATTATGATTATATCAACATGAATCATGTTTTTAGTAAAATTCTTTATCTTTTCAATTGTAACCCTACACTATACAAATCACCTATTCTCATCCTTGCTAAACTTATATTTAAACTTGTTCTCTATACTTTATAAACATATCAAACACATCTTTGACTTGGTCTAGTATACATCTAGAAATGTTTCACCCGATATGTAGTTATATGACAAACAAAAGGTTCTGGCTAAAGAAAGACGGGGTACTTAAATGATGAAAATCCACCAACTCTTTTCTGGGAATCCTTTTGTTGGATGTGCTACTCTGGGATAACACATATCTAGTATACGACAACCATTCTTGAATTTTTACAATAACAACCCCTCAACTCTTCATAAGTACAATAAACTAACTAAATAAACTTACTTAGGGCAATTCTCACTTCAAGTTACTACAAGTTGTAAGATCAACCCACCTACTTTACAAGGTGAGTTCATAGCCTCTTTTATACTTTGGGGTGAAAACATGCTCTCTATATTAAACTGGAAATTCAAATTCTAAAATCAAACTGGTATTTTGCAAACTCAATGACAACTTTTTTATACTAGTGAAACTAAACTGATTATATATGTTGCTATATTCTATGACACTTTTTACTATAAAGTCTCTCTTTTTCTAAAATCTACACAACCATTAACTTCGGGGAAGCCACGGGAGTACGTAGATAGATCTATTGGCCTGACAAGCCCATTCAGTACTCGGGTTTATGCATGCCAATCGAGCGTCCTTTGAGTCAACGTATTCTTTTTTATTTGGAAGGGGCTGGATGTTCAGAAACTGCATACTAGACAAACATACTATTAGTCTAACCTCTTGTGTCAGGGGGTTAGACGAGAGGGTATTAGATCACTAGGGTTGGTTGTGGACTCATGTATAATAGTTTACTTACTTGTATTTGGAAAATTGTTTATTGGTTTGTACATTGTTATTTACTATATGTATACTTTCAAACCTATGTGTTCACTAACTTTTTAGTTAACATATTTTAGCATGTTTTCAGGTAATGGAAACTAAGTTCGTTGCTTTGCTCAAGCTAGGTTTCAAATATAAGCTTTAGTTAAACCTAGTTAGACTTTGAATAAAATGAAGACTTATTTACTTGTTTGGTTTATTTGTTATTAGAAGTAGATGTAACCAACTATTCAGTTTTAATAATTAATTTCCTTTAGTACTTTTTATGCTTGTGTTATGATTCAATTTCATCACTCCTTGGTGTTTCCGCTTTAGCCGGAATGTGACAGAAATAGTTAACACGTCATCTAGATGAACAAGACTAAAACCCTTGAATGAAAAAGTTTGTTTCAAAGAATCTAATCGAAGATGTCACATACCAATTCAATAGGTCATCATGCTTGTATAAACAAAGGGATGTCACTGTAAGGGGGTGTCAAGTATTCCATCTTGTGTTAAGTATTCCATCTATATGACAATACATAATGGTGATAAAAGTATAGATATTTATGTAAAAAGACATCCATATGAAAGAGAAGTGTCACTTCGAAGGTAATTTTGAGGTGATTATAAGAACACTAGTAAGAGGAGTTAACCAGATCTACAACATGTTTGCAAGCAACATCACTGGATTTTACCCCACACAGACACGCAAGAAGAGTGCAAATAGCTTTGTGACACTTGAAAACAACAAACTCATAAATGTCCACAACATGCAAACAAGAATGTTGAACCAAAACTCTCAAGTTTAGAACACAGTATTTTGATTCAACCAATAAACTTTTCCAACCCATATATTTCAACATCAATGAAACATTTGCCCATTTGAAGCAAAAACAGTTTTGATCGCTCTTTTGACTGTTCAATAAACGTTTAAATTGCATATTTAAAGCGCTTACTGCAACTTATCGACTGTTTCGGCTATAAAATTGAGTTCTCACTACTTCACTAGTACAGTTTCTACATCACAAAACTATACATCACCATTGTGAAACCACTTGCTGCATTCTTCCTCAATACACAAAATCGCCCAACACCAACCTGATCACAAAAAAGAGAGACCAGAAGTTAAAAACAAAATCTAAACCAACAAAGCTCATAACAACATTACACAATCAACAATCAAATCTAAAAAATATGAAGAAACAATATTTGATATGAACAAAAATCCTTCAAAATGTTTTGTAATCATTAGCCAGTCTCTTCTATAAATAAAAATCCAGTAAAAAATATTAAGATTCTTGACCAGAGATACGACGAATTTAAATAATGAGTAACACCATACAGATCCAGAACTTGTGCCAAAATAAAGATTAGAGAACAAACCTCTATGCTAGAGACTGTTCTTGTTCAATTTGATAAATTTTGATGTCACAAAGCGTTCCTCCAGCTTCGTCAGCAAAACTAATTTTCTTCTTTTCTCTTTCGAGAGGTTTGTCCTGATTTATGTTTGCCGAAGAAGGATCACCGGAGGCAGAAGTGTTATGATCTTCATTCAGTTTCTGCATATTACATATAGGATAACAGAAGTTATATACTTGTTTGGTGGGTCGATCATATAGGGCTGGCGGGTTGAATTGTTGAACCCAAACAAGACTTGTATATTTATTCATTTCAAAGACAACAACCCTCTTTCGGTTGTCATATCTAACCTGTTTTTAAGAACATAGTCCCAAACGGGCTTCTAAAAGCACTCAAAATTTGACATGAACTTATTTGAACATTTTATGTAGAGGTGGTAAATTGAGTGATTGGGTAACAGACCATTTGTATGCATGGGTCAAAAAACAGATCTTAACAGGTCAACCCGATAACATGTTTTTTGTGTTTTGACAGATAATTTTTTAATGCTTGTTTTTATTGATAATTAATTTAGTAACTTTGAAGATAGTAAGATGGTTTCTTTTCACCAAAACGATTTAAACATTTTAATTTTTTGAATACACATTAACTAGTTTTACCCAGTTTGACCAGATTAACATTCTGCCCAGTTTGACCTGTTAAATTTATAGTTAAATTTAAAACCCAAAGTGACCGGTTTTTATATAAGAATGAAATTAACACTTCCAGGTTTGAAACAAGCTGAGAATTGCTTTCTAAAATTGGTCAGAGCAAGTTTCACAACTCTTGAATTTACAGCTAAAACTGTTTCAGACTAGGGAGCTATATTTTGAACTACTTTAGGAATGTTTATGATAAAAGAAACACAAACCATGATTTTACAGAAACGGTTGCAGTCCCTCGCCATCATGGATAACCATTTTTTTGCTGTTTCTTCTGTTTTTGTTGCACTCTTGATGGCTGATTTAACCTGTCAAAAAAGTAATAACAATAATTAGGTGCATGCGTGCGGGCACAATGATATGTCAAGTTGAATTGTATTATATCTCAAATAAATCAAATAGGACTAAAATAGGAAAAACCAAATGATTTAGAAGTCACTTAACTCCTAAATCATTTTTTCAATCATCTTGATTGTTGTGGACCTTATGGTAATATGATTCCTTTTGAAACCATACATCAATGAAAGAACTAGACTCGTTATATGCATACACCAATACACATACATGTGCGGTGTGTGTCAGCGTGTCATGAACATTAACAAAGAAAATTTGCCTGTTTCCAGTTTTTAAATACCTCATCTGCCTCGTTTTTCAAGGAAGGTGAACGATATGCTTCATATAACATTTTTTCTTCTACAATAACCTTCATGGAATTCAATTCACTCAATAGCTTTGATGCAAGAGACTCAATGTCATGCATCTGTCTCTGTGAAAATGCAATAGCACTCTCTGAACACCCTTCAATGGAGGTGCACCCTGTGCTAAAACGAGGAAGTGAACGGCATAAACGAGGCCCATCAAGACCACCTTTAGGTGCAATGCCTTTTCTGGTAGGAGAACCTCTTTTGCAACTCCTTGGTCTCTTAAGCACGTGCTTGGAGCTTATAACAGCTTTGTTCTCAATGAACCTTATAGCCTGCTGAGGATGCACATTTAGTTCATTATCCTCATCATCTGATTTAGTTGATAAAAACTTGTTCTCAGCTTGTTCCCCAAAGTACAGTCTCTCCTTGCATTCTGGAAGATAAACATTAAATATCAAATAACTCAAATCGACTAAATATTGCCAACTAACAAACAGATAATGGAGGTAACAAAACATGTAAGAGTATTGTGTCTATTGGCTTACTGAAATGGTCCATGTCATCTAATGGATCTGTAGATTTCATTGCCTGACATAGCTTTTCCTGAGAGTTTGGAGAAATGAACTGTACAATACATACATGGTAAGCATTTTTATAAATGAAATAAATCATCTGTTAAGGAACTTAATGTTATGAAGAACCTTTCTTGTCAAAGGAACCCTCTCAGGTTGTCGAATCTCTGAAGCCTCACTCATGACACCGGTTTGATCAATGTGATCCAACTTCACTTCAGAACCAGTAATAGCAGGAACAGTTGATGACAGCTCCGGAAGAATAGAAATGTTCTTGGCATCGCAAGAAATGTCATCAGAACTAGAAGAGTTTGAATCTGCATCGATATTCATTGATGTTAAAATTTCTTTCTCCTCAGAGGGAGGTAAGTTAATCTCTATAGAGGCCACATCTTCACCATGCTCGACGTCAATTGTTGGGTCTGAATCTTGAACAGCAGAGATGTAGTCGATTTGTTCAGGTGTCTGCTGAAGGCAGAGTTGACTTTGAGTGCAATCAGATGCACTTGCAGATAAAATTGTTGGTGGCTGGTTGACGTTTGCTATAATTTCTTCATCATCCATCTCCATGATATTGATGTCATCCACGCTATCAACTAGAACTTCATTACATTCACATTTTTCTCCTTCAACTGTAAATGATTCTGCCTCCACTCTCTTCAAATCATGGTTTGAATCTTGAACAGCAGAGATGTAGTCGATTTGTTCAGGTGTCTGCTGAAGGTAGAGTTGACTTTGAGTGCGATCAGATGCACTTGCAGATAAAATTGTTGGTGGCTGGTTGACGTTTGCTATAATTTCTTCATCATCCATCTCCATGATATTGATGTCATCCACGCTATCAACTAGAACTTCATTACATTCACATTTTTCTCCTTCAACTGTAAATGATTCTGCCTCCCCTCTCTTCAAATCATGGTTGCTTTTAATATGCTCCACTTCAGGAACTTCATTGTATTCACATTCTTCCCCTTCATCTGTAAATAATTCTGTCTCTCCTCTCTTCGGATCATGATCGCTTTCAAAAGGCTCCACTTCAGAAACTTCATTGAATTCACATTTTTCCCCTTCATTTATAAATGATTCTAGTTCCCATCTCTTCAGATCATTATTGTTTTCAAAATACTCAAATTCAGGAGCTTCAACTTTGATAGTAACAGTTGCAATATCTTCCTTTAGTTCAGATGTAACTAACTGAGCCCCTCTAGAAGATGTTGGAGAATTTCCATTAGCAGACACCCTTTTACACTGTGAACTCTTTGAAACCTTAACTCGAAATTTACACAATGGTTCAGTGAGATCAGAATCATCATCCTCTTCTTTTGGCGTCAGAAGAACAGATTCTGAAGCCTTCCTTTTCTTTCCTTTAAGTTTTTTCCTGAATTGTGACAACGTTAGATCCTCAAGACTGTTTCCTTTTGATGGAAAACCAGGTTCATTCTCCTCAACATCATAACCGTTTCTTTCTCTTGTTTTTCTCTCTGCCAAAGGCAGGGGTGTGCATTCAGCATCTGCATGTTGATATATTTCTTCTAGCTTCTTGAACTTTAAACTTGGTCTTCCACGTGAATCCATGTTGTGAACTTTTTTGACTTCATCATTTTTTATACTCCAGATGAAGTGAGAAGAACTGCAACCTCTTAAACTCATTATTGGCAACCAACCCAGCACACTGTTTAGAGTATTACCTCAACACTCTATTGTGGTGCAATTGTTCCGTCTGAAGGAAAAACACCTGATAGATTTAAACAATGATATTATAAATAAATAGAAGTACTAATATATTAAACACGTGAAGCAACTTAACATCAAAGTTATGCAAAACAAACCTAAAGCTTAACAGTGCTACTTAAACTTTAGAAGATAAGTTATAAATCAAGTCACTGGCAATGTGTTCCTTGTTAGAATAACATGTGATAAGCCAGACACAACACAAGTTTAAGATCAGGAACTTGAAGCCAGCACTCAAAATCAAATATTCAAATCGTACTATAGTAACTACATAAAGAAATAAATACATTTAGCTAACAATTGCAAGTGAGGATTATCATACTCTAAGCTGTAAAATTCATAAATTCACTACATCACTTAGTACCACTATCCACTCACCTGAGACAATGAACCAGAAGATTATTAGTTTTACATTCAAATCAACACAGTGACACACATTACGCAAAAAATCTGATGATAACCAAATAATGCCCAATTTTGAACCGATTTGTAGACTAGTAACGACCATAAGTGTTGAGCCGCCTCTACCTAACTAAAACACGAACAAGTAAGGCGACTATCTCATAAACTTAAAAGCATTCTAACACCATGAAAATCTGACGAATCTAAACAAAAACCTATTGAAAATCACGGAAACGTGTTCGGCCGCGAGCTCTTTTGAATCGATTTCAGCAAGAAACAATCGGACACCGATACGTTGATTTCATCTTTTCTTCTAATTCGATCTGAGCCTCCTTCGATTAAACAACAAATTCCTAAACTAGAAGATTAAAAACTCGAATCACCAGACAAATCAAAGCAGATCTATCAAGAACGTCGAATATATTCGATCAAGTTATGAGATAAGCACCGTATATTTACCTGATTTTAAGATCGTAGGTGGTGAGAAGTGAGATGCAGATGTGAGATGTAGTTGGATTAGAGGTTGGGCGGTGGAGACGATGGAGGTAATATAATTAGTTTAGATCTGGCGCCAACACGCTTGGCGGCAACTAGGGTTTTGAATTGGCGGTCTAAAGCTGTGGTCTGTGGTGGTAGCACCGTAATTTTGTCCCAAATGACAACTTCAAAACTTCTGAACCAATAAAACGTCTAAACCAGTATGAGAGGTCTGAACCAATAAATGTTGAATCAGTTTAAGTCTGTTTAGTTGGATAACTGAATGACCGTGTAAAATGACTATTTTACCCTCTAAATTATTTCTTGTTAAACGCAATGGGAGCAAGAAGACTTTTGGAAGAGGGGGCTGTCGGCGAGGGGCTGGCGCCGGCGAGGAGGTGGCAGCGGGAGGAAGAGAGGTTTATGGCGGCTTGTTGCAGACTGCGGAGGCGGGCTGTGGCGGCTTGCGGCTGCTTGCGGCGGAGGTGTTGCGATCGGCGACCGAGCTCCGACGAGGGTTCCCGACAGCAGATTGCGATGGGGGTAAGGGGAGGAGGTGACGGGAGTCGGTCAGACTCGATCTCAAATCTGACTCGATAAGTGGTGATTCAGACCTCTTTTTCAATTAGAGGTACCCCAACCAAACAACCATGTCTGACTCGGTCAGACATACATGTCTGACTCGGTCAGACATACATGTCTGACTCGGTCAGACATACATGTCTGACTCGGTCAGACATACATGTCTGACTCGGTCAGACATACATGTCTGACTGGAGTCATTCAGACCCAAACAAACAGCCCCTTAGGTTGCTTTCGAGGGTAAAGCCCATCTGTTTTGTTATTAATCAAAATAAACTAGAAATTAAACTTGTTCAAGAAAAACAATAATCAAAAAAACTATAAAATAGGCTTGTGTGTTTTGACTGGTTGTAAATTTCGTTACCCGTGTTGCGTTGATGTTATTGTTGGGTATGAATTTGTTGCGTCTCGGTTTTAGAGATTGAAACGCATACTACGACTCGCAAGTTGTTGCTTAAAAATGTAATTTAAAATAAAAAATATAATAAAAGTAAAAAAATTGTAGACAAACCGAAAAAATTAAATAAAGTCTACAAAGTTCAAACATTTGTTATCTAACTAGAAGGTGAAAACCTTAACTAGCTCCACCACCACCAACTTTGATGTTAACAATTGAAATCAACATATTTAAGTGAAAAAAAAAAGTCAATGGTTTTCCAAGTATTGTAAATTTTGATTTGTATTTGTTTAAAATTTGATATTATATTATATTATGTAACTCATTAAAAATCATGGGTGATAAATAATATCACCACAGGGTATTACTTGTCATGTATATTTTCACCTTTTTTTTCTTTTTATATTATAGTTTTATTATTATTATTATTATCATCATTATTTATGTTTTATGATCCAAATGATGATATGTTAAAAAGTAAAAGTTTCTACTACTTTATGTATAATTTTATATTGATTATAATTTCAATTTTTCTTTACAAGCCGGTCAAGCCAATAGTTGGTTTTCTTTTATAACTTCAACTATATGATGTTTCATAAAATTATAAATCTACAGTTATGACATCCTTCTTTTTTTATACGTTTTGATATGATTTTATTTAACATATATGATATGTCAACACGCGCACATAGACTACAAATGGTTTACAAAAACCTATTTGTTTTTATTGTGATGGGGCATTAAGGTGTACCCTCATCACAAGGATGAGGAGTCAGGTATGTACTTGAAGGCATCGGGGAAACTATGGTCGAAGTAGAGAGAGTTTTGCACGCTTTCTCTATTCTCTCTCTTTAATGTATTTTAAAGTATTAAGATGGTAAACTGTAAATAATATATTAACTTGATTGAAATATGGAGTGAATGTTTGAGACGGTTAACTGCTAGAGCAATAAATATTTTTATTTTATTAATAATGATCGGTTCAAAAGGATTGAATCTGTGATGATATCGTAACGCAATGATCAATTCAAACACAAAGTAATCAAACACATGCAATTACATCAAAAAATTCATAGATTTCATTGATAGCAAATGCACAGGATACAATGTGTAAGGGTTACAGTTCGTTAACTGACTCACTGACTGACTCGCTTCTCTGAATCAATCCCCTACAAAATACATAAAATATCCTATTTATACTATCAAGAAACAAAGGAATATATATTTATAAAATAAGTCCCTATACTATAATAAAACAACACATAAAGACAAAATGTTAATCTTCTAGAAGCTTCAACAATACTCCCCCTAATATTCACATTGTCTTCAGTCTTCAAAAAAAATCTTCAGGTTCTTCTTTGATCTTGAACATCGGCTTGTCTTTGTACAGCTCGAGTTCCTTCAAAGCTTTCTTGATTGCTGATTTAAACTTGCTTGCTAAAATTGCTTGCTCTGGCTTCGACTCATTAGTTTTAATCTCCATTTTGTCCATTTTCTCCAAAGTATCTTTTTGATAAACCTACAATATCAACATTTGCATAGAACTCCAGATGTTTAGAATGATCGTGTGAATGAATTTCTAACACACCCTTGCTTGAAATTCACATAAAATCAATCGACTTTATATCTTTCTTCATAATATTTGCATACGCTAGAGCTTTTCGTAATGCAATTCTTTCCATCGCAGCATTCATCACTTTGATAATCGTCATAAAGTACTTTCTATCATTCTCCGCAACGTCTAATGCAACTCGTTCAAACTTTTGTATGGACAAAAATGAGATATAACTCGGATGTAGAAGTTTCAGTTCAAACACTCCAAATACCGAAATCATGTCTTGATCCCAGTCATCTAAGTTTCGAACTAACTTCAATTCGAATGAGTCAGCATTATAAAACCATCTTAAAATTGGTTTTGTCGTTTGAGTCCCATCAATCACCTTTAATCCTGGATTTGTAACTTTCTCAAAATATTGGTCACTGTAAGCATCTAGAAATTTTTCTTCTTCAGGATTATCTGCACTTTTTCTTTTACTCTTCAAAGACTTAAAATACTCTTTGTCCTCTTGATCACATCGGGTCTTGAGAAATGACTCCATTCTGGAAATACCTCTATTTAAAAGTTTCACAAAGTTTCACCTCGAGCAGACTTTGTTGGATTAATCAGAGGTAATTTGTTTAACTCTTTGAGATATTGAACAGATAATGCTATGATGCTTGAGTAAAAATGATACACAACACAAATAGCATTTACTCGTTTGATTAAAAACGCATCAAAAATCTCATCATATTTCCATGCAACGATCTTAACATTCTTTGTATGATCTGGCACAATCATTGCATTCAGCAATTCAGAAATTGATTGGCCTTTTTGCAATACATTCCTCACTAGATCACCAGCTGTTCTCGTTTTATTCCATAATTGTTTTTGATCAATAGACACTTGATAAGCTTGTTTCTCCGTTTTTGGAAACATTTTCATCAATTCCTTTCTTTTTCATAACTACTTCTCAGCAATTCCATCTGTTTAATTTCTTAAGGCTTCAAATTCTTGTTCTTTTGGTAATCTAAATATTGAGGATTATCCATATCAAGAACAATCATTCTATTGTTTTGTTTTTCAATTTCTTGAAAGCTTCTCACCAAATTTCTTAGTGATTTAGCTTGCAATCTGTTTTACTTCTTTCGTGGATAATTTCTTTATTGTAACCACAATCTCAGCTCAACAGCCGTCATATTCTCTGGATCAGGATGATATAATTCTGATGATGAAAGCTCTTCAATATTAATACTTTCATGCATTGGATTCCATTCTCCGTGTTCAACAATAATTTCATCAGGATCCACTGGAGCTATAGATTCAGCAATTACACATTTCTCATATTCTTCATTGATTTGTGACACAGTGAGACCATCCAAAAATACTTTGTTGTACTTTTTCTTAACCAGATAATTATACTTGTCATCAACATCAATAGGCATATCTTCAGTAACAGCCTTAATAGGAGAATAAGCAGCTTTAACAATATCTTCTGCTTCTAACACTTCATCATACCACGCACCTGAGAATTCTGGTTCTAAATCATCTAATGCACCAATTCTCTCTTGAGCTTCAGCTTCTTTACTTTCATGAATCAAAGGCTCAGATACAATCTTTTGTACTTTAGACATAGGGTTAGATGATGATTCAGCTAAAACTGACACATCTAGATCATGTATCTTTCTCTTCCCTTTATCTGCCTCAGATATTCTTTCAACATCGATCGGTTGCACTTTAGATACAATAACTAATTCAGGTTATTGAGATCTCAAACTATCTTTCATTCCTTCAAATTCTTCTTTCAATTTCTCATGATCTTCTTTTAACTTCTTGAATTTTTCTTCAATCAAGTCATAGTCTTTGAGTATCACTTCAAAGTTTTTTAAATTTGATTCTTTATCTTTTTCAAGTTCAGCAATTATCAAATCTTTCTTTAACAATTCATCTTCCAATTTTTCATTCTTATCTCTCAGCTTCTTAATTAGCTTTAGCTGATTAGAGTTCTCTTCTTTTAATTCATCAATTATCTGCTGGGTATTCACTTCTTCAGTAGGAACTGTATCATGTTGACTCAACCTTTCCACTTCATCTGGTAATACAGATTCAAAGGCTTCAACATTTTGAACATCATACTCAACTTCTTGTTGTACATTAGCTACAACATCTTCTTCATTCATATCTAATAACTCATCAACATTATCTTCATTATCATCATCATCATCACTACTTGAAGATGAACTTTCTTCATCATCAGTTTCATCATCATCTTTATTTTCTTCATCATCTTCCTCAGATGGTTCTTGAGGAACTTCTTCAATTAAGTCATTTGGATCAACTGGTTCATCCTCAATTAGATGAAAATGATTTTCATTTATATTCACATCATCCCTTGCAACTGCTCTCATATACTCAAACATAGGAACATTTTGAGCACAGTAGTAATAATAGCAAGTCTCTTGTAAGCAGTTTCAGTCATATGCTCCAAAAGTAATATTTCTCCACCACTCTATAAGCATGGAAATCAAGATGTTCTTCATTAATAATATATGACTAAATCTTGGATACATCAGTACTTATTTCTAATTCCCTTCTCCAAATTAAAAATGAAACATTCATGATCTATTTAGCCATATTGAATCTTCTATTAGTGGCTATGGCTACTATTGAGATGCAATGTCTACCGGGAATGAATTCCATCCGGCACTTCTTTTAGACATCCGTGCTGAAATATATAGCAAAGAAGTTTCCAATGGTTGTAAACTTTGCTCTGAAAACTGTTTCTTTAGGAAAGGTCAGGATGACCCAGTGTCACACCCCAACCTTAACGGAGGAAACGTCGAGGTGTGAGGGTTAAGATTGTTCAGCCACACAACGTTAAATTAAAAATGACAATATTATTAAATATCAAGATTCATACGTACATAATGGAAATAACATAAGTTCCACAATCAAATACATAAGTTTCCAAGCGTCATGTGATAATAAATGTCTTTTATTATAATCAGGTCCAATCCTAGTGAACACAAGTTCAAAAAAATTAGCTTAGATTGTTTTTATTAATAATTATTAATTATTAGTATTTTTATTTATCATGATGTTATTATTATATTAATTATAATTATTTAATTATAAGTAATTCCAAGAATTTACAAAAAAGTCATCGTACTTGCATTAATAACAAAACAAGCTCTTACAAGAGATAACGACGTAAATCAAACATTAAATGAAAATACGAGAGGTTACAGTATCCCCAACTTAAGGAATTTCGTCCCGAAATTAAAGACATGACTAAACAAAAAGATAGGGATATTTCTTCCTCATATGATCCTCGCGTTCCTAAGTGAACTCAGCTCCACGTTTGTTTTCCCAACGAACTTTGACGATGGGTGTGGTAGTGGTTCGGATCTTCTTCAGCGTTCGGTCCATGATCTCGACAGGTTTCTCAACGAAATGTAATGATTCGTCAATTTGGATTTCCTCCAAAAGGAACATGCAGATTTTCATCAGCCAAGCATTTCCTCAGGTTTGAGACATGGAAGACAGGATGAACCCCGCTAAGTTCGGAAGGTAGTTCCAGTTTGTAGGCCACTTTCCCAATTCTTTTCAGAATCTTGAAAGGTCCTACAAAACATGGGGCTAACTTACCCTTCTTCCCAAAGCGAACAACACCCTTCCATGGAGAGACCTTAAGAAGAACCATGTCATCGACTTGGAACTCCAACGGTTTGCGTATTTTATCGGCATAACTCTTTTGACGACTTCTAGCCACCTCAAGGTTATTTTGGATTTTGGAGACTTTGTCGGTTGTTTCTTGAATAAGCTCAGGACCAGTAATAAAGTTCTCCCCAAGTCAGTCCAACAGATCGGAGAACGACATTTACTACCATATAAAGCCTCGAATGGTGCCATCTTGATACTTGAGTGGTAACTATTGTTATACGAGAATTCCGCTAATGGTAGATGCGTATCCCAGTCACCACCAAAGTCAAGGACACAAAGACGTAGCAAATCCTCAAGGGTTTGGATTGTTCGCTCGGTTTGACCGTCCGTTTGAGGATGGTAAGCCGTGCTTAAATCCAGTTGAGTTCCCAAGAGTTCTTGCATAGAATACCAGAAGTGTGAAGTGAAACGAGCATCACGATCGGAGGTAATATGCAATGGCACGCCATGACGACTCATAATTTCATCGATGTAGATACGAGCCAACCTTGAAACCTTGTAAGTGTCTCGTATTAGTATGAAATGTGCCGTTTTGGTCAAACGGTCAACAATCACCATATAATATCATGGCCACGAGAGGTTCATGGTAACTTGGTTATGAAATCCATGGATATGTGTTCCTATTTCCACATTGGGATTTTGGATTGTTCAAGTAAACCACTAGGCCGTTGATGTTCAGCTTTGACCCTTGCACAGTGAGGCACTTAGAAACATAAGACGCGATATCTTTCTTTATTCCTGGCCACCAATATTGGCCACGCAGATCCATGTACATCTTATCAGACCCAGGGTGAATAGAATATCGTGTTTGATGAGCTTCGTTCATGATGAAGTGGCGGAGATTGTCGGGATTAGGAATCAAAGCCGGTTCAAGAAATGCCACATGCCATTTGGTTTATCTCCAATTTTGACCGAATGTTAGACGCCAGCTCTTCGTCTTTCCCTTCCTCGGTTAGCACCGCTTGTTGAGCCTCGCGGATACAAAACTCGAGATCACTATCAATCCTTATGTTTTGAAGCATGATAGTGGCCTCGTTAACATCCACATGAATCTCAGTATCAAACTCCCCTAACATGTCAAACCATTGTCTTCGATCTCGGATTTCTTGAAGCGAGACAGTCTTGTTGTGGATTTTACAACTCAGTGCGCCGGCAACAACATTCGCATTTCCAGGATGATAGCGAATGTCGCAGTCATAGTCGCTAATCAATTAAACCCAACGTCTTTGTCTCATGTTGAGGTCCTTTTGATTGAACACGTGTTAGAGACTCTTGTGGGTCTGTAGACTATACATTGTGTTCCATAAAGATAATTCCGCCAAATCTTCAAAGCAAATACCACGGAACCAAGTTCCAGATGGTGAGTTGTGTAATTCACTTCATGAACTTTCAATTATCTCGACGCGTATGCTATAACCTTTCCTCGTTGCATGAGCACACAACCAAGACCTTGGCTAGACGCATCACAGTATACGGTGAAATCATCGTTTCCATCGGGAAGGGTTAAGATAGGAGCATTACACAGTTTGTGTTTCAAAGTCTCGAAAGCCTCTTCTGTTTGGGTCCCCACTCAAAAAGTCTATTCTTTTGAGTTAGCGCCGTAAGAAGTTTAGCAATCTTTGAAAAGTTTGCAATGAACCTACGGTAGTAACCCGCTAAACCAAGAAAAGAACGAACTTCGGTTGGGGTCGTGGGAACACACCAATTCTTACGGCTTCTATTTTTGCAGGGTCGACGTGAATTCCTTGGCTATTCACCCCATGTCCTAGGAATTGAACTTCTTCGAGCCAGAATTCGCACTTTGAGAACTTGGCATATAGTTGTTCCTTCTTCAAAAGATCGAGGACTTAACGTAAATGCGATTCATGATCGGTCTTTATCTTGGAATAGATGAGAATATCATCAATAAACACGATCATGAATTTATTCAAATACGGTTTACATACTCGATTCATGAGATCGATGAAGACAGCAGGTGCATTAGTCAAGCCAAAAGGCATAACCATGAACTCGTAATGTCCATATCGAGTACGAAACGCGGTCTTTGGAATATCGTTGTCGTGAACACGTAGTTGATGATACCCGAACGTAGATCGATCTTTGAGAATTGTGTAGCTCCTTGAAGTTGATCGAAGAGATCATCGATTCTAGGAAGAGGGTATCGGTTCTTGATAGTGAGTTTGTTGAGTTCCCGGTAGTCGATGCCCATAAGGAAAGAACCATCTTTCTTCTTCACAAATAGCACGGGTGCACCCTATGGTGAAGAGCTAGGGCGAATAAAACCCTTATCGGTCAACTCTTTTAGTTGACTAGCTAGTTCTTGCATTTTAGACGGTGCAAGACGATAAGGTGACTTAGCCACGGGGTTCGCACCAGTAATCAAGTCGATTTTGAACTCAACTTCTCGCACTGAAGGCAACCCACTAAGATCCTCGGGAAAATCTCGTACAACAGGAATATCCTTCAATTCCTTCCCCTTGTCTTTCGTGTTAACTACGTAAGCCATGAAAGCTACGTAGTTTTTTACCCAAGCACTTTCGGGCCTTGATACAAGACATGAGTTTGAGTCTTTGGGATGATCTATCCCCAAAGACTTTTAAGGTATCACCCGATAGTAAAGGAATTCGAATGCACTTCTCGAAGCATATAATTTCCACGTGTTGTTGGCTAACCAATCCATACCGATAATGATGTCGAAGCTCCCCAGTTGCATAGGAATAAGGTCAATAAGTAACTCGTGCTCGTTAAGACTTAAGACACAATCGTGTATCACGTCGTCGACTTCAATAGATTTGCCATTGGCTACTTCGACCGTAAAGGATCTTTCTAAGTTAGAACGTGGCTTAGAAAGAATAGGCTTGAACTATAAAGACACGAAACTCTTATCCGCACCCGAATCAAAAAGTATAGATGCATATCTACTATTTACAAGGTACATACCTGCTTAAATAATAAACTATCATTGGCACATGGAAGGCAGGCAGGAATTTTTACAAGATAAAAGAACGATGGAGGAAATTAGTGACGTACCATTCACCACATCATTGTTGGCTTGAGCTTGGTTGGCATTGATGTTGAAACCCTTCCTCGATCCGGTGGCACATTTCCTGCAATACGAGGACATTATGGACGAAAATGGCCAGTTTCGCCACAGTTGTAGCAGGCTCGATTAGCAACCATTACAGTATTATTCGGGGCACGATGGCAAGTAGCCACCAAATGACCATACTTTCCACATAACGAGCAGATTCGGCAAGGAGTGTTCCCTGTATGATGGTACTTGCAGGTGTTGCACATCGGGTATGGTCCAGTATAAGCCTTGCCACAGGCGCTTGATTTGTAGCGACAGCTTGCCTTTGAGGGGCATTTGGTGCTATCACCGCATAGTTACGAGCCGGTGTGAACTTACGTTTCTTGCCTTTTAATGACGACTCAGCTTTCACCTCCTTTGTTGCTTCGGGAGTCACCTTCACAGTTGACTTGGCACCCTTCACCGTCAAGGTACCAGCCTTAATATGGTTTTTAGTAAGCTGAGCAGTGATATTGATCGCCTCCTCCAAAGTTGTGGGCCTACTTCCCACCACAGTATCTTGGATTTGAGGTGGTACCCCCTTGATAAATTTTTTGATGTTGCGGGGTACGGTATCCACCATGTGTGGTAGAAGCATGCTCAATTCATGACGCCGGGTGGAATAAGCCAAATGATTCCCGTTATCTTGTTTGAGGTTCCAAAATTCCTCCTCCAACTTTTGTAATTCACTCCTTGGGCAGAATTTTTGGATCATGATAGTCTTGAACTCCTCCCAAGACAATGCCAAGGCAACTTCAGCACCACGATTTCGCTTCTCACTATTCCACCAAGTGAGTGCCCGTTGTTGAAGGACGCTCGCGGCATATCGAACCTTGAGCTCTTCAGGACACTCGCTATTAATGAAGGTATTCTCCATGCTTTTGAACCACTCGAGAAGTCCAGTGGCTCCTTCTTTACCACTAAAGTTAGTGGGCTTGCACGAGTTGAAGTGCTTGAAAGTGCAGGTGCGGTTGTTCCTACCTTGGTTGTTGCTATTCTCCCCATGACCATTGTTGCCATCTCCTCCATTGGTTCCATTGGCGTTGTTGCTATTATTGGCCATTAAGGTGCTACTAAGTTCAGCAACCATTGTCGGGAGTACAGCAACCATTTGACGGGCGATCATTGCAGCAAGTTTGCGGTCGGAGGTAGCACACTTTCCATGATGACGAGACATTCTATAAGATAGAAATAAAGAAAAATATTAGAATTCGGAAATAAACCAGTTCAAGAAATCAAGAATTTTGATATTTACAAATATAACCAGGATGGTTCCATTTGGTACCACATAGCCAACAGGAGCATGGACACGTCGAGGTGACTTAATTCTAGTTACCTTGGGAAAGATGTGTATGTTGACCATAATTTAGCACTCATCCCAGAAATCCCTAGGTAAGCATAACAGGTCTCGCAATGAGATTTATACGAAATGCTTGCCTTAGCCCGAGGGCCTTTTGCCAGAAAATCCAGAATACAGGTGTTTATGTGTCACACACCTTCCTATAGGTCACCAGTATTAAAACCTCGATGAGATTTTTAAGATTTAGACATATCATCTAAGGAATTTTCTCCACTCGCTAAGATGTGTAGAATTCCACACGTAGTCGAGAATAAGATTTAGAAAAGATTAGACGCGATAGGATTTAAAGGCATAAGAAGAAGATTAGGGAGTTGGGGTAGACAAAGTTCAAGACATAATCTTAAGGCACTATTTTCTAAATAATAACAAATAGCACATAAGAAATTGATCATGCAACATGTGATAGACATATAAGCATACTTACAAGATTATAGCAAATGACATGTAAAGGGTCCCTAGTTTAACCATAGTCTAGGCCACCATTTCTAATAACCTAAATCCTTATAATTATGGGCTCTGATACCAATCTGTCACACCCCAACCTTAACGGCAAAAACGTCAAGGTGTGAGGGTTAAGATTGTTCATGCCACACAACGCTAAATTAAAAATGACAATGTTATTAAATATCAAGATTCATAACGTCCATAATGGAAATAACATAAGTTCCACAATTAAATACATAAGTTTCCAAGCGTCATGTGACAATAAATGTCTTTTTATTATAATCGAGGTCCAATCCTAGATGTGAACAAGTCTTCAAAAACAAGCTAAAAAGTATCATTTCCTGAAACATGTTAAAAATAATGTCAACAATATGTTGATGAGTTTCCATAGTTTTAGTATACATAAATATATATATATATATAAAAGATGGCAATTCACGTCATAGGTTATTGAATAAAGTAAATAAAGATGGATGAACAAATGTAACAATCAAACCTTGACAAATATGGTCATTACAAGATTAAACGATTAGTTAAGTGTATTTGGTTCCCATAGTGCTCAAGAATACGGCACTAGGAGCCGGCAATCACCTCGGCTTTAGCACCAAATAGGCTTGTCAGGCTCATAGATCTATGACGTCGCTAGGCTAGCAATAGTTAATGATTGTATCTTACACGAGTCATCACATGATAGTTACAAGAGTTCAAATAACCATGAAAAATAAGATGAATTGCACAAGTGTTACAAGATTAAAAATGTGGTTACAAGTGTGTTTATAATACGATTAACATGTTTCACCCCAAAAGTGTGAAATAGTATGAAAGGGGTATGAAAACTCACATGGATAATAAGAATGTCAAATAAGAAGGTCTTGTATATAATGCCGAGGATATGATAACGTTCAACCTAAATGAAACGTCGTGTTAAGTTAATCATAAAGATTATAGTGGTATATTTATAAACCATTTAATCCATGATTTTAAATTATTAAATAGATGTATATTATTTTGGTATTTAAATGATTTAAATAAGGATTTTAGTGATTAACACTATTAATAAAAGTTTAACTTTTATTATTAAATGGTCATTATTTATTACTAAATAAGATAGTAATTTTGTAGGTCCAAATGATTTTTATTATAAGATATGTACATTTTAAATACATACATGTATGTTTATCTTCTTAAAAGTTATAAATAATTAAATGTTTAACGATAAATGATCACTTAATCGAAAACATTAAAAATTAAATGAAAATTCATTACAATTAGAAATTAATAATAAGTTATATTTTGTGAAATTTTTATGATTTTTAAATTAAAAGAGATGGAAATTTCTTAATTTAAAATTTTAAGAAACTATAAACGGAAAAGATTTTATTTATTTATTTATTTTTTGATTAAAAATATGATTTTATTTGATTATTAATAAATTAAAAGAAAATGACTTTATTGATTTTTAAATAGGAGAGATTTTTATTTAATTATTTTAGACATCAAAATAATTTTTTTTTTGAAATTTTTGAATGTGAAAACAACTAAAACAAATAATGTGCAGGGACCCGGGTCCCTTACCCCTCCTCTTCACGTTCCAACCACTGGGACAGCGCCCCGTTTGTGTTTTATTCCAGAAATCAAAACTTAAAAATACACTTTTCCAGAAAACCTCAAATTTTATGAACCCTAGATTCGGTTCAATCCAATTTGAACATCAAAACGTGTATGTTAATCCAAATTGATTTAGGGCTTTCAATTCCCATGTACAAACAAGTTTGTATATATGATCAATTTACCTGGATTGTAGTCGATTTGATGTGCGCTATAAGAACTAGTCCGAGCGGATAATAGCGATTCAACAATGGTGTGTTGTGTGATTTTTCATGAAATTGAGGTTACAGAGGGTTTAAGAAACCCATTTCGAGCATAAGCCCTCTAATTTATAGGTCCAATTCGAGCTAGAACCTGTCCAACGACTATAGAATGATTGTCGGTCGTTTCAGGTCGAATTAAACAAATGAAATGTTGTTTCAGGTGGGTTTAATTGCTCTATAGGTTTCGAAATGATTAAAAGAAGGTTTAATTTCAATTAATTTGATTGTTAATACCATTTAAGTGCATAAACGGTTTAATCTTTGATGACGTTCGGTTTCGAGTTCGGAATTGTAGTTATTTCGACCGATTGCTTCGAATTGGGGAGGTTACTGGTTCGAAACAGACGAGGGAGTGATGATGTATGGTTTAATTGAATTAAAATGGTCGATTTTTGCGGTTTGGGGGTCGCCGGAGTTCGGCCGAAGGGCTGCCGGGAAAACGGGGGGGGAGGGGGGTTGGGTTTGATTTCTAAATTTTACATTCAGGCCCCTGAGGTTTAAGATTATACAAAATTAATTCAAAGTTTAAGTTTTGTATGTTATTATAATTATAGTTTTGGTCCCTGTGGTTGTGATTTTTATAATTTTATGCCCCAAACATAATAAATTACAAGTTTTTAAAAAAGTTAGCTTAGATTGTTTTTATTAATAATTATTAATATTATTAGTATATTTATTTTATCATGTTATTATTATTAATATTATTGTTATTATTATTAATTACTTAATTATTTAATTATAAGTAATTCCAAAAATTTACAAATAAGTCCTCGTACTTGCATTAATAACAAAACAAGCCCTTACAAGAGATAACGACGTTAAATCAAACGTTAAATGCGCCTACATAGTGCTTATGCGCCTAAGTTGACTTAGAACTTTTCTGAAATTCTGGGAAAAATGTAAATTTATGATTAAGCTTTGGAATGTTTTGGTGGGTTATGTTTGTTTATGTTATGCATGTTGTGGCCTGTTATTGATGTTCCTTATTACATATTATTACGTGACTTGACGTGGTGTGTTAATGCTCTTGTACGTAAAGTATTATATAATGAAAGTGAAAGACATTTTAAACAAAATGGAACCTAATGAAAGAATGTAAAGTCTTGCAAGCAACTGAAAGGAGGTTCACAACTCATTAGGGGTTGTTAGCTCAACTGTGTGCGGTTTAGATAACTCATGAGGATGCACACAGGGGTCAATCTTTGTGATTGACCAATATGTATGAAACGGGACCCTTGTAGCTTGCCCCGGTATTGGAGTCAGCTTCGTGCACAATGTTAGGGGTCTATTTATAGACTTTGGCCCAGTACCAGCTTCGCGCACAATGTTTGGGGTATAGCATATGACATTGGTCTAGATGAAAGTGAAAGATAATGATGAAAGTACGAAATGAATGAAAAGAATGTTGAAAGATAATAATGATATTATCAAGATGTATGTATGTTGTGTGATCACGAACGAAAGTAAAGGAAAGATTTTTACTAAAGAAAGTATTTTATTATTTAAAACTAGAACTTACTCAGCAACGCTGACTTTTTATGCATTTTCAGTTGGTAGGTAATTTGTTGCTCAGGATGGCACGAGGGTGAAGCTACTTGGCAGGCAAGACTGGCATCCATCTCATGCAATAATAATGATGTTGTTTTGTAATACAACTAAGTGACATTTTGTAATCTTTAACGATGATGTGGTTTTTGATGAATTATTCTGCTGTAATATTTTATTTACTAAATAAATCTTAATATGTTTTGATATAAGTGAGGTTGTGATTGACCAACTATGGGGTTCTCAGGAACGAGGTCTTACAGTTAGCTGGAGATACAACATACTTTTACTGAGACATTGAAGCAGCTCTATAATTGTTTCTGGAGCTCTCATCAATCTCAACTGATTCAATCTTGGCAATCAAAAGATCTAGATCCATAGGAAACTTTTCAGTATGCTTTAATAGAGTAACTGTCTGTTTCCATGAAGATGGAAGAGCATTGAGAAGTCTGTAATTTAGATCTTTGAGATCATTTTTTATACCAACAGTTGATATCTCAGCAGTTAGTTGCACAAATCTGTTCATCATTTGATTAATTGTTTCACCAGAAATATGCTTAAATAACTCCAATTGCCTTTTGAGTTTCTGCTTTTTGAGATCTTGTATCTCTTTACCACCTTCACAGATGATCTTCAAAGCTTTTTACATGATGTACCTAGTTTGATAACCATCAAGTCTAGTCAAGACTTCCAATGGTAATCCCTTGCACATCAATGAATAAGCTTTGATGTCATTCTTCACCTTTCTTAAGTCATCACCTTGCAGGCCATCCTCTGGATAAGGTTCTGGAGAGTCTTTTGTATACACAACTTCTCTGTCAGGACCATCAGATGTAATTGGATATGTGGTCCTTTCTCTATTGACTTCCACAAGTCAATGTCAATAGAGTTCAGATGATGCTTCAATCTAAGAGACTAGTTCTTGAAATCAGCTCTGTTTTTGAGCTTTGAAACGATGTTCTCAGAATCTTCAGACTTAACCAGTTTGTATTTTTGTATTTAAGAAAATGAATTGTTTTTGTTGTTTTTAAAGTTTTAAAAAGAAACTATGAAATGAAAATATTTTTTTTTGTTTTAAAAAAATTTCTAAGTGTTTAATGAAAAGTCTAAATACTAAAGCGTCTAAATAGTTCTGAAACGCCTGACTTTGAAGTAGAAACGCCTAAGGGAATGCCTTAGTTTAATTCTGAAATGCCCAATTGATGATGCGCCTAAATAGTCTTCAGACGCCCACACAGTTATGAAACGCCTGGGTTCCACCCGGTGATGAAGCGCCTGAACAGTTGTCAAATGCCTGGGTTAAAAAAGCCCAAACAGTCCTCGTGCGCCTAGAATTACTTGGTTTCAATAAAGTCTCAATGTGACCAAACAGTCACAATGCGTCCCAATAGTGGTAAAACGCCTGAACTAAAAACGCCTACACAGTGCTAAAACGCCCAAACAGTTGTGATGCGTCTAGACACTTGGTCAATTTTCAGTAGATTTTCACTACATGCGCCTAATTCATCTTCTTCAACAAACTCTGATCTTATGAAATTCTTCAAAAACTTGTTCAATTGATCTAAAAACTTCCAAGTAGATAGTCATTAGGTCGATTAACAATCCTCAATCTTCAATTTGATCAAACAACAACTACAAATTCATTTTCTGATTGAATTGAAGTCCGAAACTGAAGAACACAGTTCGTACACAAATTTGATTAATTCCTCAGATCTAAACGTATTGAACACCAATTGTGATTCAAATCATGTTTCTATAGATGAAACGAAACTGAAAACAACAATTAATCGATCAAATTGCAATCAATCACAGATGTCAAGTGATTCAAAGAGCTCAAAAATGTCGATAAGCTTTGATCACTGAACCGAAGGCTCTGATACCAATTGATCGGTTCAAAAGGATCGAATCTGTGATGATATCGTAACACAATGATCAATTTAAATACAAAGTAATCAAACACATGCAATTACATCAAAAAATTCATAGATTTCATTGATAGCAAATACACAGGATACAATGTGCAAGGGTTACAGTTCGTTAACTGACTCACTGACTGACTCACTGACCGACTCCTTTCTCTGAATCAATCCCCTATAAAATACTTAAAATATCCTATTTATACTATCAAGAAACAAAAAAACATATATTTACAAAATAAGTCCCTATACTATGACAAAAAAAAACACATAAAGACAAAATGTTAATCTTCTAGAAGCTTCAACAAATACCCTGAAAGTTTCAACAAAACAAACTCTAAAAGTCATAAACGAATACATGTCTTAAAGTCTAAAATGCATCCTGCATCTCTTAGTTTGTGTGACACCTCACCTTAGATCTAAACGAGATGCCATTTAAAAAAAACGTGCGTTCATTATGTATAAACCTCAAATCTATTAAATACGTGGCGTTGTAAATGCAGAAAAACAAAATTTACAAACTAATTCGAAGAAAAACAAAATAGGGCGAATGTGTTTTCTTTTTAAAAGTTGTTCTTTAGAGCTTTAAGTATGGAAAAACCTTGTTGGAAATAAGATAAAGAATATGTAAGTAAATAAAAGTTTAAAGGAAGATAGAATGTTGTTATAATTTTTCAAACATTCATCATGTCAGCATAGTGTTACTAACTACTAATAAGGATCAACAATAACACAAACATACAAGAAGTAGGATGTTGCATTGATTTTACTATTCTTTTTGCTCTTTAATATTTAAAGTTGTTATTCAATCTTTAGTATCTTCTTGATGTTTATAGGAAAGAGATAAAACACTTTGATCTTAATATTACGGGGTTTTCAAAGCAAACGTGTCACATCCCGGTGGAAGCGTGAAATGCTTTGGTGTGACTTTTGGCTCAAAACACATTGATTACAAAAATATACAATTACACCAGATAATTAAAGATAAACTTTTCATTAGACATTCATACATATTGGGTTATATTTTTCAATTTCATACAAAATTTGTCTCTATGAGACTTTTACATATAAGCTAGTAACCCTACAACATTTATCTTTAACCACTTCTTATAATTTCCTAGCTAATAATGGACGTATACATCCACTTGAACGTTGAGATCCATCAAGTTCATGGTTATCCACACACATAGCCTTCCTATGTACTCATACCATTCATTGTACAATGTGAGTGTATACGTGAGATTATAAAACATTCTGAATACCTGAAAAAGCATACTTAAAACAGTCAACAATAAGTTGTTGAGAACATAGGTTTAATATCTTAACAAAATTTTCTTACTGATGCAACATAAATAAGACCACAACCAAACCTACTTACATGTCAAGTGATTCATAACTGTCACACATATAAATCACAGAATCAAATAATATAACATCACGACACTTATTTAGTTGGTGCAGGAAACATGTTCCTAAGTAGCGCTACCTATATTATCTGACGATTCCTAATACGAATTAATGGTTGTGACTTATGGCGGTCAATGACAGTAACTTATTAAAATTCTTATTCATATTAGCATCAATAGTAACATACACAATATGCTTTTCCCCCTAAAAATTTATAAAATAAAAAGGGACTATGTTACTCACCTTATGTCCAACAACAAGTCAAATATTTCCTATAAAATAATTATTTGTTAGAAATAAATCTTATTTCTTTAAAATTTTCAGCATTTATATCTTTAATCAAATCAAAATTCTAAATAGTAGCTATGGTTGTTCCAAAATTACCAAATTTTACAAGAAGTAATGCCCAATCCAAATTATCAAATAAAAATTTCAACTAGTATTCATTTACAGATAATTTCCTAGAATTTTTACAAGTTTCACATTAAATGGAAGTAATAGCTACATATCTCTAAAAATTCTACAGAATGTTCTACTCAATATTTAAAATTTTATGTAAAATTTTCATGATTTTACCTACTATTTTGTTATTATTTTTGATTTTCTCCTTATTATTATTCATTCATTCTAAAATATGTAACTTTACTATATTATTGGATTAATTCACAAAATTTATTCTATAATTCCAAAATACTTCTAGGGTCATCATACAATTTTTCCAGATTTTTATCATGTTCAGATCTCCTGTTTGACATTTTTCTTCTATTTCCTTGAATTATTCATATAAATTAATATATTCTATAAAATTTTTCCATAATTTCCAGATTATTATTTCCAATATTTTCTAACAAACTTCTAAATTTTATTCCCACAATCACAATCATTTAAATACCTAACCTAATTCACCTAATAAATCATGAAATAACAATTATTTCAACACTTTTAAACCCTTTTGTTCTTAATTAAATCTTTTGTTTTCATAAAAATCTCAACTTTGTTTTTAAATCTTTTCTTACTGATTTTTGATTGAAAATTAAGTATTTATAAAGTTGGTAAATAGTTTTGATGGTTTATAACATAAAGGGTTTGATTTATATGTATGTTAAATACATATATAACTTTATAAGCTTGTTAATCATAGAATTTGAGTATCTAACCTTGATTAGAAATACAAGAAAGATTTAGAGGGTTGTTCTAAGGCTTTTGATGATCCAACTTGGTATGGTTGTTCTTGAACTTGATGGTTGAAGAAGGTTGATGTTGTTTTGATAATATGATGCTTATGATGGTGAGCTTGGTTGATGTTGGAGCCGAGAGAGAGTCGAGAGAGTGGTGGTGGTTGTGTTGGTTTGTGTTTGTGCCGTGAGCAAGAGGAACCGAGAAGTAGTGAACCAAGATATGATGGGGGTTGTTATGGTGGTGCTTGAAGACCGAGAGAAAGAAAGAATTTGAAGAAGGTGATGGCGGTTGTAGTGTTGATTTCTGCCGAGAGAAAGAATGGAGAGTGTGGGGAATCATCATTAGTTCTAACTAGGTATGATGAGTTGGTGTTTTTAGGCTTGATTAGGTGGCATTTAGGGTGTTAGGTGTCATGGCTTAGATGGTGATTAGTGTAAGGCTTGCTAGGTGTCATGTCTAGTTTGTTAATTACTCTTAGTGATTAAGTTTAGGTTAGTTAGTTAATTAGTTACTAATCTAGGTTAGTTATTATCCTAATGAACCAATTACTGGTGTTAATATGGATGTTTTAGTTTAGTGTTTAAGCATTTAGGATTAGTTTGGTTTTGGTTATGATATAAGGTTGTTAGTTTGTTTAGAAATGTTGATTAAGTTTCTAATCTGAATTCATTACCTATAAAATCATCTATCACATAATCCTATGATTTGGTATTTTACATGTATGAGTTAATAACTTACAAAATTCACAAAAGTTTACATACATGCACACGTAAATGATTATACATACATGCAAGTTTATGGAACATATACACATATTTATACATGCTAAAACATATAGATAAAAATTTTATCAAATAAAGTCATCTTAGAAAATTTTAATATATATATATATATATATATATATAATACTAACTTATAATAATTTTTAATATTTTAATTTGTCTAACCTTAATTTTTGGGTCGTCACAAAACGAGTGAGTGTGAAGGTAGGACAATGCTTTGTATTTATAAAAAAATTAAACCAAAAGCGAAAGTCGAACATAAGGCGTATGGTTCACCAACGATTGATCGTAATGCCTAGTCACGTATTTTTGTCAAATTTATGAACATTGCGCTTTGTCTAGTCTCACACTCTATTGGCTTTTATGGTATTTTACAAATACTCTAACCACTCTAACGTGACCTAAAAACCTCATGCTACATTTGACTTTATCAAACTTTGTAAACATCGATTTGAATTTATATTTGTTTAGTTATACACCTATGGCTTTAGCATTCCACTTAGCTTCACTAACCATTGGTAGATATGCTTTAAGAATACCTTTTATGTATTGTGTCAACCTACACTAAGACAAAGACTTATTATATTTTTAAATTTAACCACACAAAAATCTCAAATGTTTTAGGTTTATAGACTTTCACTTTTAAATTTACTAGAGAGGGATCCATATACACATGTTATAAGACTTGTAATGATTACTAGACACAAGTAGCATGCACTTTTTACAAAACAATATTTTTGGAAATGACTTTAATAATTTTAGAAAATCAAATGTTTTATCTCAATTGATGAGTGCAGATGTGATATTGTAAAGATGGTAGAGTTTTTTGCATGAACATTATCGAATAAACGATGAGTGTCTTAATATGAATGGCTTGTATGACTTAATTGCTTGGTGAGTTCTGCGTGACATATGTTGAATTTTGCATATATTTTTATTTCGTCAAAGTCATGTTTAGGGTTTGGAGTCGAGATTATTGAACATGATCTGGAACCTTACATGGGAAGCCTCTCATGTTTTTGATAGCTTCAAGTATTAGCAACTCGAGCTAGTACCTTATGGATCGATGAGCTTAATATATCATGACGCATGCTATCTTGTATGATTTTCCCATCGACAGCCTCCTCAATATATGGATACCTAACCTTCCACAAAATCTTGCGCATCTAAGTATTGCTTCTATCATGACTGTCTAGGTGTTATACTTTGTGTTTGTTAACATTGGGCATGTTAAGTTTGACGAGCCAGCCTCTTTATGAACCATAATTGCTTGATTTTGTGGTTGGTTTGCACCATTTCCATCTCCATGTGCGGGGTTGCACCGCTTACACCCCCTTCAACCATGTTTTATTTATTCAATACGGTCAATCACAATAAACCACAGATCTCCTTCTTGAGTCTTCACGATACAAACAAACTACCAGCCTTGGTAGCCTCACTGATGTGCTCTAAAATATACATAGTAAACCTATTAAAAGCACATAAATTATTCCTATATATCTTTCTTAGAATTATAAAAAAATTAAAAATATTAAATTATGTTTTCTAGTATTCAAAAGGTCAAGATGGACAAAAGAAGCATACTTAGCAAGAATTTGAAGAAACCAAGCTTTGAAGTCCAAGCATGGGGTCGTGCCTCACTAAGTACGCCCTTATAACCAGCCTGAAACACGCCCCATGCTTAAATTAGCACACTCTTGTGATTCGACATCTGACAGGACAAAAAGTACAATCCCCCAAAAGTAGTCACGCGGTTGTGCCCTATGAGTCACGGGGGTGTGCCCGACATACTTTGCATGTACGAATCGACGAGCCTTCGTAAGCATTGTACTAGCACGTGGTCGTGCCTATTAGGCACGAGGCTGTTCTTAAACACTCCAGAAAGCCTATAAATAGGAGCTCATTTGCAACTTTGAGAGGAGCTTTTGGTGGAAGATTACCATGCTGATTTTTATCGAGAATCAAGTCTTGAAGACCCTTGGGAGGCTTGGGAGGTGTATACAACAATTGAAAGAAGCTCGAGATTGTTTAACAATCATCCATTGTAGATTGCCTATTTGATTGTTCCATTTCACTAATGATTTCATATCTATCTTCTATGTTGGTTGTTGTTATGTTCAAGCTCATTATGAGCTAAACTCTTATTATCATTCTAATTGAATGAAACTCATGTACTTTGTGATGAAATAATGGTGTGATTATGTTAATATTAATGTTATGATAATCTCAGGTAAACTTTTGATGGGTAGCATCTATATTTGAACGGGAAGTTGTAAACTTATAGTTTGTAATTATGAATGTTATACAAGGTTTAAAACGTATGAACTAGCTTTTATTCACGAAACTGGTCTTCATAACAAATCCATGGCTAATGAACTAGAAATGGTTATTAGAAATCATATAACTTTAGCTTTATTGTCATTTGTGGGTTTCTTTTTATTAGTTTAAGAAATCTACAGTAATTGTTATGGTTTCTAAAATTAATGGTATGTTATAAAGGAACTTAATCAACTATCTTTCTAACATTAAGTTATGTTTTCAGAAATCGTATGTTAAAAGGTTACACGAAATCTACCTACATTACTAGTCGCTTGGAGGATCAACATTGTAAGTTACTCGATGTTGGTGTCCTTGTCACTATGGAGCTGGCAGACGAGAAATTCGTGTTGGCTCAAGTTTATAAACATTAACATAATTACTTAAACTTATATCTTTAATCACACCACGATATTCATCATAGTTACATAAGTATAATCTAATTAGGATGATAGCTTTAATTTCCTGTTTTAAAACCCAAAAGTCTCAATTTTAATTTTACTTTTATTTTAATTATTGTTTAAAAAATAATCAGTTTTACTTTTTTTGTACTCTAAAAACTCAGTTACATCAATGCAACTTATCATTTTTCCAATACAAAATCCAATCTGATAGTCAATTATAAAGGTTGTTAAGTAGGCTCGGTGTCTCCACGGATTGATACTTGATTCTTACCAACACTATATTACCACACGACATGTACATTTGCCTTTTATGTGTGTAGTTAGTATAAGTAATAACCAATTAAAACTGAGTGTGTGCGAAAATCCTTTATAAAAATATATACACCTTTCACACACTTCACTCACGATCATTGATTCACACACCATTGTTCTTCTTCAAACTCCAGGATTTTCAAATGACAAGCGTTGATACCAATTGCTGGAGACAACTGATATCGAATAGAAAATCATAAGATAACACATGATATTTTTATGAGAGACAATATTCAAGACGTTTTTTTTTTCTTTTATTGTAACTTGAAATGGAAAAAAAATACTAAATACAATACTCAACTCTCAATCACGGGAATATTATATAAGATATTGCTCTATATATAGGGAGAACCTAACTTGTCAAAAA
The DNA here is from genome assembly GCA_025506505.1 of Flaveria sonorensis. Taxonomy (NCBI): domain Eukaryota; kingdom Viridiplantae; phylum Streptophyta; class Magnoliopsida; order Asterales; family Asteraceae; genus Flaveria; species Flaveria sonorensis. The sequence continues at coordinate 17,984,743 of CM046436.1, forward strand.
AGAAATATAATGCTAAACAAAATTGAAAACATACGAAAATACACCTCGACTACTTGTAAATGGGTTATACTCTCGAGTGGGCTAATTACACTTCATTGAGCTTTCACGTTTTTCCCGTCTAATAGTCCAACAAGGATTAATTTTCAATTAAATAGTTAACTAATTTATTTATATTGTATTCACCGCAACCAAAAAAAAAAAAAACTCGTTAGAAGGCTCAGTAGCAGTAGGCCCAGTAGCACCCCAACACTCAAGTTAGGTTGTGAAGTTTTGATTAGGATAACATTGTGGTATATATGAAGCGTAGAAAGAAAGAGAAGAGAAGAACTTGTCATTGTTAAGGAAAAGATGTTTATTTACAAGGTTGTTTGTATAGATGACAAAATGAGCGAATTGGATTGGCTTGGTTGACAAGTTAGGATGGGTTTTGATTAATGAATTTAAGTCAAAATAAGATAAATCAGATTGTTCACTTGTTTTCATGCTAAAATCTCAAGAGTCATATTCAACTTGGCGGGCCCACTTGTATTGTGCCTAAAACTTTAGGATTTGGTTTGATTAAAGAGTTATCTCTATATAAACCCACCTCCTAATTACGACATGTAACATGCGATCCAACACTTGTATCAAGTAATCAAACATAAACACAAAACAAGCAATATGCACATAATTATAACACACCGATGTAGCAAAGGGTTGGAAGGGTAATACTACGATAAACCTTATACTTATCATACAAGATAAAGACGACGTATTTTACGTTACATTCATATTAACTCTTTCTTATTTTAAGGAGAAAAGAACGAAACAAATAACATATAATACGATTTAATGGTAAATTTGTAAAAAAGACAAAGAGAAATATGAATCAAAACAAAATAACAAAATCTCAATTCCTGAATCACATAAAAAATAGATAGAAGCATAACACCAACACGAAGAAAGATTAAAATTCGAGAATGGTTCAAAACAAACATAAAGTCACAAACATAATAATAAAAGTCAAATTATATACTTTAGATCGCCAAACATCGGTTTTAGCGCAATGTTTACAAATTTCGAATAATTGCCGCCAAAATCCTCCATTTTTGCATCTCCCTCCATAACTTGGGATCTTCATCATCCTTATTTTTTTCTTATCACCTGCAAATTCACTCACATAGATCCATCTTCCACCCACCCTTCTTCAAACTCAAAACCCTAACCATTTGCAGTTTTCATCACCGATCAATGGAAAGCGACGACGATTATGAGTCCTTTTCGATTCCCAACGACGAGCCTTCACCTTCGCTCAAGCACGGCAGGCTCAAGCGCCTCAAGAAGTCCACCGTCGATGCTGTTCAATCAACAACGGTTGAATCAGTAAACAAAGTTCTAGACTTGCCAAAAGTCGATTTCACCAGGTTGGAAGCCCTACAATCTTCTGATGTTCCCGCATTTGATGATTCGATTAAGCGGCCGTCTGAGGGTTTTGATGGCGATGGAGATGGAGATGGAGATGGAAAAGAAGTGAAATCTGGTTTTGATGATACAATTGGGGGTAAAGATCGGAAGGAAACTAAGAGATCGTTACAGTTTGAGGAGGGTTTTGATGACGATGACGATGGGAAGGTAAAGGAGCTGAGCTCTTGTTATGATGATACGCGTGTGAACAGCAATCGGAAGGAAACAGAGGAAGATTTGGAATTTGAAGAGGGTTTTGATGATGATGCAACAGAAAAGAATTTAAGTTCTGGTGTTGGTGATGTGCCTGTAAGAACATATCGGAAGGAAACAAAGAGAGCATTGGATTTTGATGATGAAGATGATGTTAAAGAGAATGGAGTGGATCAGATGGTGGGAAATGAAGGGGAACGTGTAGATGTGAAAATTGGGGAGGAAGGGGAGAAGGGGGCTGATGAAGAGGCAATGAATGAGAAGAAGGGGAAGAAAAAGAGACTCAAGAGTTCTAGTGACGACCCAAAACCGAAAAGCTCGTATTCTAGTAAAAGAAGAGAGGAAAAGGTACCTGAGCTTATGCTTATTTTGATGTTTTTGTATGTCTGCTGGTGTTTCAGTTTGCTGTTGTTGATTTTATTTGTTGGTTGATTGTTGATGCGTGAATTTACAGGAAAGACGAGCTCATCTTGAGCAACTTCATGCTGAATCTCAGAGACTTTTAAGAGGTAATTGGTTTAATCATGTGTTATCATTTGGTTTTACTTAGTTGTTATTTGTATCAATCATTATGATTAATTGTTTGATTATTCTGATTTGTTCTATCTATCTCCATTGTTAGAAACTAGAGGTGTTTCTTTCAAGCCAGTGCCTCTTGTTCAAAAGCCGATATCATCCATTTTGGAAAGAATGAAACAAAGGAAGCTTGAGGTGTCAAAGAAGTGAGTGTTGATATTTGGTTGTTATAGTTTGATGATGTACTATAGGCCTCGGGTTGTATTCATTTCTCCTTATAATTTCAGGTTTCCCCAGTCTAAACCCGATGATTCTTGCAAGGAAGATGATGAGCATGATGTGATAGATCAATCCAAGAGTGTAGAAAATGAAGTTAATGATTTATCAGAAGATGTGAAAGAGGAGAAGGTCTCAAATGCCCTGAATAAAGATCCTGAGCTAGATGATGTTGGTATAGATGGACCTGATGTATGTGAAGAACAGAAAGATGATGTTAATGCTTGTTCATCAAAGGTATGCTGTTATAAATGGTTATATATATGACATGTCAATAATCACCAAGCAGACATCATTCTTACTCAATGATCAGTTGATACAGATTGAAAGCTTCTTATCGAAGAACATATTCCAAATCACTTGGTTCATTATCTGCATATTGACTTGATTTCATTCATGAAATTTTATCCTAAATGTGTTATCTTATTTGTTTTTTAATGTATTAATTATGTAAATTTCATCATGGAGGGAGTAAGGTTGTTGAAGTACGTGCCTGTAATTCAAACTTTGTTAGATTTTAGGCTCAGTTTGACAGATTTTCTTAAATAAGTACTTAGAAACATATGCATATTTTGTTTATATCTGTAGAATGGTTACTTGTGTGCGTTGCTTAAGTATATCAGAAACCATCAAGTCTAATTAATTTCATGAATTAGAAGTATGATTCTCAACTGATTCACTGCTTATCCAATGGGACCTTTAATATTAAGATATCTATATTCATGCTTTTACAGGATTTGGATATGGAGTCTACACCTGCTATAAGAGCTCCAGTTGATGATACTCAGGTTGCTTTTAACTTGCAAGTTTTCCAAAAGAGATTTCAGTGAAGCTATATTTTGCCTTTCTTGTCTATGTATGCTAAGTTATCATGCTAATTGTAGGAACTTTTTGGTGACTCACAAACAAGTGATAGTAAAGAATCTGAAAATGATGAATCCTGTGAGCAGGATTCTAGTTCCGAGGAAGAAGAAATGGGACCTTCTTTGCTAACTATGAAGTTGAAGTTTGATTCTGCTCCTGATGATATGTAAGTTATGGTCAACTTTTTCTTTCAAAATGGTTGTGGTTTGATTGACCAGAACACACTTATCTGTCCATGATCATAGTTTGCTTTATAGATTATGGATGTGTCAAATATGGTTATAAAACATATTATCTCTATATATTGTACTTTTTACTGAAAATGATTTATTAAATTTTTTTTGCATTGAAAGTACACTTTGTGCAGATTTTGACCTTGCCCATTTGATTTATTTATTTATTTATTTTTAATTTTTTCATTCATAAGTATTTAGGTTGAAATTATCAATGATATCATATCTTTCACAGTAACTTGAAGCAGCATAATAGTTGCACCTTTTCACTTATCATTTAAAAATAAAGTTCTTGGTCAATTTGCAGTTGTGATGAAGAAGAAAATGACAAAGAGAATGTTGACCCCCATGCTCAAAACCACTCTTCTCCAAACGGAGACCCTGTTCAAACATTTGTTGATGATGAGGCTGAGGAAGAAGATGATAGTGACAATGATCGAATGGTGTTTGGAGATGATGAAGAAGACGAAAACGAAGATGACATTGAGGAACTCAATAAGATGATAGCAACTGGTTATAAAGAAAGACCAATTGATTTAGAAACTCGCAATGAACTTCATCAAAAATGGCTTGAAGAAAAAGATGCAGCTGGAACTGATGATCTTTTGAGAAGATTAAATGTTGCTTCTAAACTTAGAGAAGCATCTTTACTTGATGAGGAGGAGGGTGAGGAGGATGTAGAAATGAATGATGATGATAATGACGGTGATGAGGATGATGTAGAATTGAATGATAATGATGATGAGGTTGATGTTGATGAAGATGTAGAACAACCACGTGTTACTCGAAAGAACATAAAAAAAGCAAAAGAGATGATTGCTCAAATGTTTAATGATAAAGATGATGATCTCTTCTTATCTGATGAAGAGGAAACAGAAAAGATACTTGTAAGAGAGCGCCTGCTTAACAAAAATGTCAGTAGCTTTCTTTTATTCTTTTGCCATTCTCTTATAATCTATGACAATTTCAAAATGCAATGCTTGATTTATGGTTTTTTTTTCTTGTGGTTATTGCAAAATAAAGTTAAACCAACTTTGGTATGTTTTTTGTTTTGGGTAACTTTTCTTGTTTTGTTTAGGGTAACTGTTTTTTTCATCCATAAAACCCAAACTTATCAGAATATTATATAAGGTAATGTACAAGTTACCAAGCCAAAAATGATGATGGTGCCAAATGGTATCTCTGTAAGTTTGGCCATGCTGACTTTTTTTCCCCATCTGTCTAGTGCTACTGCTGCACCCATAGATTTGATACATGCTGACATGTTAAAAATTACTATAAAAATAAGTTTTTGATAAGCTGAACAAGAATCAGTCTAGAGTTGGTTTTTCTTTTATGCAATAACCTTTTATTTTATATCTGAAGGTTTAAATATTAAACTCCTAATTTAACTGAACAGAAAGAAAAAGGCAGATTAGTGTCACCAATAGAAGATGAGGATTCAAGAGAAGTTTTTGGTCTTATAAAGAAGCAAAATACCGTTCCAGATGGCCGGAAGAAGGCAAACACAACATGTAAGTGGTGAACTTGATCTTTGAATTGAGTAGATACCTGACTACTTAAAACTCTTGCCTTTGTCTTACTTGATACTTCTTTTGCAGCATTCTTGGATACAATGCTTACAGGAGGGAATAGCAACAGCTCTTCTAAGGTAAACTAATGAATTCCTGTGGCCTGGATTCTATACTCTGAAGTAGTTAGTTAAACTTTTTTTTTTCTAGATGACTAGATGCCTCATGTATTGTTAAAGAATTGATAGGCAATGGTTGAATTTTATAGTATCTATAAAGATATGCTTTTTAAGTTCTCTAGCATCTACAGAATGAGGAACTAGCCATTTTTAAGTGTAGGATGGGTTTGGGCGCATATACGTATAGTCAGTTTTAAAATCTTATTTGTTAATAACTAATGAGTTTATGACTACCAAAGCAATATTATTTGACAACAATCTACACTTATGACCTATGAATATAATGATGTTTGAAGTTTTATGCTTTAAAAATGGACTTCGAATAGCTTTTTACAACCCATTTGACTATAGCTATATATATATTTTAATTTTATGTTTGACTCAATTGATCTGCTTGAGATAAAACACAACTTAATTTGAACCATCCATAAGAAAATGGGTCAAAACTGCTTTAAGTTTAATTGCTCTGCATCCAAGCAACAAGTTCAAGATTATTGGAGAAAGTTCTTATGTTATACTAGTTAAATACATAATTTATTTAGTTAAAATTTGACATTCCAAGAGTATTTATCTTGGTCAAATGTCGATTTGACTTTAAAATGAATAGCACATATACTTAAAAAGGCTGTATTTGCCATCTTGTTGGATGTCGGGTTTCCAAAATTTAAAAAACGTGAATTTTAGTAGCTCAGTTTATGATCTTATCGTTGCAGTCATCTTTCTTGAGTCGAATGTCGAGCCATTCTGTTCCAGTTTCTTCCAAGCAAGGAGGATCAGGTGGGGTGCGGTCTTTTATATTTGGAAGAGATGACAGCAATAGCCGAAATTCAATATTGGTTTCAGAAGACATGTCAGATACAATTGTAAGTTTAACAAATATCATTCAGATTATCATAGTTATGATTTCATTTTATTCATCTAGTTCTGTTCACCACTTCACCTGTACACATTGGTAGACTGCTTCTCTAGTTACCTCACATTACATAAAGATTTAAGTTACCCTCTTGGTGTTGTAAATGAAAGTACCAATGTGCTGGTGTGGATCCTACAAAAAAGCATATTAACACAAGATTGGTACAAAAACAAACATTTGCTAATGGCATTATGAATGTCAGTGTATACATTATGGGGGGTTTGGATCATAGTCAGTTTTGATTGTTTGGATTACATAACAATGTGTTCATTAAATGTTGGTTGAAACACATGCCAAAGTGGATTACATAACAATGTGTTCATTTGACATGTGAAACAAATATCAGCTTTATGCTCAGCATCCAATTTTAACCGAGTCCTAATTATCCAGTGATCGAGTGATGTGCGTGTGGAGTTCACTAGTCATATGATTGTATATAGTGTATTGACTTTTTATCGCTTATAACATGCAGAAATCAGAAGAAATGCAACCAAAAAAGGTTACAACCAAGTACAAGAGCTCACAGTCACAAGGCATATCAAGTACCCAAACTACAAAACTTGTTTCTGAAAGCAGTAGCAGTTCATTCTTTGAGATATTGAAGCGATCTTCTGTTCAAGCCAACGTTCATAATCGTGATCATAAAATCGAACTTAGTCAATCTATTTTTGCAGCTTTTAAGGTCCCCAAGAAGCCTATAAAGATCCAAGGAAGGGTATAGTATCATTACATTTTGATTTCTTTTTATGTTAACCATACAAGAAGTACCTGACAAATAATATCCATTGATCTGTTAACTGATGGTTCTTATGGTTTGGAAGTGTAGGATTGCTGTGTTAGATGTGGTTTCAGTGATTAAGTTTGATATTTGTTATTATATTTATGCAACAAGTTAGTTCTTTTGGAGCATTTTTGTCAAAATATAACAATCTTATAGCAATATTAACCTATCAACGATCCAAAAGCATTAGCCTAACATCACCAAATACAAGCCCATTGGCAAGAGCAGCAAGCCCAACATCTAGCAACAACAAATACGAGCCTAGCGCCGAAAACATGAAAACAAGAATAAGAAAATATTAGAGCCCACGTCAAATTAGAGAAGATATAAGAAGATATAACCCATGAATTTTAACACCCCTCTCAATTTGATGTTCCAACTATATCATGCAACTTTAACTTAGAAATTAAAAAATTATGTTGTTGCACCAATAAACCTTTCGTAAAGACCTGCTACTTGATTAGCAGAGGAAACCGGGACAATTTTAATAACTCCAACACTTACTTTTTCCCTTAAGAAAAAAAGTTTGTTTTTAAAATATTTAGTATGATCATGAAACACAGGATTTGTTGCAATCGACAAAGCAACGTCATTATCACAAAACAAGTCAACCGGAAGGCCGACCGACACAAAAAGCTCTTGCAGCGGTTTATCAGCCACATTATTTCACATGAGGCAGCACACATAGACCTATATTCAACCTCAACCGAAGAACGCAAAACAGTCCCCTGTTTCTTACTCTTCCACTAGACCAAACAATCACCCAAGAAGATACAAAAACCAGTTAAGACCTCCTAGAATGTAAACATTTTGCCCAGTCAGAGTCTGCAAATACAGAACGACCAAAGTTTTTATTTTTTTCAAACCAAAGACCCTTCTTTAAGTACCTTAACAACCTAAGAGCAATTTGTAGATGAGAGTTTGTTGGACAATGCATAATTTGACTTAAAAATTGAACTGCATAGGAAATATTTGAACGTGCGTGAGATAAATATATTAATTTTCCTATCAGTTTTTGAAAACCAGTAACGTTGGATAAAACAGTTTCGTCCCCTTTACAAGAATTCATGACTATATAATTTTGTTCAACAGGTGTTGACACCGTCTTACAACTACTAAGCCCAAACTTAACTAACAGATCCATACAATATTTACGTTGAGAGAGACATAAACCATCTTTGATTCTAATTAATTCGATTCTGAAAAAATATTTAAGAGCACCTAGGTCTTTGATCAAGAATTTTTCTCTTAGCAAACATTTCATTTTTTTCAATTTCATTAAGATCATTTCAAGTAACAACAATATCATCAACATAGACAAGCAAGGCCACACACATTATTCACAGATTTGACAACTAGGGATTTGCTTTGGGTAAAATCAAATTCAAGTAGAACTCCAACTAATTTTTCATTTCACATGAGTTTGCTTGAGACCATATAAAGACCTATTTAGTTTACACACATTGGACTCATTTTGAGAAAAAAAAACTTTAGGCAAGCATGTATAGACTTCTTCATTCAATTCACCATAAAGGAAAGAATTATTAATATCTAACTGGAAAAGAGGCTAGTCATTTTCAAAGGCGAAGATATAACCGTTCTAATTATGACCATTTTAACAATTAGAGAAAAAGTTTCATCAAAATCAGTGCCTTCTTTTTGGCTATACCCATTTGCGACTAACCTTGCTTTATATCTATCTATTTCTCTTGTAGACTTGTATTATATTGTAAACATCCACTTGCATCCTATAGGTTTTCTATCTTGAGGAAGGTCAACAAGAGTCCACGTATCATTACTATTCAAGGCCCTATTTTTTTGTTCATGGCATTCACCCAAATAATATCAGATTGAGCCTCTTTGAAATTTTTTGGTTTGATGATTTTGTTTAGAACAGACACAAAACTTTTATTTTCAGCAGAGATATTTGAACAATTTACAACTTTTTCCATTCCATACTTGACCTTTCCTTCTATTATAAAATCAACTAATTTTTTTGGAAAAGATGAAATTCGTGAAGACTTTCTAACAAAACCAGATGGCTCATCGGTACCCTTAGAGGAGTTTAAATTATCATTGTACCTACTTAAATTTATCTCATTAGTGCCATCACTCTTGTTAGGGGGCTGTTGAGATTGTGTCGAGCCTTCATTGGGTTCTGACTCGAACCCATGTTGCTGCACAAAATCAGCCTATCCTCTTGAACCATGAGTGTTGCAGTTAGGCTGCTGATCTGAAACAGGTTTCTCATTTATATCTCTCTTATCATCATTGGGCATCTCACTATTAATATTTATTGACTGATTTGGTTCAAATGAACCAAAAAAATTTAAGTTGGTAATCTCATTATCAAAGAGTTCATGTACATCATTAATGGTATTATGTTCTTTAAAAGGAAACACGGTTTCATAAAACTTTACAACTCTTTGAGAAAATAACTTGTTTTTTCATTGAGACTCCATAACTTGTATTCTTTTTTAAAAACAGAATACACAATAAAGACATATTTTTAGCATGAGAACCAAACTTATTTGAGTTATTTAATATAGTGGAGAAACAAAGACAACCAAAAATCCTATGGTGATTAAGAGAGGGTTGAAAGCCAAACATAAGTTCATAAGGGGACATGCCATTGAGAACATATAATAAGGTCATGTTGATTAGATAAGCAGCAGTTAGCACACAATCAGTGAAGGAGAACCCCGTTGGAATAACAAGGTAGCAACATTTAAAAGATGTATGCGTTTCCTTTCAACAATACCATTTTGTTGAAGGGTATAAAAACAAGATGTTTGATGAATGATTCCATTTTTATTTTCAAAGTCACTCATTTGATTATTTAGAAATTTGGTTCCGTTATCACTCCTAATAACTTTGACAGATTTACTAAACTATGTTTTAAGCAGATTGTAAAAACTTTCAAAGTTGTGAAGCACTTCATCTTTATTTTTCAACAAGTAGACCCAAACAGATCGAGAATAATCATCAACAATGGTAAGGAGGAACCGATGTTCTTCCCTACAAGGGACTTTGTACCGTCCCCACACATCAAGGTGAATCAAATCCCTAATAGAATTGGACTTGTGATCCTCAAAGGGGAAGGTTACCTATGTTGTTTGGCCCTATGACATGTGTCACGGGGAATAACATTACCTCTAACTTATTATCTTCGGCAAGCTTATAAATGAACATCTGATTTACAAAATAGTCAGGCACAACGAACACGTCTGATAGAAACTGTTAGGTCTAGAACTCATGTATGTATAGGTTTAGATGATAGATCAACTCTTGTAATCATATTGTGTAATTATCATTTTTATAATATAATGTTCGGGATTGACTTATAAGATAAACTATATTATATGTGTGTTGATTTATGTATGATTGCAGGAAACATTAGACTTGGTCAATTTGAAAAAATTACTAAGTGTTAGAACAAACTACGGATGAATAAGTGTTTCTCCGTAGATGTTCTCAGGAGCATAACTGATGTGCTTCCGTAGATCTCCTATGGAAGAACAAGAACATCAGTTGAACAAGGCTAAAGAACAAGTGAATCTACTGAAGGAGAGATTGCCACTAAAGAACTAGTACAAGAACTCCTGCGGAAGCACAATCACAGAAGAACAAGCCCCGAAGACTAAAGTGTTGCTGCGGAAGACTAAGTTCCTGCGGAAGAATAAATTCCTACAGAAGACTATTTAACACTTCAAGTTGTCAACAGAAAGTAAACAAGTCAACGTGGCAGAGCAACATCATTAAAGACGATGGGAGACATTTATTTCAAGCAAATATTTCACGTCATATCAACATCAGTTTTCAAATTTAATTCATTGTAAATCACGAACTCCTATGGCGATAAATAAGGCAAGGATACGCATAGCTATAGGAAGTTAGCTTAAGTATAGCAACTAGATAGTGAAAGATCAGCAATTAATTAGGATCAGAATAGGAACATGATCTCTATATATTGATAGAAACGAGATCATTAGAGAGAGGACGAAAAACACAGAACAACAATAACAACTTATCAATAGCAACAGAGCATTACAATCGATTGATTGTGATTGTTGAACAATTCTTGGTTTGTGTATTTTTATATTTATGTTTGATTGTTCTATTCACTGTTGATCAATTTGATATTAATCATCCATTAAACATCAAGTGTTAATAATTCCGCAATCAGCACTTTTTAAAATCAATCTGATAATTCCTGTTTTGATCTCTGGATTCATAGGTGGTATCATAGCCTGGTGCTCATTGATCTAGATCAATTGATCTATTAGTTTGATTTGTTTAATTGGGTTTATTAAAACACAATTGTTGCTTTTTGATATTTAACAAAATTAATTAACATGAGCAATTCAGTAGTTGGTGCATATCAACCTCCGAAGTTGGAAAACAAATCTGATTTCAAAACTTGGAAAATCAGGTTCAGGAATCATGTTAATTATACAGATTCTGATCTATGGGTTTCGATTACAAAAGTTCCATATATTCCTCCTGCCTTAGGACTGGATTATAAGGACAATAATCAACCCATAAGTCTGAAAAATCTATCACCTGATGATGCAAAGAAAGTCAAAATCGACATCAAAGCCTATAGCATTCTTACTATGGCTTTGCTTGAAGATCTATTGATCAGGTGTGAATCATATAAAACAGCACACTCGTTATGGAAAATCCTGCACACTCTGTGTGAAGGAAGTGATGAGATTAGAAGCATAAAGAACGATACACTTTGTTCACAGTATGAAACTTTTCATCATATTGCGGGTAAGTCAGTCCCTTAACAACTCCACAGATTTATGCAACTGGTTACAGAGATGAATATCTTTGAACTGAAGTACAGCAATGAAGAGTTAAATAAAAAGATGCTTCATGCACTATCAGAAAGTTGGACACAAACTGTGTCTATGTTCAAAAACACACTGGATTTGAAGTCGATAGGACTAGACACTCTGGTTGCAAAGGTAGAAGCTTTGGAGTTAGACGAGAAGACAAGAAACAAGAGCATTAAAGCACCTATAGCACCGTACCAATTCAAGGAATTAAAGGGTGTTGGAAGTGCGTTTATCTCCAATGAAGATGAAGACAACTCATGTGTTGAGAGTGACAATAAAGAGGTATCAAGCTTCTATGCTGCCAAGTCTTCCAAATTGAGCCCTCAAAACAATCAAAACAAAAAGTCAAAAGGAAAGGCTAATGACTCCAAGATCAAAAAGAAAGCGATCAGACAGAACCAATCACTGTGGTTCTGGAATCTGAAGAACAAAAGGCAGCTTTTGCAGCATTTAGTTCAAGCTTCCAGGCTTACTTGGGTAGCACTTTAACTCCTACCCACTTCTGTCAACAGGACCTTAAAGAACTTCATCCTGATGAAGTAGAAGAGATGGATCTGCAATGGCAGATGGCAATGATAGCTTACAGAGCTAAAATGTACATGAAAAGGAACAAGGGACTGTCAGTGGGAGGAAGATCAACTTAGATAGGTATTGACGAGTCCAAAGTGAGATGCTTAATCTCTATGGGCACTTCTCAAGGGAATGCAATAGCAATCAGCAACAAATAAATGACTCGAGACAATCAAGTCAAAGGAGTTTCACATAACCTCAGCTGACCAACTCATCCCCACCATCAACAAACAACTCATCAGGTACCAATAATTCTAAAAAAACTGGTTTAATTATTTTGAAGGATGGTACCTATGATTGGAGCATGTATGAAAAGGATGTAATGGAAGAAAATCAAGCACTAATGGCCAAAATGGAAAACAAGATTCCACCAATGGCCAGAGAGGTAAGAGAAAGGTTATGTTCTTCCACCTGTTGATGAAGTTGAAAGATATAGAACTCATGCTCAACAATTGGCTGATAAAGTAAAAGAAACTTTTCTTTTAAATGAATCACATGTAAGAGAACACAAACTTTATCAAGTAAAAATCAATTCATACAAAAAAATTTACATAAACTTGTGTCTGAAAATTACAATCTGAAAGCACAAGTTGAACATTTGACTATTTCATTAACAAAGTCTATGTCAGATCATGCATCTACTGAAGTGAAACTTCAAAAATTCCAATTGTCATCACAGCAGTATGAGAAACCGTTAAACTCTCATATTAAGTCAAAGAATAAACATGGATTGGGATTTCATGCTGTTGCACCACTAGTAAATGATAACTACACCACCCTACCCGAGTCCATGACTAACAGTTTATCAAATCATTTCGTGTCTAGCACAAAAACTGAGTCAAAAGATGAAAATAATAAAGTGGTAAATAATGACTCTAAGTCAAGTGAAACTGATTCATCTCAATTAGAACTTTCAAAACAAAATGAATCAGAATTTGATAACTGTGATGATCTGGATGAGGGTGATGAGCCTAAAATTACTAGTTTGGGTAAGGGAAAAACTGTGATGAAAGAATATCTAATTCCTAAAGTGTTGGATGAAATAAAACTTCCTTATCCACCAAAACAAATAAATTTGCTAAAGACCATTTACACAAGAATTGGTGAACTGAATAAAGGCATTCATGTACTCAACCAACACAACAGCAATTTAGCAAAAAGAACCACAGAAGAAGAAAAACTCACCTCCGCAGATCACCTGTGGAAGAAGTCAGATAAATCTGTAGAAAAGTATAAGAAACATGTTCCAAAACAGTCATCCGTATAAGGAATACGGAAGAAGAAAACATCTGCGGAAGCATCCAATGAACAAAGAATTAAGAGACAACAAAAACTGGATGCTCATAAACAAGAACCCTTTGACATCATGTCAGGTAAGGGTAAAGATTCATCAGCTGCAAAATTTGAAAAGGAATTAAAGAAGCAAAAGAAGGCAATGATCAAGAAAAAGACAAAGGTAAAAGCTGATTCTGACAGTGAAGCTGAAGAGAAGTATTGTAAATGGTGTGATATGCACAACCACAACACAGAAGAATGCTACTTCAGCAGCTATTGCTTAATATGCAATATGAACAATCACATGACTTCTGATTGTTACTTTAACAAATATTGTGCAATATGCAACAAACATAATCATTCCACTCAAGAATGTTTCTTCAACAAAAAGAACAAAACAAAGGTATTCAAGAAGCAACAAGCAGAAAATACTGAATCAGACTCACAATCCTCTGAGTATGATGATTCAAAGTTTTCAAAACAAAAGAAGCAGCAACAAAAGCAGAAGAATTCAAAGACAAAGAAAACATCTGTTGAGAATCAAACAAAGAAAATGAAAGAAAGACATATTCAAATCAAGACACCTCACAAAAAGGTAGAATTATAGGAAGATGATGACTTTTTTGATCACTTTGGAAAACGTGACCATGTGCCTCAGTCTAAATCAAAGGATGCAGAAACATTAGGGCAAATCTCAATCTCAAGTCCAATGAAAAAGTCACTGAAAGAAGAAGTGATTGAGCAAGTCAGTATGAACCAAGATGAAAGCACCACATCCTCATCATCAAAAGAATCATCCTCACCCAAAACAAAACATAATGAAACAATTGAAACTAAAAATAATTTAGTAACATCAAGGCTCATCCATGAAAAAATAACTATATTAGATAACAATGGCAAGCCTAAGACCATCAAGGCTTGGGCTTCACGTTCTAATTAATTTCATTATGTTTTGCAGGAACATCAAGGGAGGGCTGACAACAAGTGGTATGTTGATAGTGGCTGTTCAAGGCACATGACAGGAAACTGTTCTCTCCTCTATGATTTCAAACATAAACATGCTTCATATGTAGCATTTGGTGGGGATAACAAGGGAGGTAAAATCATTGGTGAAGGAATGGTAACAAATGGTGTACTTAAGTTTGAGAAAGTTAATTTTTGTGAAAATTTACAATTCAATTTGTTAAGTGTCTCTCAAATTTGTGATCAAAACTATACCACATTCTTTAATAACACTGACTGTTATATTCTTAAGCCAGGTTTTAAAATCCCAGAAGACTGGATCCTTCTTAAAGCACCAAGAAAATGCAACACTTATGTGTTGGACATGAACAACACATCAATAACAAGCAAAGAAACATGCCTGATTTCTAAGTCATCAGAAGATGAATCTCAACTAGGGCATAGAAGGATGGCTCACTCCAACATGAAAAACATGAATAAATTGGTGAAAATTGACTTAGTCATTGGTGTTCCAAAGAAAGAATTTTACTGTTCTAATCACTGTTCATCATGTTCTAAAGGAAAACAACACAAAGTATCACATAAATCCAAAACAATTAACACTAACACAACACCACTGAAGTTATTGCATATGGATCTCTTTGGTCTAACTAATGTGTTAAGCATTGGAAAAGGCAATACTGCTTGGTGATTGTTGATGATTTCACTAGATTTACTTGGGTATTTTTCTTAAAGCATAAAAATGAAACATCAAAAATTTTAATGGAGTTTATCACCAAGATAGAAAATGAACTTGATCTAAAAGTAAAAAGTTTAAGAAGTGATAATTGAACTGAATTTGTTAATTATATTTTAGACTCTTTTTACAGGGACAAAGGGATAGTTAGACAATTCAGTGCTCCAAGAACTCCACAACAGAATGGAGTTGCTGAAAGAAGAAACATGACTCTAATTGAAGCAGCAAGAACAATATTGGCTGATTCAAAGCTCCCAATAACATTTTGGGCTGAAGCAGTGAATACAACATGCACTATTCAAAATAGAACCTTAATAGTCAAAGAACACAACAAAACACCCTATGAACTTTTGTTTAAACAAAAACCTTTCATAGGATATCTTAGAGCTTTTGGGTGTCATATGTCTGTCTTAAACACTAAAGAACAATTAGGAAAGTTTACTGAAAAGGCATATGATGGTTTCTTTGTTGGGTATTCATCAACATCTAAATCATACAGAGTATATATTCCACATGACAACATTGTGGAAGAAATTCCTAACGTGTCTTTTGATTCACTAAAGAAGTTCATATAATGGGAAATGATAGTACACTATACATTTGCTTACTTTTCTTATTTATCAAACAATTCATATAAACTGATCAGATGTGATTTGATATGCGAGTAGGTTCAGCTTGAGTTGAAACTAAAAAAGACATGCATAACATAATGTCAAGGTGACAAACTGTGGCTACTTCCATTTTGAGGAGCAAGGAAGTAAGTCTTATCTTGTTGTGATCAACTTACTCACCTAAGCACACTATGTTGTAACACTTTACAACCTCTATCTTTGCGCATCATGAACTCTCTGTTTTGCGTAAGCAAAGATTTGAGTTCCTGGGCACCTTTGTTTTACGTAAGTAAAGACCTGGTGTCCTGATGCTTAGTAACAAAAGATTCCAAAAGGAACAGATCTAAAAGAATCCATGGTGAACAACTGTATATTAATTCAGAGCTCACAAATTATATTAATATTAATAAGATTTCAAAGAAATCTTAAGATAGAGCTTATAACTTACGAAACATAGTTATAAGTGTGAAAAAGTGATAAATTGACTCATCTACGGAGGACAAACTTCAATGTGAATTGAATGTTGAGTCCATACTTGTCCTTATTTAAACAATTTTAAAACATGATAAATAGCATGACAAGTTGAATATACACTCTTGTTTGAATTTATGAGGATCAATATACTTACAATCAACACTAGATCTTTCTTTTTTCATCAACCAAAACTATCATTGGGAAGCTTCTTAGTGTTATAGGATGATCCCATTATATGATATCAATGCTTGTAAATAATTTCTGGTTTTGTTCTTTTCTTTGCAAATTAATTGGACAGATAATGTTTTTCATGCTATTCTTTACAAATTTTTGATAAACGCATAATTTTATGATTAATCACAAATTTAGGGGGAGTAGTAGATCAACATGAAAATCTGAGTATCAAATGTGTTACATTTTTAAAAGAAGAAAATTGGAACTTGAGCACTAACTTGGCTGCAGGATATCTGAAGGTTTTAACCAAATCAATTTTGTACAATTGCCATGAAGCAGAGTCAACAAGGTCCAATAGCAAACAACAAATGATCTAACATAGTGTTTAAGATCATACATCAAAAAGAACAATAATCGCTTTTCCGTAGATTGGTAACCTACGGATAAAACAACAAATTCTTAACAAATTTTGTCTATCGTAGATGTTTCTACGGAAGAATTAATTTGTTAAAGGTTAAAAAACAAAGTTTTTGCCTTCCGTAGATGTTCTGCGGAAGCATAAGCTTGTGGATAACCTCGGAAGGGTAAAAACTGTAAATGGGTCCCACGTCATTAAGATTAGGTTAAACAGCCTGGAAAAGTATGAAAAAGGGCATCTCGACCGTTGGCCTTTCTATTCACTTGCAAAACTCTTTCAGACCTAGAAATCCATGCATCCAAAACCCCCTCTTCATCTTCTACATCGAACACTACTCAAACACCACAGTCACCATGACTAATCTGTTCGTAAAAGACCACAATGTCTGTGCATTTCTAAATCCAAATGTGGAGGACGAATGTAGAGACATTATAAGATACTTGAGAAGAATAAGACTCAACTATGCAATAACTGCAGATCCTGTTATCTATCAAACACACATGATAGATTTCTGGGACTCGGCAAGGGTGGAGGAAGAAGATGAAGCACACGTCATATATGCTACCGTCATAAATCTACAACTGCGGATTGACGAACGCACAATCCGGAGGGCACTGGAATTCAGAGATACTGAAGAAGGCCACCCTGATGTATTCGACCATGAATACATTCAGAAAGTATTTGGATTGATGGGCTATAACGGTTACTACCGAAACGATGAGATCAAGAAGGGAAGGCTGAGCAAACCGTACAGATTCTTGTTCCACACTATCTGAAGTGTATCTCCGATCAAAAGTCAGGATTGGATAGGTTCTCTAGGCACATTTCATCAGGAAATATAGGGATCCTTAAGGGGAGAAAGTACAATTATTCCAAGTACATCCTTGGCTGCCTATGTGATCACATAAGGGTGCAGAAAGAGAACAAGATGTACATGTTCCCAAGATTCCTTCAACTCATCATCAATGATCAACTGCCAAACATTGCAAGAGATGGTGATGTCTGCTTACAAGCTCACTTGGGAAGATTACTCCTGAACAAGCTGACAGGACAATACCAGGGAGGAGATGTAGAGATGTTCGCTCATGTCCTAGATGAGGCAGAGGACATACCTCAGGAACTACTGTGGGTTGAAGAACCTCAACAGCATAGTCCACCAGCTGAATTCCCTGAACTATCTCAATATCAAACACCAGCAGCCGAATCTCCTAAAGCTCATCATCAAGAACATCAACCATCATTATCACCAATCCACTTGATATCCTTTTCAAGTGAACACACATAACCAATCTCTCCTGATCACTCTCAAACCACGGCTAACACAGCTTCAACTGAAGTAGTTGGTGAGGAGGTTGTTCAGTTCTCACCCACACACTCCCTAACATCCCATGACTCCGTTGCCACTGAGCCAATCTCATCACAACTCATCCAATCACCAACTGATCCAATTATGTCACCCATACCTACGGAACCTGTCTCACCATCGGTAAGCCCTGCACACACTGAGATACTCAATCTGGAGGAGGTTGACGAGGTTCAAGAAGGCACAACTAAGGAGATCAGTGTAGAAGATGAAGGGGAGAAAGATGAGAATGTTGAACAAGAGGAGAGGAGATATGTTGACATCATTGCTTATAATGAAGATGACTTGAATAAAGAAGAGATTGATGTGAGTAAGAGCTACTTGGTAGCAAAATACAACAATTTGATCATTAAAAGCAACAGGAAGTTAGAAAAGTTGAGGAAAATAAAGAAAGAGCTGATAGAGAAAGACAGACTGATAGCTGAGAAAGATGCTACAATCACTAGTTTAGAAGGAAGGTTGAAAAGGCTGAGAGAAGATGTGGAGATAGATAATGAAGTGATAGATGCTTTGAATGACTTAACTGATGAACAATCAGATCAGTTGAAAGCAAAAGATGCTGAGATTGAATCATTAAAGAAAAGGTTGGCTGAAGGTGAAATGAGCAAAATAGGAGAAAGTGAAGTGAGAAAAACTGATGAACCCACAATCACTTACAGTAGAAAAAGGAAGTACCTGATGAAAACCCAAAAGGCTGCTGGTGAACCTGAAGACACAACAAAAAGATCAAAAACATTATCACCAGAGCATATAGCATTAGCAGAACCAACTAAAGAAGACAGTGATGAAGAATGGGAACAGTTGACCACTGAAGACATCCTAGAGGAGAGAGCCCAAAGCTCAATGTTCATGGATCTTATCAACAATGGATTCCCATATGACCTGGTAGAGAAGATGAACATGGGAGAGATGATTCAAGCTTTAAAAGAATTCAATGCTGCAAGACTGATGCTCCCAGTCTGCACATATGAAACGTTCTCCAAGTATAAAGCAATAGAGAAAATCAAGAAAGACTTGGGTCACTATGACACCAAGAAGCTCACTAGGTACAACATGACATGTTGGCTGCAAAGCCATAACTATGAGCCTTATGAACTAAAAGGAAGAACAGTTGGCGAGCTCAGAAAAATAATGGAATATATATGAAGATTGAGCTAGATATAGGAGTAAAATTCAGGACTGGGGCTGCCAATCCTGCTTATCAACAACAATCAAAACAAACTCCTCCTGAGCCAACTATAGTTGATAGTAGAGACATGCACAGAGGAAAGGAAAAGTTGATAAGAGAGCCAAGGGATGTAATTCCTAACAAGATATGGCCTCTGGGAACTGCTGTGAGGGAGATTACTGAACAGAAAATAAGTCTGATTCAATTGTTTGATTAGATGACTACCCCAAGGTCAGTATAAGATCATCAGATAATTGCATGGAAATTTGATGCTGAATGGGATTATGTTATGATAAAAAGAGCATCTGGAATGATGCAATACTTCCCATTGGTGGAAACCATCCTCACTCTTCCAGATGCAGATCTAACTACTCTGCAAAGCACCCCTATCACAAACTACCCAATCAGTCCAAGGGGTAGAGACTTCTCCGATACTGTGGCCAGACTCAAGCACAAATTAAAGGCTGATGTGCTGAAGGAAGCAAAAAGAGAAGATGCTGAGCATAGGAGAAGAAAGCAAAGGCAACAAAGGTCTCATTCCAATTCTCATCTGGTTGATGCAGAATTTCTACAGAGAACTGGATATGAAGACTTGACTGATACTGCAATCAAAGTCATTGACGGAAATCAGTACACATGCCCTATCACTAAATGGGGGTATGTCGAGAAGACAAAGGAGTTGGTACTGTAGAGAAATGATCCACAGAAGAAAGCATCAAGTATCAGACTATTTGATCCTGTGGAGATCAAACTGTTGCACCCAAGCTATGTCGCATACTTACATGATAAATACTTCCTAAAGTTGTATAACCAAACTGCTCAGAATGACTTATGCTTATATGTTCATCTGATTCAAGTCATAGACAAACTACATGCTAAGGCACACAAGAGGAGAAAGTTTGAGGCTAGGCAGTTAATAGGAACAGAGATCAAGCCCATAACTGAATTAAGAATTTCAGAACAGGATGAATTGGAGGTGGTGTCTAACAATAGTGCTGTTGCAACACTCACCACTGAAGAGGATATCCTGGGATTGAAATACAAGACGTTGAAGAGAATGGGAAGACGGCAGATCAAGTATAAGTATGAAGATCAAAGGAATGCCGTGGAATATTTCAAGTTAGAGATTTTGGCAAGAGTTCAAGAGCTAAAGGACCTAAACCCATGATTACTAGAGTCTAAACCTAAGGGGGAGTATTGTTAGGTCTAGAACTCATGTATGTATAGGTTTAGATGATAGATCAACTCTTGTAATCATATTGTGTAATTATCATTTTTATAATATAATGTTCTGGATTGACTTATAAGATAAACTATATTATATGTGTGTTGATTTATGTATGATTGCAGGAAACATTAGACTTGGTCAATTTGGAAAATTGACTAAGTGTTAGAACAAACTGCGGATGAATAAGTGTTTCTCCGTAGATGTTCTCAGGAGCATAACTGATGTGCTTCCGTAGATCTCATACAGAAGAACAAGAACATCAGTTGAGCAAGGCTAAAGAACAAGTGAAGCTACTGAAGGAGAGATTGCCACTGAAGAACTAGTACAAGAACTCCTGCGGAAGCACAATCACAGAAGAACAAGCCCCGAAGACTAAAGTGTTGCTGCGGAAGACTAAGTTCCAGGGAAGAATAAACCCCTACGGAAGACTATTTAACACTTCAAGTTGTCAACAGAAAGTAAACAAGTCAACGCGGCAAAGCAACATCATTAATGGCGATGGAAGACATTTATTTCAAGCAAATATTTCACGTCATATCAACATCAGTTTTCAAATTTAATTCATTGTAAATCGCAAACTCCTATGCCGATAAACAAGGATACGCATAGCTATAGGAAGTTAGCTTAAGTATAGCAACTAGATAGCGAAAGATCAACAATTAATTAGGAACAGAATAGGAACATGATCTCTATATATTGATAGAAACGAGATCATTAGAGAGAGGTCGAAAAACACAGAACAACAATAGCAACTTATCTATAGCAACAGAGCATTACAATCGATTGATTGTGATTGTTGAACAATTCTTGGTTTGTGCGTTTTTATATTTATGTTTGATTGTTCTATTCACTGTTGATCAATTTGATATTAATCATCCATTAAACATCAAGTGTTGATAATTCCGCAATCAGCACTTGTTAAAATCAATCTGATAATTCCTGTTTCGATCTCTGGATTCACAGAAACACATCATTATTCGATTTTAAGCAACCAATTATAGTGACAATAGAATGAGTACTATTAGGGTGCTTGACAGTGATGTTGTAACCAGAAACATCAATGAGATTAAAAAGATTTTTATTAGACTAGACCATGTGCTAATTTGCACCGGAGTCAACATCCCATCCAGAGGAAGGGGGGTTATTCTGGGATGCAAAGTTAAAGACGAATTTGGAATAGACATTTTTAGGCTGCACATTATAAGAAATACCTTTAAAATTTGCATTATGAGATGTCAGCAGTTTTATCGTTTAAAAGGCCAAGCAGCCGAGTTATCTATTCTGTAGTAAGAGAAAGTGTAGAACATGTAGTATTTGAAGAGGAATGAAGATAATATAGATATGAGTACGGATGAAAATAACTTCTTGACCAAAATCCATTTTTTTAAAAAAATTATTTAGTTCGTTATGTCTATATATACAATCCATACACACTTAAATTAAAACAATTCTCATGTATACCCACTTCGGGTTTGGTGGCTTCCAAGTTACTTATCATTACCTAGTTCAGCTTTAACCATATTATTACATAAGATTAATTTAACAAGTGAAATGAATATTAGGTTTGTTATTGTCTTATTTTGGTCATAAAGCTTTTGTTTTTTTTAACCCTTGCTCAGGTTTATAAGGAAGGAGTCTCCAGAGAGATACGGTTTTTGAGGGTTCCGCCAGGTGTAGGCGGTCTCCTCTTGGTTTTGCAAGTTATGTTAGTAGTAACAGTTAGCATCAACGATCGATAGCCAATGACGACGAATAAAGATGTCGTGTTTAACGGTGTGGCTGACGATTGTCTGCATCCACCAACTGTTATTTTGGCAGGGTATATGAGTGTTTGAAGCCACAACTCTTCGTTTCTGAGCCCGCTAATATGAAAATATATCGTTACGTAACCCCGCCGCGAAACGCAGGTAGATGCTACCTAGTTAAATTTATAAAGTTTCTAAGGGCACAATATACAATAATGTGATACCATGACCAATTTCGTCACTAACATGACAGATTCGACTATACTTATTTAAATTCATCAGTTGCAATCCACTTGGTACAATAACATAATATGACAACTTTTAAGAAAGAGTAGATTCATCACACACATCTATTCTCAACCAATTTGTTTGTTACACAAATCACTACAATTTATAAGTTAAAAACATTAATGGACACATATAGACCATTAAAAATTAATCGTTAACTAATCTAGTAATTCATCTCAGAAACTCATAATGACACTAAGTAATCATTTTTATTGTAGGACTTCGGATATAAGTAGTACAATTTTTATTTGTAATGAAAACTCAACCTGTAAACAATAATTTTAGACACTTTTTAATAACCTAAAAGGATCCAAATGCATGAAAGTTACAAAACTGAAAAAGAAACATAAGGGGTTCTAAAATAACAACCGTTAAATTGGATGATACGTAGGAGTGGACATAGTTAATTGGGGACCGAGGTCAAGTAAACTCTCATTTTATTAATATGTTATGTACATCACTGAATTGATTGACCTAGAGTTTTTTTTAACCCTTATAAGGTACAAACAATTTAATTTGTGTTAATTAACAAAGTGATCATACACGGTTAGATCGAGTAGTCGATCACCTATCTTGAAAGTTAATTCGAAGAGGACCTAGTTGCTTTTTTTCTATTTCTTTTGACCTTTTTAGTTCAATTGACCCCTTTAACCAATTACTATTTTTCTGTAAAGGTTAAATAGCCCGATTGTTTTACCCAATTACACCCATTTACCCAGTTATCCATTTCCTTAAAATTCTAAAATCAATACTTTGCTTATTTAATGTTTTTTATCTATTGATTATAATATGAAAAGTAATTATTTGTTTTTACAAATATTTTGTATTTATGAGCATATGTATAGTTAACTTGGGTATTTGCTTTACAAATATTTTGTATTTATGAGCTTATGTATAGTTAAGTTGGGTTTATCTATACTGTTATATAAAACATTTTTATGGGACACAATGTAATTTTACAAAAAAATTAAAACTCCTAATATAACATATTAAGCATTATGTATAGTGCTCAATGCAATAATTCTTATTTTGCCATTTATTATAAACTTATTCTAATTAATACATTGATTAATGCGTATTATTAACACATTATATGAATTGTGAGATTTTTTAATTCACTAGCATTCATATTAAATTTTTTATAATACTTTTAAATTAACATTTAAAGTTAAAGATAAGTATTATTTTATTTGTATACTTAACTATATAATTAATAAATAATTTTAATAATAATAATAATAAAATAATAATAATAATAATAATAATAATAATAATAATAATAATAATAATATAATAATAATAATAATAATAATAATAATAATAATAATAATGATAATAATAATAATAATACCCAACTATGATCAGTGTTTAAGACATGTTAGAGAAGAGCCATAGTGACACGCGTCGCATTGTGCTGGCCAAATCACTATCTATACTACTTATAAAATAACATTTTAGGAAAAAATAGACATATCATTTAATTTTAAGACACTTAGTAGTGATATTTTAGGTAATTTAATATTTTGGTGTTTGTGACTATATTTTGTTATTTAATAACAAATTTAAATTTAAGCTCATAAAATTTATTTATTTTATTTTAGTTTTTATCTTAATGTCAATTTCGTCTTTCTAAATATTTAAAGGTAATGGATGTTTTTGTTTTAAATATTTTTTTAATTTTTAATAAACGATGATAGTTTAAAAATAAATCTCTTATAAAATATATTTATTTTTAAAAATAATTAATATGATTGTTAATTGATATAAAGTGGGTTAAAGAAAAATAGTGTAAACAAAGAAAAAGAAATAGTATAAAGGTTTTTAGCCATTTTAACTTGTATTTGTATGTATATATATATTTAGTATATGAATTTATTAATACACATTACATAGACTAGAGTTTATAATATAAATTATATATATAAAAAATAAAATAGCTAAAATACAACTTGAAAAAATATCAATTTATAAAGTAATTCATAACTATTACTATTAATTTACAAACAAAGTATTTACAAATACAAAAATAATGTTTAAGAAATATTGTAACTCATTTTTGAAATAAATAATTCGTGATTCTTTATTTTTATCTTAAAAAAATTAGTAACTCTAAAATATGTGATTAAGAGGTTAAGTTATACAAATCATTTTTGCATCAAAATATTATATTATGTCATATCCAAAACTAAAAAAAATTAAGCAGTTTTCAGACAACCTAGTTATAGTTCGAATGCATAACTTGTAAGTAGTTTTTATACAAACCAAAAAGTGCAAGTTGAACAAAAC
Source organism: Flaveria sonorensis (assembly GCA_025506505.1). Classification (NCBI taxonomy): domain Eukaryota; kingdom Viridiplantae; phylum Streptophyta; class Magnoliopsida; order Asterales; family Asteraceae; genus Flaveria; species Flaveria sonorensis. The sequence goes on from CM046436.1 coordinate 18,009,815, forward strand.
TATCAACCTTGTGGATTTTTTCAAAGGCACGCGTAGGCATGGGCAAAAAAGCCGGTTTCGGTTTCCAAACCGATTCGAAAACTAGTTTTTTTAGGCTCCGAAACCGGTTTGGCCCAAACCGGTTCGGTTCCAAACCGGCCTGCCGAGACGTAATCGCCCGCAGAGACGTAATCAGTTAGGGTGTTGGGGATCACAAACCGGTTTATAAACTGGTAGTGTCCAAACCGATTCCAAACCGTTTTTACCATTTTCAAAAATATAGCCTCCATATAGCCATTTTTTGGTATTTTTTTTATCAATTTAACCCTCTACGCTACTATAAATAAGTTATGGGTGTTTTGGTTGAATCACAACAATAAAAAACTCTCTCTACACTCTAAAAACTAAAAAACGCTCACTTTCTCTTCATAACAACAAAAAACTCTCAACAATGACTTCTTCTATTACTCAATCTTCGGTTGGTTGTTATGCATCTTCTCAAAATATGGTTGTTCGGGTTATCACTACTAATAGAAACCCGGAGATTTGGTGTAACTATGATTTGTGTGAGATGTCAACGGGTCCGAATAAGACTCGTTGCAAATTATGTTTTAATTTTTTTTCAAAGGATGCGAATTCTACTTTGAAAAATCACATTCAATTAAAATATTGCAAAGCTTTGAAAGGGAACCGTCTCGAGGTCAAACTTCGATGACAAACGACGATAATTTATGGGCTTACAATGTTGATGCGGTTCGAGAGCAAATGACACATTTTGTCATCCAAGAAAGCTTACCATTCAAGTACTTTGACAATGAATGCTTGACTCGACTAATTCAATGAACTCTCCAACCGCGATACACATAAGTACGTCGTGCTACACTTAGAAGAGATTGCTTAAAATGTGAAAAAAAACTAAAAATGAATTAATTTCTTATTTTGAAAATTTACAAACCGGTGTTAACTTAACTAGTGACGTTTGGTCGACTCCTCACGGTTCACCGGACTCGTACATTTATGTCACCGCCCATTGGGTTGAACCCGATTTGTGGCAAATGATGAAATGTACGATTGTGTTTGAATTGTTTGATTATCCTCACACCGGTCAAAATATTTTTTATCTTATTGACAAAGTTATTATAACATATAAACTAAAAAACAAAATCTTGTCAATATCTTTTGATAACGTGTCAAATAATACGCTTGCAATAGAACATCTAAAATTAAAATATAAACCAATTTATGACGGTGTGTTTTTTCATAGTCGATGTGTTGCGCACATCATAAACTTAGCCGTTCAAGATGGTTTAAAAACTATTGAAACAACAAAAGGTGGTTTTAAAAGAATGTTACGTAACATTTTTAGCAGTAACCAAAGATATAGTAGGTATCGCAAGTTTTGTAAAGACGCAAATTCGAAATGTTTAGCTCCGAATTGGGACGTACCTACAAGATGGAATTCGACTTGTAACATGTTTGAAAAGGCTATTGAGCAAAAAGAAAGTTTGATAGTCTTTCATAAACTTTGGTGAGTCGTGGAAAGGCTTCGACTTACCGTCCATTGGGCCCGACTATTATTGAAGAAATAAGCAAATGCTTAATGTTTTTAAAACCGCAACTACTTATTTTTCTGGAGTTTATTATTCAACGAGTCCATTAGTACTTCACCAAATTTACTTAATGACTTCAAAATTAAATGAGTTATCTTTTAAGGGTAGACCTTATTCGGATATGATATCACCAATGAAATAAAAGCTTAAAAAATATTTTAAAGAAATGCCTCAGGTTATTACCTGTGCTGCTGCCTTAAACCCTTGCTTAAATACGTCGGGGGTTGAAACTTTACTTGATAAAATTACTCTTAATTTGGATTTAGAAGAAGAAAACCCATATTATGGTCAAAGTGTAATAGCTAATTTTAACGCATATTTAGGCAAAATGTTTGATGTTTATTTAGCAAAATATGGTGAAACATCAAGCATACATGAGTCTATGAGGCATGCGACACATGACGAAGGTTCAGGTGATCCAATGTTTGCTTTGTATAATACTTTAAGAGATGAATGTAATAAACGTCAACGTGGTAACACTCCGAGTAGTGAACTCGGGAGGTATGGTGGAACGAACTTTTTATCCACCATGACTCTACAATATTTTAAAAATTTTGACTTGTTGGCTTGGTGAAAAGGTAAGGAAGATCAATTTCCCATCCTATCCACCATGACCCGAGATTTACTAACCGTCTAAGCTTTCACAGTAGCTTCGGAATCTGCTTTTTCTGTTAGTGGAAGGATTATATCAATACGAAGAACCCGGCTCACTCCCGAAGCAGTTGAAATGTCTATTTTCTTGAAGGATTATTTGGATGCATCTGAAAGAATACAAGACAAATGCTCACTTGAAGAAGAATTGGAATATGAAACCGAAATATATGAAGACGAAGTAGACGATGGATTGACACCTGGAAAGACCGATGATGAAGCGACATATGATGATTATCTTCGTAATAGCTCGGGTTCGGGAGGTGAAGAATAAAAACATCTCAATTTTCAAGACTCAAGCGGCATAGAATCTTAGTTGTTTTGTAATCTTTTTTATGTATTTTTATATATTTCATTTAGACGTTTGGCAAAAAAAGTTTAAGTAATTTAGCACAATTAAACGTATTTTTTTAATGTATTTTATTTATAGTTTTTATGTATTTTATTTATAATTTAAAAGAAAATTACAAAGATTTGTATGGTTTTTATGTATTTCATTTAAAAATTAAAAAAAATAATTCAAACCGAACCGGTTTGATCCCGAAGCGGTTTAGGAACGGGTCCAAACCGGTTGGGATAGGGTTGGGTGTTTTGGGCTCGAAACCGGTTTATAAACCGAACCGGTTTGGGCCAAACCGGTTTGCTCACCTAGTTAAAAAAACCAGTCCGGTTTATAAATCGGTTCGGTTTGGAAAAAAAAAACCAATTTGCATTTGAAACATTGTTAGGGTATTGCCGTATAGAGTATCACCAAGAGTTTTGTCACCGTGGTGGAGACTTCCATTCCCCTCCATGTTTCCTTTAAGATTTAATTTGTTTATTCTCAAATATCTCATGCTCGTTAATATTTTCTAAAAGATATCTAAAAACACAATTATATATATTTTTTGGAATGTAAAGTTTTTATGGAAATGGAGATGATTCTGAAATAAAATATTTTCCCTATGTTTTTAATTTGGAGTAACGTATTTTGAAAGGACTCATACTAAGAAACTATGTTCATTTAATTAAACGAACAAACATGAACACATGTTTTGTTCGTTCGTTTAAGTTCATGAACGTTCGTTTATGTTCGCTCATATATGTTCGTTTATATTTTCATTCATTTACCTTCGTTTATGTTCGTTTATTTATATATATTAATATATTAATAAAATGTTATATGTGTTAATATTTGAAACGGTGTATTATGTTATACTAGAAACTTATAAGTTTAGTCACATTTCAATTTCCACTAATACACCTAAAAGTTTCAAAATGATCGTTCAAGGTTTTTTTTGTGTTCAGTTATGTTTGTTTATTATTATTCATTTATGTTCAGTTTTTATTGTTCATTTATGTTCGGTTATTATTGTTCATTTGTGTTCGTTTATGTTCGTGAAGTGTTCATGTAGTTTTTAACGAACAAACATGAACGAACACGGTCATTTTTATTTTCTTAATGAACGAACATGAACAAAAAACGTGTTCAATTATGTGTTCGTGTTCAGTAAAAGTTAAATGAACAAACACGAAAATGCTGATGTTCGTGTTCGTTCGGTTCATTTACAGGCCTACAAGAAACCTATTCGTTGGTCTGGTAAATAGCAAAATCTCATACTAATAAAAAAAATTAATTTTTGACACATGTTATCTTTTAAAACAACGTTACCACATGTCACCATCATACCAAATCCTCCTTTAATGATAATATTAGATGCTAATAATATTGTATATCTTTTTCAAATTATTAAAAAATTGTTTTAATAAATAAAAACATGTTTCTACTTATTAAACAAATGTATTTTTTAAAACAAAACTTTATGAAAATATAATCATATCTTATCTCAAAAAAATACTTTATAATTTATTAATATTTATTACTTACTACAAATTTAATATGTTTATTCAACCGTGTAGTACACCGGTTTCTAAACTAATAGTCTAATAAACTAAAACCAGAATTATGTACGGTAGAAACATTCAAACATAAAAAACACAATTCCAAATAAACATAAATCATAATCTAGAACTTAGTTTAGCCTCTTGTACAAACCGTCATTCTATTTTATTAACATTGTGTATCCTTAGAACGTCTTATTTGCAAAACCGCAAACCACATCACTAAGTTGGTTGTCGACCGCATTGTAACCTTTCGTAAGTTTTAGTGTGATTGGCTACTATCATTCAGTCCACGATCATATCTTGTTTGCCTTACAACACCCATCCTGTACAGAGGATGTTTTCGGTTAAAATCGTGTTCCGTTTTGTTTTAATGAAAATCGAACAGAGTCCCGTTTGTTTTTGCTTAAAACACGACACCACAATTTGTTAATACTTCATCGCCAATTTAATAATACACATCCGAGTTTTCCCGAACAATTGCTACAAGCTTTAACTATCAATTTCCAACGTGTTTGATGAATAATAATTTTTAAAATATAATTATAAACTCGTCACAGTAGCATTTCCAATAGCCATAAAAGTCATTGTTAACAACATATCCATTTCCCAAGTCCAAACACTTATAAACACATCTAAAAGCAATTATAGTTTTACTTTTGCGTTTTGACGGTTGAACACGAACTGTACCCGAATTAAATCAAATGCGAGTGAGATCAAAACCATATCAAACAAACTCGGATTTGAGTGATTCAAGGGCCACAGACTTGTCTCAACTTGCTAATCACAACTGTGATCTTGCTATCACTGGAAGTCGCCATACCTTTAGAGACGCGAATGTCGTTGGAATTCACTATTTTGCGATCTTGCATATGAGTAGCTCGAAACTACCCCAAACAAACTTCATTTGAGGCAATTCAAGGGGCCAAGCAACCACGTTTATGAGCTCCACCAACGCCACCCTTTGCCATCCTCTAAATACGCCCCTTTATCGTTTGAGGCTAATCAAGAGTGTAAAGGATTCAAGAGCTGCAAGAACTACAACTAGAGACTTCGACCGTGGTGGTGAACCCAGTAGAACAAAAGCTCCACCTAAACCAAAGACCAAAGCTGTCAAGAAAGTGCTATGTAAGTCATCCAGGCCATCTGCCGAAAGCACTCAAAGGTTAGCTACTCAGTAGGCTTCAACAGTTACAGCTGCCGAACTCAAACCCATGATCTCTGCTACAAAGAAAGAAAAGAAAGATGAAGAGAAATGCCTCCTAGCAGCTCAACTAGAGTTGAAAGGATACAATTTTGATGAAATCATGGAGTGGAGCATTGCTGAGATTAAGTTTAAGTTGATAGCTGCAACTCATGCTGAAATGGAGAAAGCAGTTGAGTTAGCTAGAAGAAAGAGGGCTAATTCAGAGAAGAAGAAAGTGGGAACAGTTCAGCAAGAGTTCAGGGACAAGCAACAAATGAAGCAATTCCTAACGCACTATGATTTCTATGGTAGACAAGTAGGACCAATGAGTATTTCTACTCTTGATCTGAATATCAGAGGAATCAAACAAAGGTTTCTGCCGGAGAGCTCCCAAATCTTGAACAAGCCATGAAGCAATGGGAAAGACAACAGACCAAATAAAAAAAAAGTTACTCAGAAGTCCTCCCATGCCGACTAGGCCTTCGGCGTCTCCTGATTCTGCATCAACAGTCTCTGATGACAAACATCCCATCTCTTCAATCCTTGCAAAGAGATAAAAGCTCCAAAGAAAGTTGTAAAGGCAAGGATTGTTGATTCCGAAGTTGAGGAGAAGATACTTGTGACGACCCTAAAACTAAAGTTAGGCAAATTAAAACTTCAGGAATTATTATAAGTTAGTAATATATATATATATATATACATATTAAATTAAGAATTGCTAAGATGACTTTATTTGATTATAATTATAAGGGTTTTATATATATATAGCATGTGTAAGTATGTGTATATGCTTCACAAACGTGCATGCATGCATAACTATTTATGTGAGTATGTAAATAAATATTTGGGGATATGAATTTTATAAGATATTAAGGACATGCATGTAAGTTACCAAATCATATAAATACACAATAAGACATTTAATACATAAACATATTACTACTAAGTAATGAAATAAGATCAAAACTTAAACTAACTTTAACCAAATAAACTATAGCATTAAGAAGTTAACAATATACCTAAAACCTAAACTAATATTAGTCACATGATTACTAAGATATTACACAAACTAACCCTAATCAATGGATTACTAGAATACTTACAAAACCTAATCACTAATTTTAGAACTAATAAACATCATTAGAGTGATTAGTGTGTGTGAGTGACACCTATCACTCTTGCCACTCAACTATGCTAAACACATGACACACTTACACCCTAGTAACACCTCATAACTCTAAGGTTGGGAACAATCATGAAGATCAAGATGATCTTCCTCCTCCTCTTGTACCTTCGGCCGAAACAACCTCCCAACACCACCATCATCTTCGAGCACCACCATCTCCTTTTCTTATTTCACCTTCTCGGCCAACATCACACAAAACCACCACCATTCTCTACGATAATCTTCCCTCCAACAAATCTCTTTTCTCTCGGTTGTTATACCACCGAAACCATCATCACATCATCATCAAAATCCTTTGAAGTATTATCCAAGTTCAAGAATATATTCCTTCAAGCTTGGAACTCAAGAAGTTAGAAGTCTTTATCAACCATCTTCTACACCTTTCTTCTATCTATAATCAAGGTTAGATCAAGAAAAATCTCTTCATTAAAGAAGTTATAAGCTATGTATGTAATGAACATACATAAAGCTTAAACCCTTTATGTTACTTAGAGTAAAAACTATTAACAAATCTTATAAAACTTTGATTTTCAACTAAAATCAGTAACTAAGTTTACAAAACAGAAAGTTTGAGATTTTTATAAAAACAAAAATTTTAAACAAAAATAAAGGGTTTAAAGTGTTCATATAAATGTTATTACATGATAATTAGGTTAAAATAGGTAGAATACTTAAATGACTATGATTGTAGAAATAAAATTTTTAGAAAATAGTTAAGAATATATAAAAATAATTAACTAGAAATTATGAAGAATTTATATAAGATAAATTAATTTATATAAAATAAAAGAGAAAATATAAAATTAAAGATTGGGACTTAATAAAAATCAAAAAAATTTATATAATAATCTCAGTAATATAGTTAAGTTACAGAATAAATTTTATAAATTAATTCATTAGTATGATAAAGTTTTATATTTTAGAACAATTAATAAGAAGAAAATCGAAAATAATAGCAAAACAATATATAAAATCATAAAATTTTACATAAAATGTTAGATATTGAGTAGAACATTTTTATGATTATCAGAATTTGTAGAGATAAGTAGCTATTTCTGTCATTAATTAGAAATATTGTAAAATCATAGAAAAATACTGATAAGGATATATTAACTGGAAATTTTATATAATAATCTAGGTATGAAGATACTACTGTTTGTAAAATTTATAATTTTTTGAGACTTTTAACTACTGTTTTCAAAATTAAAGTCTAATCAATAGTATTTCTAAAGATAAAAGTGAATATAAAAATAATAATGATTATTAGAATAAGTAATTGTTCTAACAAATAATTATTTTATAGGAAATATCTGATCAGTTTGTAGAAACAAAGGTGAGTTACATAGCCTATTTTTATTTATAAACTTTTGGGAGAAAAAGCATACTGTATTAGTGTATGATGCTAATGTAAATAAGAATTTTGATAAGTTACTGTCATTGACTGCCATAAATCACAACCATTAATTCGTATAAGAAACCGTCAGTTAATATAGGTAGCGCTACTTAGGAACATATTTCCTGCATCGACTGGACCCAGTTGAGACTGCCGAATAGGAGTCGTGATGTTATATTATTTGATTCTGTGATTTATATGAGTGACAGTTATGAATCACCTGACATATAAGTAGGTTTGGTTGTGGACTTGTTTATTTTGCATCAATTAAGAAACATTATGTTGTTTATTAAACCTATGTTCTCACCAACTTTATGTTGATTGTTTGTGTATGCTTTTTCAAGTTATCAACATGTTTTATAATCTCGTGTATACATTCAACCTGTACAATGGGTGGTTTGAAATTATAGGGAAGCTATTTGTGTGGATAACCTTGGACTTAGTGGATCTCAGCATTTACGTGGACGTTCATGTCCATTACTAGCTGGAGATTATATGAAGTGATTACGATAAAACTTTTGGTGTAGGGTTACTAAATCATATGTAAAAGTCTCATAGAGACAAGTTTTATATAAAATTTAAAAATTATGTAACTCAATATATGATTATGTAATGAAAGTTTATCTTTAGTTATCTGTTGTGAATGTATGTTTTGTAATCAATGTGTTGTGAGCCAAAAGTCACACCCAAACATTTCACGCTTCCGTCAGAATGTGACAATACTTCAGGGAACCAAAGTGTTGGCCGCTGGTTATCTTGCTCAGATGAAGAAATTTGCTGTCAAGAGGGCCAATGGAGAGATCATTTACTATGACCATGATAATGAGTTACTTGATCTGCCCCTTTACATCCTAGAGCAAATTGCTAAGTATTTTAGCATCTTTGGTTGTAATAATGACAACTCTAAGATGCTGATGCATAAAGTACTCACCTTAGTCAAATCTGTTGCTGGTGAAGAAGTCCATGAAACTCCATTATTAGCACATGATCCCATAGTGGAGCGGGAATATGATTAGAAGAAAAACACCTACTTCATCACCAGATCAGCAGCTGGAAGAGTAGCTTACTCAAGAATCCAACTGGTATGCTTCAACCGGTTTGAGATAGCTGACTTAACCAGGTTGAGACTAAGGAACCCAAGCAATGATTCTGAGGCAAGGGAGGTGGAAAAAGTTTTGATGAGGATCTACAATTCTCACTTAGAAAGATCAAGGCAGGCTTCAGAACAAAGGAAAAAGAAAGTAGAATCTAAAGCTGCCGAAACCACTCCATTTGCCGAACCCAGCAACCAACTAAAATCACCTCCTGATACTTCACCACCTGCTCAAACCACTGAGCGTGGTTCTCCACAAGTCCAACAAGCTACTAAATCAGCCAAATCCTATACCCAGAGCAAATCTAAAAAGTCAACAGATGAAGTGATAATCACTGATGTTGCTAACACAATTAGACATGGGTTGGACATCCTGAAGAAGAAGAAGAGCTCTGAGAATTCGAGGAAGAAGAAAACTCTAAGAATGATGATACAATAATCAAATGGGACTATGACTTTACAATAGAGAGGTTCTTTATTGAAAGAAAGAATAAGGCAAAATCTTTCTTTCTATCTGAACTGGATGTTCTGAAGTTCAGCCTTGAAGATTTGAAGAAGATGCATAAGTTGATCTAAGAAAATGAAGACATGCTAGACAAGTATAAATCCATGGCAGTAATTCTAAAGATCAAGTTTGGCAACAAGGATGAGCAAAGGGAAGAAGAAGAAGCTCTTCATGTAACTCCACCAAGCATTCATGACCTAATCACTCGTTGGAGTTACAATTCCTTTTCCAATAATGAAGTCAAAGAGTATGACTTGTTTAGACACTCTCGGCATAACATGAAGGACTTGGTGAATCTACCTCTAGACAACCCCTCAAGATATAGAAGAGGATACATGTATGAAATTCTATTGATCAGGGTGCTTGAAGGCTAGAGATAGAGTTTTGGTAGCATCATCCTAGGGGGAATTTGTTGAATCATGAAGAATGAAACTACTAAAAACTCTAAATTTCAGCATTGGCCTTTAACTGCCGGATGAGGCCAAGTGCTGAATTAACTGCCGAAGTGCATATGCTGAATGACTACTGATCAGTATATGCCAGCCAACTGCTAAACTACGTGCTGAAAGACTGCTTATCAATATATGTAGATCAACTTCCAATCAGCAGTGAACTCCATGATCTGCCGATTTACTGATACTGAGAACAAGTGTGTTTGTGCCGACGGCTGCTGTGTTTCACCTTTAGGAGACAACATAGTACTGAAGCTGCAAACTTCGATACATAGATTACCTATTCTATTGTAGTATCTAAACATAGAATAGTTTATTCTCATTGTTTAGTATAAAAGTCCTCACACTTGTATAGGAGAGGCAAGCTTTCTAAGCCATTTGATTGTATCTGTCGAATTGTAAACTTTGTACAAAACAGATTAATCAAGTGAATACTTTGAAAGAACTTATTATGTATTTATCTTTACTCAAAGTATTTGTGTTGTGATAGTAAGTAACTAACTTAGATTCCGTATTTGTTAGTTCCTGATCTAAGAAGTTCTTGTTTATCGAAACCAACCCAATCCAACATCTTCCTCTATGTCTTTTGAAGATCTTGTCAAAATTTGAGGTAGATTGAATGGTTATATCTTCGGAGATTGTTCGATCTCTGCTGCTTGGTCACTCAAACAAAAGAATTTTCTTCCTCTTATTCTTTTCCTCTTGCAAAATGGATTTTACGCACCGAAAAAGGATGAGGGAGGCCTAAACTAGATTTAGGGCAACAAAGTTTGAGTTATAACCCCTTTGGTCCCTACTTATTTCTTGTTTTTAACACCTTTCACCTAAAACTTACAATTGTATAAATAAAGAACTTAGACCTAGAGGCGTTTCAACCAGGTTCATATGACTTGATCATTTATACTATTATATAAAGCATGTGAGAAGGACAAAATTATAATTTTGCTTAAAGTGTAAGACACTTAAAGTGTAAGACACCTAAAACAACTTTTTTAAACATAATGTACAAGTGTTTTATGCTATAGTTCCCCCATTAAATAAGCTTGTTTTGATTAATATATTATTTAATGCATATTAGATTATTTAATTCAATTAATTAAGTATTATCTTATTTATAATACTTTGAATTATTATTTAAATTTACATCTACTATTAATATTTTATAACTAAATATTATTTAAATTAAGTATTATCTTATTTAAATACATAAGTATATAAATACTAAATATTTATATAGTCATCTATACTATTATAAAGCATTTGAGAAGTACAAAATTATAATTTTGCTTAAAGTGTAAAACACCTAAAACTTTTAAAAAAAACATTTTTTAAACATGAAGTACAAGTGTTTTATGCAATAATTCCTAATTTACCCCCATCTAATAAACTTATTTTAACTAATACATAATTTAATACACATTAGATTATTTAATTCACTTAATTAAATATCATCTTATTTATAATATTTTAAATTAATATATAAATTTACATGTACTTTTTATATACCTTATAACTAAACACAAATTTAATCATTAAATATTATTTTATTTATAATATTTTAAACTAATATCTAACTTTACATTTATTTTTGTGCTTAATAATAATAATAATAAATAATAATAATAATAATAATAATAATAATAATAATAATAATAATAATAAATAATAATAATAATAATTATTATTATTATTATTATTATTATTATTATTATATTATTATAATCCCAAATATAATCAGTATTTAAGGCAAGTCAGGTTAAACTGCGCTTTCCAAAAAAACCCGATGACACCCGTCGCATCGCACGGGTCAACTCACTAGTTTTATAAATACTTCAATGTTGATCGGTTTATAACCTCATTCTCATTTGTTGTGACTCATTTTAACCTTGGTAATATTTCCCTTGTTGTAACTTTAATACTGAGCTCATAGCATTACGTAAAGACATAAAAATTTGGGATATTACATATTTTTTTATTTTTATTTTCTATATGAATATTATATTTAAGTTTATATTTTATTTATTACGAAGTAGTTAAAATATTTTTATTTTATTTAATAATTTAGGGAATAATAAAATGATATATATCTTTGTTGAGTGGTGTAAAAGATTAAGAAAAATAAAAATTCATGGGCGAAGCTTCGGAGGGGTGCCGGGGACCCCCCTTCTTTATTTTCGTTAGTAGTATATATTAGGTTCGCCCTCCCTAATAAAATTTAGAGTTAAATGTGTTTTACATCCCTGAGATTTCATATAAATTACCATTTAAATCCAAAAGTTTAAATTTTACCATTTGCATTCAAAAGTTTCACAAAAATTGTCATTTGAATCCACTTAACTACTCCTAATTAACGCCGTTAAGTTTTTCCGTTAAGTTTCCTGAATTAGAGATATTTTAGTCAAAACAATTACGAAATAAAAAATCAGCTCTACGTGATAAGTTTTAAGCGTTCAGTCTTCTTTAGTAATCACCATTGTGGTTTAATTTACCAGAAATGATATGTCAGCATTTCTTTCATCAAGAAAGACATCACTGGACATCATATTATATAAAATAAAATATAAGTATAACTAACTAAAAGTGATTTATCTCTAATTTTATAAAACATACAAAACAAAATATTTATAAACAAACGAACAAGTCATATAATATAAATTATTTGAATAATAACCATAAAAGACAGATTATCATAAAAGTATAAGAACAACTAATAATATGACATTAACTGTTCATGAATAATAATCATAAAACATCAATCATCGTAATCATAGTTAAGTTTTAAACTAAAGAAATCTATGTTTAATAAAACGGATAAAAGTAACACGATTACTAAACCAAAATACATAAGAAGACAAAACAATAAATGACTATTATAGAGTCAAATCATAACTGCAATTATCAAAAGTGGCTAAACATATAAAAACTCACATGTGAGTTGTTTCTTTATTTTGTAATTTTTTTTATCAAAATAACTCTCATGTTGGAAACTTAATGGAAAAAGTTAACCATGTTAGTAGGTGTAGACAAATGGATTCAAATGACAATTTTAATAAAATCTTTGGAAGCAGATGATAACATTTTAAACTTTTAAATTCAAATGATAATTTTTATGAAAACTCAGGGACGTAAAACGCATTTGACTCTAAAATTTATTTTTGCCACATCCTTTTATACAATCATTCAAGCACCTTAATGTAAAATGGGATGTGACATAGTGATGTGACATACACTTACATGATACAAGAAGAGAATGATAGTGAAGCTTTCATATCCTATAGTTTTATTTCTAGTATGACTTTTTTTAGTGTGTAATGAGAATAAAGGACATACACTTACATGATACAAAGAAGAGAATGATAGAGAAGCTTCCATATCCCATAGTTTTATTTCTAGTATGCCTTTTTTAGTGTGTAATAAGAATAAAAGACGCAACTACACTTTTTCAAACAAAGAAAAATAACTCTCCTATTGCTTTTCAAATCTCTGTGATTTGAAAATACTTATGCCTTTTCTAAAACCTAAGTCAAACATCCTCGTTATTTATTGTTGGTAATTTTAATGTTATCAATATTATTTTAGTGTTATTGGATTAACTAGATAATCTAATAAACATTATTATTTATGAACGAGTTAGGAGATGCGGGAGTGCATGCTCGTTTATATCTAATTAATGTTTTGTACTTTTGTTGGGTCATATATAGTTTATATAATTGGGCATTGTTATTACGTAATTGGGTTTCAGTTATTAATATATATGGATTTAAAGCACTTGGCCTTAAATACATACTTGGGTTTTATTTTGATCCAATTAGTAAAAGATCCATATGGATCTGATGCCTTGAACGGTTTTAATAATTTTGTCAACAAAAGGAAAAGAAGTTAGGTCAATCCAAAAGACATGAAGAAGGAAAAACATCGCTGGTACAAGTTTTCTCTCATGATTCCAAATTAAAGTTTTCACAAATCTTAGTCTAATCCGACTAAACGTTGGGTGTACCCTCAATTAGTCAATTGGTTTAATCTGATAGTGTTATATCACGATTCTAAGATTCATCCAAGTTATAAATTGGTTCGCGGTTCGTTGCGTTCGGTTTCGATCGTTGGGTGTTCGGTGTTCGTTTGATCTTCATTTCTCGGTTTAAATTACTTTCTGCAAGGGTGACTAAGGTTTGTTTCCTTTTTGGTTTGCAAGATTCAAAAGAATTTATTGTGGTTCTTGTTCGGCGGAGACGCACGGGTTTTGTCACACCCTCAAAATCCGCGTGCGGGGTTTTACCGCGAGGCGCGTGACCTACCAGGATCTCAGTCATTAGTTACCAAGAACGACTCTACATGATTAATAAACAAAACCAGAGTTAATGTTTAAAATACTGCGGAAGCGTTTTTAAAACCAGAAAACCCAAAACAAGTAGTATGTAAAGAGAATGCGCAAAACATACGTGCCCAAAACACAATTGTTTAATATGAAAATAATCCCAAATTTGTAAACAAGGCAAATGTAGACAACTCAACAATGCTAACGTGCGTGCTCCTAGGCAACTGGCAACCTTAACCTGAGAATAGCATACTAAACAAGTCAACACATGGTTGGTGAGTTCAAGAGTTTGCGTTAATAGGTAAACCGATAAACAGTTTTCAAATCATAAGTAGTGTATTGCAATAGATAGCTAGTCTATTAACATAAAAATATTAATCATAGTGATTTCGCGATCGAAGCTGACTGTGTTGCGTTTGTTGCCTCCCGTCACGACTTACCAGGTCGTGACGAATATATGTTAGGACAAAATTGCACCCGTATGACCTCGAGTCACACAGGTGGGGCTCGTCAGACCCAGTAGTACTACCCAAAATTTCCCCGCTAGTCAATATTAACAATCCGAAAGTGTGAGGACTTTCCATGGTAAACAACACTATATTAATATTATACACACTCATATATAAAAGCTTTTATGATCAACAGTATGCTATCTCCCCCAAAAGAGATTATGTAAAATAAGTGGGGCAAGAACTCACCTGATGCGCGCAAGAATTAACTTAAAGCTTAACTTGAAAGAAAGAGGGGAAAGACAACCTTCAAAGGTCACCTAGAACACATGAGTACATAAGTACGTGTACACAGAATCAATATGAAACCCTAAGTGCTTTACAACCCAAAGAACTCAAGGTTTTAGAAAGACAAGACACATTTGACCCAGTTGACCCGTTTGACCCGTTGGTGACATTATAGGTGATAATTCGTTAATACTAACACAACAGCATATCATACATGATCAACATACAACTTGATTACATATAGCACTTCATTAACCACATGTACTACCTAGATCATCATACAACTAGATATCATACAAGTCATGCGAATCTCAACTATTATCATGCTCATAACATCTAAAATGTTCATTCTTAATCAATCATCAATCCACAAAAGTCCTAGCTTACCTATATAACTCATACCATGATTTTTCCACAAACAGGCCAAAACAGGTAACAAACCAAATCAACATTCATACAACATAAACAACACATTTAATCACCTTAGAAACCATCCATGAACACACTAGCATGGTCTTAATATCCCAAACATGCTCAAATCATCCAATTCAAGGATTTGCACAATTAAAGTTTCCCTTTTGGGAAAGTTCATCCCAAATTCATCAAACTCACACTACATTCATGAATTCATCAATTATATACCAATTCAAGTCCATGACAACATCTAAACATGATCAACAACACCTAATCATCATGATTCATCAACATTCAACACCAAAAGTTACTATTTTTAGCAATGTATGAACTATAAGACATCTTCTCGATTTTAAATTGTTCATATCATCAACCTAGCATCTAATCATCATCACAAACACATCCATAACATTCATACATCATCAAATCATCAATTCATGCAAAATAAAGTTACTATTCTTAGTAACCTATGAACCATGAATCAAATCGAAGCTTTCTTGCATAATCGACGTTAACTAGCATCTATACAATCCAACTAACATAATAGCATCAACAAACAACCAACAACTAACATCCAATTCAGATTTTCGAATTAGGGTTTCGGCCCTAATGTAAATTCCATAAGAACTTGTAAAAATCCAACCTTTATTGCATACTTGACGTTAATTAACATGTAATCTACCCAACAAACACATTAACAACAACAAGCAAGCATCAATCGACCATCAATTGCAGATTTCGCATGGAACATTCGGCCAACATGAAGAATCATCAAAAACATATAAAAATCTAACCTTTAAATGTGTAATAGTTTGCAATTGAAGGTTCTAACTTGTTGTATGCCTTGAAATCGATCCAAATTCGAATGTGAATGCTTGTTCTTGGCTGAATTCGCGATGGTGAGGGTGTGGGAATGAGGGTCGCGGCCGAATGGGTGGGATTAGGGTTGGGTTTTGTGTTTTGTTTAATTATTTAGCAATAATTACCCTTTTAACCCTCATAGCTTGTATTTTATAAAGATTAGGCTTTTAAATACTCTTTTAAAATGTTTTTAACTAGAATAATAAACATATAAACTAGTAGTAACAATTATATGTATTATCTTTACAAGCTACAAAATTTACAAAGTAAATGCACATGTTTCCGCGTTACGCGATAAAATTCACAATTAATATTTAAATCACATAATCAGAACCAATAATCAACATAGAAATTATTGTTTAACATTATTAATTTTTATTCAGTCACCAACGTTCAACGACAACTAGTGTGTGCTCCCGACACGTGTATGCAAGACTTAACGGAACTAACGGAGTTTGGTAACGGAAAATTACGGATGTCACAGGTTTGATTATGTTGTCGAAGCAAAGGTTGAAAGATTGATTATATTTTTTTTTCTCAATATTAAGAGTGCTCTGTTCTAAATTAGTCAAAAATTCAAAGAAAGTAATCTACACTTTTCGCTTAAAGAATCCGTTCATATAAGCAAACAATAGTCAAAAGAGCACTCCATCCACTATATTTTAAAAAAAAAACTTAAAACAGTACACAAGACTTTGATTTTTATAGACATAAAGGTTCACAAAAATATTTAATCTTTTGTTAAAAGTCCATACACATATATGTAAGTGTACAAATAACTTTATATAAATATATGTAAAAAAATTAATTCTCAAAAAACATTCTTACTATAGATGAGGTGTAAGTTGTAACATTATCATTAACTTATCATAACATTTACATATAACATTTGTTTATTTTGAAATACAATTATAATAACTATTTGGGATTATACATTGCAGCGCTCAAACTCTACCACATGATCATGTATAAGCATATAATTAGCCATATATGTGTAAGATAGGCGGGCCATTTGTATAGAAATGAAGGCCTAAACGACCATTTATTATTAATTTTTTATTAAACAAAAATAGCATACCCGACTTTTTATAGTTGCTAAGTACAAAAGCTATGTACCTTGAATACATGCACTACCACCTCTATTATTGGAAGGGAGTCTTAGGTGCTGTTTGTTTTTTCTGCAGCAAAATGTCTGCAGTCTGCGGACCACATCTGCAGACATCTGCAAGAGAAGAGGTGAACCAAACGTCTACAGTCTGCAAGAAGAAGACTGTTTGTTTTTTAACATTTACAGACTGCAAAAATAGTCTGTAATTAAACCAAATCAAACCTTACCTTAAACCAAATCAAATAAAAAACTTAAACCAAATCACAAACGATAATAATCCAACCCAGTATACTGTTACTTCTTGAAAGCACATAAAATTCATATCAATCTTGAAAACAAAATTGTTTTTTATTTGTGATGGAGGATGAAAAAGAATTCGGTTACCTTAGCACACAAACATTTATTAGCATTATATCAAACAAACATGCATCTTAAGCTTAAGATAAAGAAGAAAGAACCCACAAAGTTCTTGACTTGGAATGCCAACAACTTTCTTCTTCAAGTTAAGAACAACTGGCCTGAGTTCACCAAGTTCATTGAAGCCATTGATCCTGATGTCATCTGCATACAGGTGCCATTCGGCCCCACGATTTGGTTTTCTTAATTTTGCCCTAACGAAGTTGGAATTCAAACTCTTGGTCTTATTTATGAGAATTTGAGGAATGCTGACACCAAATTGGGGCTTTGTGTCGTTGAATGCGGCAAATTGTGATATGAGCTGTTAGGGCTGTTCAGCATATGAATTTTAGATTTATAATCCAAACTCATTTTGCTTTGGTGACAATCTTATGATGTTTTAGCTTCATTATATGCCCTTTTGGATTCTGGGTTTGGTTTTGCAGGATTAGGACTCTCGATACTCTTTTTAAATGACGAGGCAACAGTCGTGAAGGTGGAGGCGGCGACGGGCTGCTAGGGCTGGACGGCGACGGGCTGCGCTGGTGGAGGTCGGCGACGGGAGGGCTGCTAGGGCCGCGGTGGCGGCGGTGGCTGCGAAAATAAGGGGGAAGGAGGAGGAATCTGGTTTAGGTCTTTGTTTTGAAACCGGAGAATGAGAAGAGGGTAGAAGTAGGTAGAAGTAAATGGTTTATGTCTACTTCACGCAGACCTCAGAAAGACCTTTTTTTAATGAAAAGTCTTCTAAAAAACAAACACTCTGCAGACCTCAATGTCTGCGCGTGGTCTGCGATGAACAGACAAAAGAGACCTGAAAATGCTTTTTAGAAAAAAACAATCAACCCTTAGTCAAATAGACATTTTATATAAAATAAAAAAATATTCCTATAGTACTAGATTTAATTACAAAACATGCCTTCATGTAATCAAAATATAAACCCACAACACACCCAATAACATCAACACGAGTTTAACAAATCTATCGATTCATTGACCTGTAGACTTATCAGATATTTCATTTTTTGGTGTGATCATCTTTCAAATCCCAAGGCTTTCTTAGGATGCGTGGTGATAACATTGGGAGTGAGCAAATTTCCTTATTGTTTGGCGGGGTTAACACAAGTGAGGTGATTTTCCATACCGAAACATATTGCTTGAAGTCGTGACATTATGCGAACTTTCTATTTGAGATGCATTCTTTGGTGTTGTCGGTTCAAATAATAGTATCAATGTTTTAGATTAATCACATATTTTCGACAATGCCATACATAAAGTTGCAATTAGGTCTTCGTTTTATGCTAATGACACAGAATACGAACGGATGGGTCTGCATCGAACAGGTGTTTTGCGTTTGATAAAAAAAATGACAAATGATTGCAAATAAGCCCACACGTATTTGGAGTGAACAGATAACTCATAGTTCTTTGTATGCTTGTGTGATTTACATATTATGATTTTAGAGAATAAGGTTGCCAAAACTACGAAGAAGACGACAAATACTTTTGTAGAACTAAGTGAGAAAAGAAACAAGAAAACCGTATGCAAATAGGCAAGAGAATAATGGATAGTAGCCTTAAATCTGATTTGACTGAACATATTTGAAGAAATCGTGAAGTTTGAGGTACCGTCTTTACTATCATTCTTTTTTTCCTTTGTAGTGTTTAAAATTTCAATTATAAATTTGTAACGTTTTTAAAAAATAAATTTTAGTAGTAGTGTTTAAAATTTCAATATATATTTTGAAATATTGAATTTAAAAAATGTTCCCTATAATTAATGATTAAGTTACTTTTAGAGCATTCACACTAACTTCCCCATCCCCATCTCCATCCCCATCCCCATCCCCATCCCCATATTTACATTAAAAACATTATTTTTTTACTTTCTATTTCAATTAAATAATACATTTTATATTTTTATTATTATCTTTTTTTCACCACCACTCATAATCACTTTTAAAAATATTAAAAAAATTATAGAGCTTGTATCGTGCTTCCTCAAATATGAGAAATCACGATACAATCTTCATAAATTTTCTCTCTACTTCACTCACAACCACTTACAATCACCCCCATAATATAGGATACACATTCAAATTAAAACAGAACAACTACTCTGAATGCTATAAACACCTTATGAGTGTGATAATAGTTAATTAACCATTGTGTACATGTCGCTTCCGTAACAATAATTTTTTTCATTGTTAGTAACTCTTTACGAAGGCCCTACAATCCAACTGTTGCTTACTTTATAAAAGTCGAACCTTACCGCTAAACCAAGAGTCCATTCAATTTAAGTGAGGCTTAGAAGTATTAAAATAAAAAAAGAAAGTTTTCACTAATTTACTTACACTTAAAAGTAAAGGTCGGTGGGGTTTCCCATCGACGTTTACTCCCCCTAAACTTTCACTTTTTACACTTTTGATCCTCTAAAACTTTTTAAATTTTTTATAAAATATCATTTTTACCCCCTTAAGTTTCTAAAATTTCGGGTTTACTTCTATACAATATAAATTAGAGTCCGTCTATGTTTGGACGTAATCAGAAATGACTCGGGTCAAATATAAATGTATACGTGTGTAACTTTAAATACGCTTTAAGACCGCCTATGTTTCGACATACGTTTACGTATTGACGTAATTTTGAACCGAGATTAGTTGGGTCAAGTATAAAACATTTTCTCGCTTAATTTTATGTACGTTTTGGGTTGGTGTACATTTCGATGTTCATCTACGTTTTGACGTAAATTTTGTTCAGAAATAAATCGTGTCAAATATAATATTTTTTGAGTTTGTCTACGTTTGGATGTAAATTTTGTTTGAAAATGCATAGAGTCAAATATAATATGTTTCATTTGATGGTATAAAATCTAAGTTACTCTACGTTTTGATATAAATTTAGTTCAGAACGAGTCGGGACGATTGTAAATTATCACGACTGCATATGACATCACTGCACATGTTTTTTATGTATGCTTTGAGTCCATCTACGTTTTAACAAAAAAATGTTTTGAATATAGTCGAATCAAATATAATGCCTTTTTATCCAACGGTATAGACTCGAGTTACCCTACGTTTCAACGTAAATTTACTTTAGAAACGGGTCGGGTCAATTGTAATGTATGATCTATCATGACACGTATGATGCCTACGCAACGCGCGAGTAATATACTAGTTAATTCTTATTGAGATACTAATCCTATTTATTATATTATCCATGTACATCTCCAAAGTAGATACAATCAATTCACCAAACCTCCAATATATTCATGACATATTTCACGTGCATATATATACGTTCAATTTGACTAGTTTTAATGCTGCAGGTTGCACATGTTTGTTGTATTAAAAAAAATATTTTATATGAATCCAATTGCAAATAATTTTATATCTTGATACCAAATTCAGTATATGTATACATACTATACGATTCATTATTATTTCTGAAATGTTATATTATTATATATTTGCAATGACGATTCTAGAAAAAAATCAGAGGTATCCTATAAAACAGTTATACAATACATTTGCGTATCGAATCGAGCTTAAACAAGCTTAAGCTCGAGGTTATACTATTTATCTTATAATAAACGAGCTTGAGTCAAAGCTTCACGTATCGAGCCCTCTTAAAATGAACTTTTTTTATATATAATTTTTACTTAATATATTAAATATATATTATATAGATGATTGTTATTGTATAAAAACTATGATAAAAATAATCAAATTATAAACAAGGGAATCTTAAGCCGAACTCGAGTTTGAAGAATTTCAAACTTAAAAAACTCGAGTATTAAAATTAAAGTTTTACATGAGAAGAGCTTGAGCCTTACAAATTAACGTTCTACACGAGCCGAGCTCGGGCACGAGATCAAGCTCTCTTATGTCAAAACAATTTCAGGCTCGACACGACTTCTTTACATCTTTATTTAACAAACATGGTAACATTCAAATAAACAAGTATTTAAGCAAATAATCAACTAATAAATCAAATAATCTAATCTAGCAATACACTAATTAATAATATAATAATTAATATATCAAATAATCAACTAATAAGATTAGTGACTTAGTTATCTAAACTAATTGTTTTATATTTGTTTTTTATTTTATGGAATCATTTCATATTAATTGGGTTGGTCTTAAAATTTCTTATGGGTCGGTATAATTTTTTTATAGGATTGGGCTTTTAATCTCATATTAATTTACTCTTTTTAAATTTGAAGAGTATCCTGATTTTTGCTCTGGGGTATCCCGATACATACAACGATAAAATAGTTTTTTTTTTTTTTTGCTTCGAAACGAGAGTTCAAGGGTAGTCTGAGCTTTCTTTTCCCCCTTAATAAGTCCGCCACTGTATATTTGCATGGGAAGTTAGTTAAGAGGATGTCGAAGTCATCTCTTATTCTTAAATATCATCTTCATATTTCAACAAAATTACTTAAAATCTCACGCCACTTCATCCTCTATCTGCATACCCCGACCCTATATTTTTAAAAGAAAACAGGGTTAGACCATTTATAAGAATCAAGCGAATCTATTCATGTGTACGTGGTCATGACGTACTTACCATTAAAATGATGTTACACCATATTTCAACAATCAATGTGATTGTCAATGCTTAATCATGAGCACCCAATCATCAATCTCTTTTCATTAGAGTTCAATTATTCGTGTGTTTTGTCGGCCTTTATTTCTTCAGGGTATAGAGTCGGCTTTAAAAATTCAACCTTTGATTTGTTCTACACCGGCCATCCAGTAAGCTAACAGTGAAAATGTTCAATTCGAAAGTGACTAACACATAAGCTTACAAGACTAAAAGTTGACAAACATATTGATAGCTTTCATCTAAGCTTGGTCTTTATCAAGTGTTGCACCCTTACATTGACTTGGTGTTAATATCTTAAGTTGGTTAACAATGTAATGGATAATTTATCATCAAAGGATTGCATTTTATCATTTTGAACATTTCATACTACAATACATACTTTATTTTTCCTGAATCATTTCATTTCTATAGGTTCCGAATTTAGATTAATCTTTACAAGTATACGCTCTACGTCTTTTGATCTATATTATAACTTAGCCTGAAATCCTTCTGCTCTCATTGTAAACCCTATTTACAATAAAATAGACAATAAACAAAAATCACTAATATTTATAGCAACGTATTTACAGGATGCAATTTAAATCACAATTGGAAAGCAATCACACTAATTAAAATCAAAATTCATGTTCCATTTAACAGCATACTATGCATTTTTTATGACCTTAATAATTCATAATTATCTTAATTAATTAACATGTTACATACACTGAAATCATAATCAATCATTAACATGAAACAAATAACCCATCCTCTTGCACTCCTTTTATTTCCCTTCATCCACATGCCTTTGACCTGACCATTCTTTAATCCTCTTGTCAGCCAAAGAGGCCTACAAAGAATAACACATTCAATTAACTTGACTCTGGTTAGATTGTTGAATGTTATTTCAATAATAATCTAATATATTGGTATGACATAAATTACCTCTTTTTCCCAGTTCGTTCGGTAACAAATGAAGAACAAAACTAGGGTTTGTACCACAGTTCCTGTCAGCATGCCGATCCATATACCCTGTAATATTTGACCACATTGTTAGTATAGAGATCCGTCATGACAAGATGTGTATATTTTGGCCCATCTACATATGAACATGCGATTTGAGTAATACTTTAGTTTTAACGACTTATAATTTAGATTAAAAATATTTTTTATTAAAAAAGAAAATAAGTCGAATGTGCCAAAATTTGTATTTTAAGATGCATACAAAGTCATAAATCATTCTACTAAAAATTATACCATATCACTAGAATTCTATATATATTTAACATGTAATTGGTTATAAATTGTTCCAAGACTTTAACAAAGTGTCCTAAAAAGTAAAAAGATACATTTTGACCTTTTATTAGAAATTTTATGGGCTATAATTTTGAGACCGAAAAGATTGAAGTGGATTAAAATAATTTATAGATGTCATTTAGATTGGTAGCTCAATAATAAAAGTCAAATATTTTTTTTAAAAAAATCAATGTTTAATTTACGACATAAGATGGATTAAAAATTGATTTAGTTTAAAATAGAAATAAATACATGTGTGTCCCTGTTATAAAATAGATAATAATATTAAAGTCTAACCATTATGCCCAAATCAGCTACGAATCCGAGAATGAGTCCCAAAGGTACACCAAAGATGTAATAGCATGCAATGTTTATATAAGCTATCACAGATTGCCATCCTGCTCCGATTGCCACCCCTATAATTTTCATTTAAATTTATAAAGTAATAATTCTGCAACTAAATAGACTATTAGCATAAAATTCCATACAAAAAAGCATATGCTTGTAACTAGAAAATTACAAAACGATGTTATATATTAATGATTCTATATCCACATATTCTATTTACATAAGATTCCAAGCACAACAAAGTACATTGGACCTACTAATAAAACAAAAATAAGGAATCTAAAATAATTGTATTAAGACTTAAAACTTTGGGATCTACAAATAAAACTAAAAATCTTTTAATCTGTTAATTAATAAAATTACTCAAACGTATTGTAACATATTATCTAGAAACACCAAGTATTTTCATGCTCGTGAGTGTAAATCTTTCCCTCTCACTTGTTCTTAGACCCGCCCCTATGTAATGGATATATTGTTTTCATTTAACATGTAACATGTTTATAATAATAATGTTCTTTGAAATAATAACCATTCAAATGTAGTTAGAAAGTACCAATACTAGAATAAGGAATATCACCAACGAAAAAACATCGACAGATCTGAAAACCCGTTAAAATCCCCACAGTAATTAAGAAATAGAAAATTATATTAATCATCGGTTATCCATTGCTAAATATTATGTTACCGATATCATATAGAATGCGTAAAATGGATTGATGATCGGACGTACCAGTGAGTGCAGGTTGTATATTGTTAATGATAAGACAAGCCGCTAGCAATGGAGTGAGAGAGTATACCGCTTGTTGAACTTCTAAACTATCAGCGAAGATAGCTGGATACTGACGTCGGAAAATAATAAGAAGAATAGCGAGTATTGTACCAAATACAAAAGAAGAAACAACCACCACACCGATTGCAAATTTTGCAGCTCTTGGGTGGCATGCCCCTAGCTCATTCGACACCCTTACACTGCAACCAAAATTTAACTTTCAAACTCATGACTTTATACTATGTTTTTTAACCGCAAATATAAGACCCTACTTTAGAGAATAGATGTTATCTTAATCGGGTCCATCTATTGTTTTCCAGCAAGAACCGCATCCCAACCCCCCTCAAAAGGAAAACTTATTACTGAAAAACTCTTTGCCTAAACTTTGAGCATTTTATTTAGAGTGAGATATAAACCAATGATCTTCTGGTATTTACATGTTATGATTACTTTATCGTTACCAGTTAGGCTAATGATTATTTGTATACTTTATCATTTTTTATACTTTGTACAAGTTACTTCTGAAACTAACCTGATAGCTACGTTGAATCCAATTGCTATCATAATTGCCCAACCGACAATGTTTGTGCTGCAATGATTATTGAAATAATAATTTATTCGACCCATAAATAATGCCAGCAATTAAAAAGAATGATTAAATTAAATCCACTTTAAAGGGCAAACACAAGCATACATATATGATATATGGAACCTAAATAATTACATTCATGTTTATGTGTTAAACGCACCCTTACACAAAAGAACATAAAGGTGAGGATGAGAAATTTCTGATACTACTCAAAAATCAAAATACGTAAAAAGAAAGAAAATTAGTTTCATGTCTAACTCATCTAATTATCATGTCATTTTGAGTTTTTATGTTAGATTAAAATGGTTGTGTTTATACTAGCATGTTAATAAAAGAGATTCATGAGCCGCCGCTTTTTAAAAGTAGAAAAAGTGAATAAAAATATTTGTTTTATGAGGCTATTTATATTAAGGCGTTTACTGATCGACACTTTAACTAATAACTAATTTGCAGCCAGTCAACTTGCTAGCATGATTCGTTTACATAAATAAGGTACAGGACTCGATGTGTTTGTATTAATTTAAGATAAGAAACAACATAGAGACATAAAGAAACATATAAGTGTCACAGAGGCATGAAACAAAGATACAGACTCGAGACATGTAGAGGTAGAAATAGGATGTGAGAAGGGATTGCATTTAAATTACGGTTGTGTTATACATAACTTTTTTATTTTTAACTGGTTGCAGACACCTCTCATTTTTGTATTTGTCACGTGAGTAATATTAAAAGATATTTTGAGTTTGCTGCATTCAAGGATAGACTAAAGATTTAGAGGGATATGTTTAGCGAATCCCTTATTATTGATGCAAAACAATATTGTATTTAATATTTGTTAAATAATTTTTAACAATATGCCAGTTTCATGAAGAAGATATTTACAAATTATATTTTTAACTAGCTTTAGTTACCCGTGTATTACACGGAAATGTGAATAATTAATTATTAAATAACATAAAAATAAAAATAAAATCAAGTGTTAATATATTAAATAAAACATAGCAACTTTTGATTATAAGGTCACAAATGAAAAAACAACCTTGTAAACTACATGTGTAATAACATTAATAGATTTACACTCATTATCCACAGCTAAAAGCTTCAATCCATCTTTACTCTTAACTTGTGACAAGATGCCATAAAGCTGATCATGCGTAAAAAAGGCTCTTTCAAGTATAAACCGACACTTGACAGAGATTGACCTTAACTTTTTTTTATTGTCATAGCGAAATATACAGTCAAAGAAAACTTTTCTTTTAAACTTAAAAGGAATACTTTTGACGGGTCAAATCGTAAGCTAGATATTGAGTGGGTGTGAGGATATTAGTATGAAGAAATTAAAATTTGAATAATATACACTAAAAAATTATGTGCAATAATTAGATTAATTTCAAATTATTTTGATACTGTAATCAAATATAGAGATATAGTATTGAATCGGGTTGGATCGAGCTATAAATGTTCATAATATCTCTAATTAGTTGTTGATTATTATTTATTTAATACTAACTTTAGTAAACCCGTGTACTATACGGGTTAATAAAATAAAATATTAAATATAATAAAACTTTATGAAGTATAAAATGATAATCTAAAATAAGATATGATTAAAATTACATATGAGTAATAACTATAAGTAATAAAATAACGATATCAATTTTTAAACTTTCTTTCCAAAAAAACATTTTTTTTCAAAAAAAAAAAAACCGTATTAAAAATGTTATTTTTAAATTTTTTTATTATAACTCCTAACTTTAATTATTTTTAGTTTATAAAAAAATTTACTTTTTAAAAATACTAATTTTAAAATATTTTATATTTTAAGAAAAAGTTAGATGTTTTAGAAAAAAAATTTAGTTGTATAAAAAATTGTTTTCTAGAAATAACTTTAATAAAAAGACATATTTCTTAATTTATTAAAAAATTAATCTAAAAAAAATAAAACTATTTAATATTTCTTAATTTAGGTAATTATTTAAGAGGAGATATAGGCGAAAAAAATAAAGTTAGGGGGCCTAGAAATATAACAAATGTTCCCCTAAGTTACTGTTTTAGTATTATATATAGATATAGATTAACACTATGTCTTTAAATCTGATTTAATCATTATAAGAGTTATAAAGTTAATAAAACCAGCAACATATTATGATTGAATCGTTTTGAATATAGAATAGCAACCAAATTATAGAAGAGTAAAAATACTGAGATCAGTATATAAGTTTGTTTTCTTTTACATCAAAAGGCTACTGCAATAAAATTTTGTCGGAACATGTTAAGGACATTTTTGACACTGTAGTTATTGACAAAAGATGTCAAGATAACATCTGGTCCGCTCATGTTTCTAGGAAAAAAAATATGATATGTCTTAAATATTAAAATAGTAAAGATAAGTTTATAAATACTCATGTAAGGTTAAAAAACCATGATTATAACAAAAGCTAAAGAATTTACACATTCACTTTATGTGTCAATGCATGAAAATTCAAAAGAAACACATCAGCTACACTCGTATTTTATGCTTATAAAGGTAAACTTAGAGTAAATTACACGGATAGTCCTGTGGTTTGTACGTATTGTATGTTTAGTTTTTATTTTTTAAAAATTACAGATGCGGGCCTAAACTATGCATGATATGCACACCGGCAGTTCCCGACGCTAACTGAGGTTAAGTTTCTCTGTTAGTTTTCAGAAAAAGACCAAAATACCCCTCTTCTTTTAATCTTCTTTTCCACATTGCGGTTCTCTACATTCAACATCCACCGCTACCCTCAAACCACCATCAACGTTGCCTCCTACACCCTCAACCCACCACCGCCATCGCCGTTTGCTCCCTCAACCCACCACCGCAGTCGCCCCTAACCTCAACCCATCATCATCGTCAATACCTTCACCCTCAACCCACCATCACAGGCGCCCCTACCCTTAACCCACCACCATCGTAGCCGCAACACCCTCAACCCACCACCACCGTCATCACAGCACCCTCAACCCACCATCACCGTTGCTACACCACCCTCCTCCCACCACCACCGTCGCTACCTGCTCCCTGCGACCTACCACCACTGTTGCTGACTACTCCCTCGACCCACCACCGCCAATCAGACAAACACCTGTGGCTACCACTGAACATGATGACAACCTAGTTCATTAGATCTGAAGAGAGAGAGAGAGAAAGAGGGAGAGATACTTTGATCAGTGGTGATATTTGATTTCTCATATAGTAGTGGTGATGGTGATGGTGATGAAGATGAAGATGAAGATGGAGAAAGAAGATGAATATGAAAGAAGAAGATGATGAAGATAAAGATGAAGATGGAGGAAGAAGATGAATATGGAAGAAGAAGATGAAGATGGAAGAAGATGAAGAGATGTGGTTAGGTGTGGTGGGTGGGGTTTGGTTGAGGGGTAAGTTAGGTTTTATTTAAAAATTATTATATTTTAAATTTAGGGGTATATTGGTAATTTTACATTGACTTAACAGAGAAACTTAACGTCAGTTAGCGTCGGGATTACCGGTGTGCATATCGTGCATAGTTCAGGCCCGCATCTGTATTTTTTAAAAAGTAAAAACTAAACTTGCAATACGTGCAAACCCCAGAGACTATCCGTGTAATTTACTCGTAAACTTATAAAACATAAACATTATTGTATAAATATAAATTAAATCTTTGTTAAAGAGTTGTGTGACATTTTAAAATGGTGAGGTGACATATATACAGATCAATTATTTTGTCTATAATAAAAAAATCGGTATAATCTATTTTTGTCTTCTATGTATCTATAAATATAAGTATCTAGATAAGTTATTATTTATGGATAAGGTATGTTATTTTCAAATCATCTTTCTTTAAAATACCAAAATCTAAATATATAAAAGTCATTAGTGAAAAATTAAATTATATAAATACACACAATATTAGTTTTGTTACAACATAAAAGTCATTTTATGATTGTGATAAAAAGTGACGTTTTGAAAGAAACGGTATGTCCAAATGCATGGTTATTAATAAAGAACAAACGTTATCAAACAACGCTTAAATTATGTAAAAAAATAAAGACTATAAAATAAAGACATAATATACATATATTCACTAATGTGTATATATTATAATATAATTCCTGATAGGTTTTTTTAAAGGAAGACTCACATACCCATCTATTTTCACTCTAATTACACCAATAGACAATATTTAGATAATTCCTAACAGTCGAACAAATAGTGTATGTGCTCACCGGTAAATATAGTGTCTGTTGTTTAATAAAATAATTATTAAATATTTTCTGGTTCCAACCGTTTGAATTCACCCGTACGCACATATATGATAATTCATTCCAGAACTAATTTGAAGTATAAAACTAAAAACTCATAGTGATTAACCTATCTACCTATTCTAATAAAATGATAACTAAAGATACCACATATTAAATAACTCCATTAATATTAATTATATTATTTAATTCTTTTTTTATTAAAAATTATTTTAAAAAATAGATATTTTTAATGTTCATTTATAGAGAAACAAATTTTAATAAAAAGAAATCTTTCTAAAACATCTACCTATTCTAATAAAACGGTAGATGCCACATGATAACACAACATTCATTATTAACAAAATTTTTTGCTTCTCTCTCCTATTAAATAACTCCATTAATTACTAATTATAATATTTATCTTTTTTTTGATTAAAATTTATTTAAAAAATTAAGAAATAGACGTTTTTTAATATTTATTTCTAGAGAAACAAATTTTTATAAAAAGAAATCTTTTTAAAACATCATACTTTTTTAAAACACAAAATATTTTAAAAATGGTATTTTTTAACATGTTTTGTTTTGAAATGTAAGCATAATTTATTTTTAAAAAAACAAAAAAAGTTAAGAAACAAAATTTTAAAAAGTTGATATTATTATTTTATTACTTATAGTCCTTACTTATACATAATTTAAATCATATATTATTTTATAATTACTAAAATTTTATTCTATTTAATATTTTATTTATTTAACTCGTGTAATACACGAGTTTATTAAAACTAGTTAATAAATATATGTTTATATTAAACCGGCTAATACATCATATTTTAAACCATTAGTACAAGTGTTTATACAATTCATCTAGTTTTCTACCAAAACTCATTTTGTCTCAAGCGTGTCATATATATACATCGGGTGATCGAGATTTATTTCAAAACTATAAATTATTACGAGAATAAAATAACAAATCTAATTGTTAAATATTTTATATTAGTGGTTCACTATTTTTAAATTTTTTACTTTCTAGTCACAAATATGTATCGTGTGTACTAAAAAACATTAAACTATTAACTCATGTGTACTTCTTATTTTTAAACCTTACGTACACATGCGTATATGTATATATAATAACCAAAATTTATTCTTATCTTTTATTTTAGTTTCATGATCATAGACGACTAAATATTGCAGCTCCATTGTTTCCTATATTTTAGAAAAAAATATACTGGAAAAATGAAAACAATTGTTTTGTTATTTTTTTTCTTATAAAAATTTGTGTTCTATATCGTACCTACAAAATATATATTTAATATATGTGTGTATAGATATTGAAATCTTTGTCATATTATGTTTGTTGTTAGTCACTACCAAAAAGAAAAAATCACCAACAAATCCATCGCTTTCTAACTTTCTACGACGGCAGTATTGAATGTTTTTAGAGGATGAAAATGGCAACTTCAACACGTCATCTATTTGTTTTTATATGTATTAAACCTATCTAACCGATGAATATTTTTTAATTAAAAATAATGGAGTTAATTATTGCTTGAATTAAAAAAATTATATGTTATTAATCAACAGATATCACGTGTTTTAGCAGAGGATAGCACTGACCATATCGAGAGTGCGTCCACCGCAACTTCAGCATTTTTTAGATATCCAGCAAAGAGTACCAACGCCATAAAATACCATGTCTCCAAACTGCCCAAAAACAAATATAAAAGATATAAATATAAGGATATATATAAATATATGACATAAATACGATATAAAAATATATATTTATATGTGAAATCAGTGAAACAAATTTTCAAGTTAATACGTTTATTATTATTTTTTAAGGCAGATAAATTACTACAAGAACACCTAGAAGAAATAAATCATTTATTTTTATAATTTAAAAGTTTAACTATAAAAGAAAAGAATACAAACATAACTTTTGTAGTTTCTAGTCTGAATTAAAAAATACGGATAAATTGGTTTGACTTATTTCTAATTTGTCTAATCTACACATGTATAAGTTAGAAAAATACATATAAACTTTCTATAGATAATGTATGCATGTGTAAAACACCAAATTTAAAACCATAAAAATTTCATAAAAGAAAAAAGTTTTGTTTATCATTTTCATAATGAATTAATGTCAAGTAACCACACTTATCTCAATTTAAACATACGCACATATATTCTCTGCTCACACGCAGTTATACATAAAAGTAATCTTTTACATAACAAGTTTCTAAGAATATATGGTGTCCTGCTTTTAAAACATTACGTTAAAACTTAAAAGTGACTTTATATAAAAAGTATATCTTCTAAAGAAACGAAGACACAATACCTTTTTACATTCTTTTAGACAAAATCTTCCTTTTAACATCTAGAAAAATATATATACCGTGGTCAAAAACTTATAGTAGTAAATAGTAATTTGAAGTTATGTTACCAAAGCATGATAGCAGACGCAAACGACAGCTTAACAAAGCTCCAAAGATTACTGAACGCACCCCAGCTGAACCCTGACCATGCTCGACCACACGTCCCACTAAAAATGTACACCAACTGAGCCACCACAATGAACCACCACGACAGGTTCAGCACCACCGCACCCCCAGCCAATCCCCACCCCAGCTTCAACATCAACAGCCAGCTAAACACCGTGTGGAACACGAGCGCGGTGCCCGCGATATACGCCATCACCATTATCTTACTCTGCGCCTGCAAAAACTTGGCGATCGGGAAGTTTAGCGAGTACGCGAACAGCTGCGGGATCATCCATAGCGCCATTTTCCCCGCGGCGTGCGCTATTTCTTCGGTTTGGCCGATCAGGAGTAGGATTGGCGTTGCGAAGATGTAGAGGTTCATCATGATTAGGGCTGTCACGAGGAGGATGATCCAGGATCTTTGCATGTACACGCCTAGCATGTCTATGTGTCCCGCCCCGTATGCTTGCCCGCATAATGTTTCCAACGCGCTTCCCATCCCGAGCTGCGGTAGTAACAAATACAGTATTATCAGTGTTTTCTTAATCGGACCAATATTACCAGTTCATTAAGATTCAAACTAGTAAGACCAGATGTCTTACTGGTTTATTGACCAGACTAGATTCAAGCAGACATGACGCCTTGCCGGTTTACTAGCCAGACCGGTGGGACTGGATTTAAGCTGACCAGACGTTATAACTGGTTTACTGGTCGGACGCATATCGATGAGACGTAACACCAGACGCCATACTAATTTACTAGTTGGAGCAGTGAGACCGGATTTAAGCTGACCGTAAATTGTACCTAGCGTCTACTGGTTTACTAGTCGGACCAGATTCAAACAGACGGGACTTGGTACCGGGTGTCTTACTGTTCACTAGTCAAGACTAGGACCGAATATAAAACCGGACGCCTTACTAATTCATTGATAAGACATGCTGGATGACCTTATAAATAATATTATTGTATTACAGTTTGTAGATTATATGGATTGTCAAATACTAACCATGATCCCAAAAGAGAAGCCGGCGATGACGGAGTTCTCGACCGAAAAAGCTGCTAGGTCGAGAGTTCCGACATGGCCGGCGAACGTCTGAGTGACGGCGCCGAGGGAGTACCGACACACGGAGGTGAAGATGGCGGGCCCCGCGAGGTACCAAAGCTTCTTTGATTCAATACGGAACTGCACAAGCAGTTCCTTTACCCCGGTGATCGGAGGGATGTCCTCCGCACAATGGCTGGTGGTCTTAGCGGTGAGAAGCGGTGCATTTGGGTCGGCTTCCATTGACCGGAGTTGTGTGGTTGTAGAGGTGGTGGCTCCGGCTGCGGTGATGATAATAATATTATTGTAGGAACGAATGGCTTAGCCACCTACCCTTTAGTGATTCGCGGGGTTATATATCTTTGGATCACACAAATTAAGAAATATATCTTTGATATATTCTTTGATGGGTAATATGATTAAATATAAACTAGTGTGGAAAATAAGTAATCAAATGATTGTTTATTGTTGGTTAAGATGTATGGTTGAAGAGACCAGAGACAAACTGTATGTGGGGAGTCTATTTATAATGAATAAAACATGTTAGTTTTCTTGTTTTCTTTATGAGTAAATTATAAGAAGCATTGTTAATATATACCTTTTAAATTTATAAAATTACATATTTTTAAAGCATATAATTCAATGCATAATTTATAATCACTACAAGAAAACACATCTATCGCGACGACAAAAGTCGTCGTCATAGGATCCAGTTGTCGTCGCAATAGGCTATGGCGACGACATGTCGTCGCCATATGGTCAGTAGTCGTAGCCTTGTCGCCATAGCTCAAAAACTGGTCGTCGCAATAGACGTAGTCGCCATAGAACCCTGTGGTAACGACATGTCGTCGCCAAAACCTAGTTGCAATAGATATTTTTAAATTTAAATTTAAAAAAAAGTTCACCCTTTGGCGACGACATATCGTCGCCATAGGATTAGTTAATTTTTTTTTAATTAAATTAATTAATAAAAAATTAAAAATTAATTAATTAATTGTCGTCGCCATAGGGTATCTGGTTAAAAATTAAATTTTAAAAATTCTATTTTTTCAGTTTTTTTTACCTAAAAACCAACCAAAATCCCAAATCAAATTCACAAAAATTCAAAACTAATATATCAAATATCCAAATGAAAATCAACAAATTTTAGTTAATTACATACCAAACTAATATATTTTAAGTTTTTACAATCCAAACAAACAAACTATTTAATTGTCTTCGTTTTCATCATCTTCATCGTTATCAGGATTATGCTTTTGTCTTTCAAATTGATTCATTCTTTCTTGCATTTCATGCATTTGTCGCTTTAGTGCTTCTATTTCTTCATCCAGATGTGATGATGACCCGCTTGATGGCTCATAACGAGAGATATTTTTTACTTTTCGTCCAACACCTCTCGTATGACTACGTCTTTGTCCTAATGCCAACTCTAAACATTCCATCTCATTAACGGGCGACTCACCCGCCTCTATTTGCATTTGGGCATATTGATATTCAATTTTTGCCTGCAATTATAAAGAATTAAAAAGAAATGATATTATGATTCTTATAAAATTTCGACAGCATAACTATTATAAAATGATAAAAACCATGTTGTTTAATCATAAGCACAATACCATAAAATTTCTAAGTTTCAACATATAAACTAACAACTTCTCAAAACTAATGATTTTCAAATATTGATAGCATATAGACCATGTTTTATAAATTTATAAGCACAACTAACATAAAATTCCTAAGTTTTAATATATAAACTAACAACTCATCAAAACCAATATTTTTCAAATATGGATAGCATATAGATCATATTGGGTCAAAATCACCAAACACGATATATTATGAACATATGAACACATGATAATAGCATACTTAACATATTAAACTTACCCAATCTTCTTCTGCCCTCTGGTTGACCCATCCTGAACCTTCACTGTAATGCGTCCTCCTCTACGTTTCGATGTGACTTGAGGTCCCAGTTTGTTGCTCCTAAAAACATTAAAAACAATATTCATAATATTTGAAAAGAATTAATAATATTTGAAAAGAATTAATAATATATAGATGTACATAATATATGTTTTCTTACTTGAAGATATCGCCTTTGAGCATATGATTGACTACCATGCAAACTTAGATAGAGCTGTTTAGCTCTATTTGTTACGCCTTTTTGAGAAAGACATTTATGTTGTTCACTTGAGAACAACTCAACCACCTGCTCCTATGACTCTTGAGTTTGACATTCAGGTGGATTATTGACAACCTGCTCAATATTATCATAGCCTCCTTGATTTAAGAAATATTGTTTCATGTTATATCTTCGGTCTTTGAAAGCTCGTTGGCAATTCATATGGATTCCAAGTTGTATACCTTGCCAGTGGTCTGAGCAACGATGAGATTCTAGATCAAATATTCCTGCAAAATAAAATAATTAGAAACATATAAAAGTTATAATTATCAAATTACAAATAAAACACTACATAAATACCCGCCTCCAGAAAATTGAACAAGGATATCTTGAACGTATCAGGAACTTTATCCCAAGTGGGATAATGAAAAGGAGCAGTGGAAATATGATTGGATAAAGCTTAGACAAATAATTGACTATTTTCTCCAACAGCTTTATATTATTTTCCTGTATGATCAAATTGCACAGGAAGTGGTTGGCTGTTGTTTGCAGCCAATTTCTCATATAAATTTAGATTTCTTCATTTTGATCGTTTTTTTAGCTGATGCTATATTGATATAAAAAATTAAAAAGTTAGCAACATTTAAAAAAATATTCAATTAAAATATATATATTTAAAACATTAACTTACATGACTGGCAAGTAGAAGGAAGAGTATATCCATGTCCGTGGGGGTCCCGACCCCCACCGTCACCATCGTGTGATCCTGCTACGTGCGAAGACATAACCTGCAATAATCAATTTGTGTTATCACTATAAAGATATTCATGTGATATTTTAATAAGAAATAGAATAAAGTATTTTTAATACATATAATCAATCTGAATTATTACTATAAAGATATTCATCTTTATTTACAAGATCATCATCGCTCTCGTCCATACTATCATTAATATCTAATGGATCTTCATCTTCTTCATCGTCATTAATAACTTCTTTCTCATCTGAGAGATATGCATCTTCATCTTCTTTATCATCATTAAAAAATTCTTCATCTTGAACAAGTGGAGCAACAGGCAACCAACTTAAGTCTACGACTAATTCACAATTATCATGCACATCTCTCTCATCATTTATAACTCGTGCACTTGATTCACCAACTTCAAAATTGCTATCGACAACCAAGTTATAATCAGATGATTGACTGTCATGCAATACATCTATCTCATTAGAAACACTAATACTTGGATGATCCCAAAGCTTTCGATGGTGAACATCTTCCACAACCCTCCAATTGCCAGTGGATTTAGAAGGATCTTCAAGATAAAACACTTGTTGAGCTTGTGTTGCTAAAATGTAAGGCTGGTCACCAAACCATTCACGACTAACATCGATAACAACAATGTTATTCTTTTTAATTACGGATCCCTTCCGTGACGTGTCAAACCATTTACAACGAAATAGTACAACGTTGTAGCCATTTATATACTTCAACTCGTAGATGCCTTCTAGTTGACCATAAAATTGTGTGCCATCTTCTCCTACTGTAACAACACCGCTGTTTTGTGTAGTGCGTCTGATATCACGACTGTGTACCACAAATCTAACACCATTGACAATACAAGCTGTGTAAGAATATGTGCACACGGGGCCATGTGCCAATGCTTTGAGTTCTTTGTCAGGAGACGTATTGAACTTATTATTAAGCCATGAAGAAAATTCATTTTTTAAATCGCTTCCAGGGAATTGAAGTTCAAATTCGTTGTATGTAAAATATAATATTTATATTAGTTTATCATTATTTTAGCTAAAGTGAAACTAATAAGAATAATTTAAACTAAAAGACTTATGATATGTAGACTTTAAGTTCTTCACAGTTGTTCAGCACAAACCATTGAAATGATTTTTTTAGAATTTTCACTGAGGGAAATGATTTTCTTCTTTGACATTGGTCGACAATGTGATGAAAAGACAGAGAAAATCCTCTTTGGAATGCCAGGATCTTCATTCCTATCAGGACGGTTAAGTCTGGTTTATTTTTAAAGTTTGATCCAAAACCATCAGGTAGTCTCACTCTTTTAATGAACTGACAAAATGTAACACCCGAAATTTCATCAGAATAAAAAGAAAAGAAAAGTATTTTGAAGAAAACTAAAAGAAAGCCAAAGTTGAGGGGTGCTTTGTGTAAATAGTACAAAAAGTCAAAAAGTGAGCTTTATATGGGCATGGCCGCCCATATCTTCCCTGGTGCTGTTGTTGTTCGACTGAAACAAAGAAAAAAAGGAGCTGAACTTTGTTCTCTCGGTTTGAAGAAGAAGAAGGGCTGAAAATCTTCTTAGGTAAGTGTTTTCGTGTTAATTGGCTCGGTTTTGATAAGGTTTCCATCCTTATAACCGATTTTTAAGTGCTCTTGGTGTTTGGGTGTTCGTTTTTGCTTGTTCTAAGTGTTTGAACTCTTGTGCACGCAAGTTGGGAGGAGATTCACTTGTTTGCTGCAACAGGTGAGTTCTAGGACCCCGGTTCTATGTTTTTAAACTTCTTTAGGGGCTGAAAATGCATTTAAAATGTTATACAACCGTTATGTATGATAACTGTGTATGTACGTGTATGAACTTCTACGTTCTATGAGGTTGTAAACTTGTTCTAAGAGTTTAGCATGATAGATCCATGTTAAGAATACATGAAAATGAGGTTTTAGAACTGGTTATAGCATAAGTCTCATTTACCAGTCTGATGGTTCATCCGCATTTACACTGTGATAATTATCTAAGTGTTTTGTTCACTCGCATTCACTTTTCTTCACCCGCATTTTCCTAAATTCAGCCTAAGTGTCCATCAGCATTTCTTTTTATACATGCGCATTTGCTACAGTGTCTATCAGCATTTCTTTTTATACATGCGCATTTGCTACAGTGTCCATTAGCATTTCTTTTAGGAGAATAATTACCAAGTGTTCATCCGCATTCACTTTTGTTCATCCGCATTAGTCTTTGTTCACCCGCATTTGCAAGTTGTTCATCCGCATTTGCAAGTGTTCATCCGCATTCACTTTTGTTCATCCGCATTAGTCTTTGTTCACCCGTATTTGTAGTTGTTCACCCGCATTGGTTTTGTTTATCCGTATTAGTTTAAGACTTAAGAAATTTTCTAGAATTTTGGAAGATCAAAATTAGAGTTTGACTATGGTTGACTTGGTGATTGTATCTGATTATCTTATGCATGATGTGGCTTGTCCTTATATGCCTATTATGATATTAGCATGTGACTTTATGTGGTTTGCCTCTGATCATAAAGTATTATTATTAATCAAGTGAAAGATTAATATTAACGAAAAGTGGAACATAAAGAATGAAAAGACTTGCAAGTAAAAATTTACAGGAGGTGCACGACCATGTTGTCGTTAGCTCAACTGTGTACGGTTTAGCTAACCCAAAGGATGTACACAGGGTCAATCTTTAAGATTGAGGGGACCACTGTTGCTGCCCCGGTACTGGTGCCAGCATATGTGCACCACGGATGGAGTCTATTTATAGACTTCAAGGCCCAGTACCAGGTTTATGCGTATTATATGGGGGCATAGCACTTTGGTCCATATCAACAGTGAAAGATAATAATAAGTAAGCAAGAAAGAGAATGGTGATGATGTAATGGATATGAGATGTATGTATGGTGTGTGATCACATCCGAAAGAAAGATAAGATATTTTCTTTAAGAAGCATTTTGTATACAAATCTATCAAGATATTTTTATGATTTTAAAACTAGGACTCACTCAGCAAAGCTGACTTTTATGCGTTTTCAGTTGGCAGGTAATATTGTTGA
Organism: Flaveria sonorensis; assembly: GCA_025506505.1. Taxonomy (NCBI): domain Eukaryota; kingdom Viridiplantae; phylum Streptophyta; class Magnoliopsida; order Asterales; family Asteraceae; genus Flaveria; species Flaveria sonorensis. Next base: position 18,048,892 of record CM046436.1, read on the forward strand.
GGATGACATTCGGGGAGGCTACTCGTCGGGACAAGGCTGCCATCCATTCATGAATATAACATTGTTGTTTTGTAATGCAAACTAATGACCTTTTGTAACTATACCAAACATGTATTACTTAGCAACAGCGTTTATAAATTAATGAATGGCTTTTAAATGTTTAAATTCCGCTGCATTGTGATAATGAATTATGAAATGTTTTATGAATAGTGCTGTGAATGTCTAACTGTGAGGTCTCCGGGAACGGGGCCTTAGATCGATCACTAGGTTTGAAAGAGTAAGAAGCTTGTGGCTGTATGACCTTGTTGTTTTTCACACTTAGCCATAAATTTGATCGTATTCCCAAATTTTTTAAGTCTTCTCTTGCTTTGTGTGTGTCTTTTGATTTTTCATTCATCAACAAGGTACCTAACAAGCTTTCACACACATTTTTCTCGATGTGCATAACATCAAGATTGTGTTTTAAATCAAGAGATGATCAATAATCCAGCTCATAGAATATACTCTTTTTTCTCCAATTCAACTCTGACTCATCACTTTTTCTTTTCACGCCACCGTGGTTGGGATGTTTACCCGGAACACGATCGGGAATGCGGTTAACTTGTTCTAATATTTTTGAATTAGTTAATGCTTTCGGATGCTTTCTTAACTCCATCTGACCGTTAAACAACAAACTTTCTCTCCATTTATTACTTCTAGGTAAGAATCTTCTATGACCGGTAAATGATATCTTATTAGTTACACGGCACGAAGGTGTGTCCATGTTACACGTCGCACATGCAAGATAACCTTGGCCACTCCATCCAGACAAGCTACTACGAGCAGGATAATCATTAATGGTCCATAATAATGCCGCACGCATCGTGAATATAGTTTCTATCGAGGAATCTCTTATTTGTACTCCATCATTCCACAACTGCTTCAACTCATCTACTAGAGGCCTTAAAAAAACATCTATGTCTTTTCCAGGTGATTTAGGACCGGAATTAGCAGAGTTAACATGAAAGAAGACTCTTTCATACATAGCCACGGTGGTGTGTTATACGTTGTCAACACCGCTGGCCACATACTGTAAGCTTGACTCATGTTACTAAATGGATTAAAGCCATCTGCAGCCAAACCCAAGCGGACGTTCCTAGGCTCTTCGGCAAATTCAGAATGTCTCTTATCAAATTCTTGCCATGCCTTCCCATCTACCTGATGATGCATAATACCATCTGTTGAGCGTCCAGTGTGATGCCAAATCATATCTTTTGCTGTGAACCTGGAACTATACCTTCGTTTAAGCCGAGGAGTTAATGGAAAGTACCGCAATACTTTTTGTGGTATTTTTTTCCTTTTGTGTTTTTATCAACCCATCTACTCTCCTTACAAACCGGATAATTTTGCAATTCTTCATTCTCTTTCCTAAACAAAGCACAATCATTTATGCAAGCATGGATGGATTCATATCCTAACCCAATCTTTTTTAGCTTCTTCTTCGCTTCATAGTGTGAGGATGGAATGTGATTTTCTTTTGGGAATGCAACCTTTAAAAACTCTAAAAGTTGATCAAACGAACTATTTGTCCACTTGTTGATTACTTTAATATGCATCAGTTTGGCTAGAAAGTTTAAAGAAGACATCCAATTACAACCGGGGTATAACTCAGTATTGAGCTCATTATAGAGTTCATCAAATTCCGAGTCCAAACTATTTCCATCCTCATCTATGTTTTCTTCATTCTCTGTGATAACATCTTCGATTGCATCAAACATCTCATTATTTGATGTATTACTTGCTGGAGGAGCACGTGTTATTGTAGCAAATTGTTTTGCTGCAACAGAAGAAGTAGAGACCTCACCGTGATAAACCCATTTCGTATAATGTTGAGCAAAGCCACGATCATGTATGTGAGCATTAATAGTTTTTAAATCCTGCCGAAAAGCATTGACACAATCTCTACACGGGCATTTCGTTTTGCCATCACTGTCGACAAATTTCTTAACATACTCCATAAAATTCTTAAGACCTTCCAAGAAAACCGAAGACGTCCGATTTTTTATTTTAATCCAACTTTTATCAATTGTCATAACTGTTTCATACACATACATAAACATGAACATATTATCATTCAACCAAAACAATCCAATAACTGTTTCATACACATACATAAACATGAACATCTTATAAATCTAACAACCAACAATATCATTCAACCAAAACAATCCAATTATACTTTTTATCATATAAATTTAACAACCTACAACTACATTCTACTAAAAAAACCAAACATTATCTTATAAGTCTAACAACCAACAACATCATTCAAACAAACATTATCATTCAACCAAACAATCCAATTATACTTTTAATCATATAAATCTAACAACCTACAACTAATTCAACCAAAACAACTAAACATTATCTTATAAATCTAACAAACAACAAAATCATTCAACCAAACATTATTATTCAACCAAAACAATCCAATTATACTTTTAATCATATAAATCTAACAACCTACAACTACATTCTACCAAAACAACTAAACATTATCTTATAAATCTAACAAACAACAAAATCATTTAACCAAATCTAACAACCTACAACTTATTTCTACCCAAACAACCAAACAATAGACATTCCATCTAACAACCAACAAAATTCAAACTAAATCTCAAAAAAATATATAATCAAACCTTAAAAGTTTAACAATGATGGTAGCTAGAACCCTAAAACGTTGTGTGGACTGCCAATCTTGGTGTTGGTGGCTCATATGGCAGCGGGGGTGGCCTCTTTGGACTGCAAACGTTGCGATGATGGTGGTGGGTAGCTTCAATCTTGGAGTAGGAGGGTAACGAGACGAACAAGGAGGTGCAACGGTGGTGGTGGACGGCTTCAACTTGAAGGAATGCAGGCTGTGGTTCGACTGGGTGGTTTAGGGGTGAAATTTGGGTGTTTTGGGTGAAAGAGACGAAGCAGATCGGTTTTGTATGGCAGATTTGCGCCTGGACCCTATGGCGACGACATGTCGTTGCCATAGGGTCTTTTACTTTTTTTTTTTGGCAAATAATTGGGAGGGTCAACGCGCGGGTATTGAAACCCTATGGCGACGACATGTCGTCGCCATAGGGTGCATTATTATATTATTGTTATTTATTATTAAATATATTATTATATTATTATTATTTATTATTATTAGTGTTTTATTATAATTATTATTATGATGGTTATTATTTATTTATTTAATTATTATTATTATTATTATTATTATTATTATTATTGTTTTAATTATTATAAATAAACTTAATATACCATTAACAAGCATCATTTCCCGTAAATGTGTATAATTCACAACATTTATCGTGATTGAGTCATAATGGACCATTGATGTAGGTAATCGATCTTAATCATCATAACCACACATATTTAACATTGTTTCACAATCATTTATGATATTTAAGCATAAACAGATTTAATTTACCGTTAATAAGCATAGTTTCTCGTATATTACCATTAACGTATATAATTCAACACCAATGATAATAATTCGAATATGGCTAACCTTAGAGGTACGTGATCGACTTTAATTATCATAACTAAACATATTTAACATTTTCTGAAACTCATTGATGATAATTGAGCATATATCTACGTAAATTACTATCAAAGTGTGAAATTTAACATCAATAATGATAATTCAATTAGAACTAACCTTTGGCATATGTAATCAATCTTACTACCATAATTAAACATATTTGACAATGTTTGAGACTTATCAATGATAATTAAGTATAAACTAGCTTAATTTACTGGTAATAAGTATAATTTCCAACACATTACCATCAAAGTGTGAAATTCAACACCAATGATCGTAATTCGATATAGCTAATATTTGACGTATGTAACCGTCCCTAACTATCATAACCAAAATCTTTGATATTGTTTGACACTCATTGATGATAATTAAACACCAATGATCTTAATTCAATCGTACTTAACTTTTGATGCATGTAACTGACTCTAAATATCATAACCGAACATCTTTGTCCCAAATTGACATTAATTGTTTATAATTATATATAATAATAACATTTAATATAATAATACTAAGTATATTATTATTATTATTAATAACAACAATAACTTGTACATTAATTAATAATAATAATAATAATAATATAACAACAATAACTTGTACATTAATTAATAATAATAATAATAATTTGTACATTAATTATATATAATAATAACATTTAATATAATAATACAAAGTATATTATTATTATTATTATTATTATTATTATTATTATTATTATTATTATTATTATTATTATTATTATTATTATTTTAATTAATTTTATTAATATTAAATTAAAAATAATTCACTCTATCGCGACGACATGTCGTCGCGATAGGCTTTTCATAATGGCGGGATTATTTCCCTCCAACTATTTTTAGAGGAAAAAAAAGGCTTTTAACCTATGGCGACGACAAGTCGTCGCCATAGGGTATAAGTTAATTTTTAATTTTTTTACATTTATTTAAATAAATCAAAAATTAATTTAAATGAGGATTTGGCGCCGACATAGAGACTCTATAGGGACAACAAATTTTGGTCGTTATAGGTCAACCTATGGCGACGACATGTCGTCGCCATAGGGTTTAGGATAGTCAAAAATCAAGATCTTCCTATAGCGACGACTTGTCGTCGCCATAGGTTGCCCTATGGCGACTAGGATGTGTCGTTGCCATAGGGTTTGTCGCCATAGATGTAAATTCTTGTAGTGAATGTTTCTAACTTTTGATTTAAAAAGAGTAAATCACACGAATAATCACTGGGGTATGCACGTATTACAACTTTAGTCCCTACTTTCAATAAATTACAGATGAGGGCCTGAACTATGTAAGAAGTGCACGCTGACGGTCCCTAACACTAACAAAGGTTAAGTTTCTCTGTTAGCTTTTTTTAAAAGACAAAAATACCCCTTCTTTTTTATCCTCTTCTCCACTTTCAACACCCACCATCACCGCATCTACCCTCATCCCACCGCCACCGCTGCCTCTACCCTCACCCCACCGTCGCCGCCGCCCCTACCCCTAACCCACCACCACCGTCGCCGCCTGCACCCTCGGAGACTCCTTTCCGTCGTTATTTGCCGCGTTGTTATCGGAATCCTCATACTCGATGTTATCAACGTCGGTGTCTCCGTAGTGGTCGTGGCCGCTACCGCGAGACGACAGAGGAACGTAGAGCTGTTAAGGCGCCTGTGGTCGCTCGAAGCTATACATCGATTGGTTGTTGATACCGAAACCCTCGAATTCGAACTTTTTCTTGGACATTGAAACTCTTGGTTGTTCTATCGAATTTACGAACAAAGTAGAACGTTGGTGAACCCTAGCTCCTATAGGTTTATGAAGGGTTTTTAGTGGTTAGTAGTTGATCTGGGAGTATGGTGTCGCCGGTGAGATTTACACCGATATCCACGACGGTGATCGACGGTAAGGGTTGTGTGTAAAGGGGTGGGGTGATTTTGTTCATTGGAAAGTAGTCTCCGATGTGTGATCTTAATTCTTGATTTCGTTAAATAAAACGGTGGGGGAACGGTGGACGGTGTCGGAGTTCCACTGGAGAAGACGGTAGTGACAGGGGGGTCGCCGAACTTCTGGTGGCGGTGGGGTTGCCGGACTTGCGGCGGCGGCCGGTCGCCGTTGATTTGGAATGGGAGGGCGTGGATTTGGTTTTTGTGTGTGTATATATATACATATATATATATATATATATATATATATATATATATATATATATATATATATATATATATATATATATATGTATGTGTGTGTGTGTGTGTGTGTGTGTATGTATGTATGTATAGTTAATTAATTTTAAAGTTAAGGGTACTATGATCATTTCATATAGACTTAACTGATTAAGTTAACATCTGTTAGTGCTAGGGATTATGTGTGTGTAAAACATGCTTACTTCAGGCCCTCATCTGTAATTTTTTTAAAAGTAGAGACTAAAGTTGCAATACGTGCAAACCCGAGGGACTGTCCGTGTAATTTACTCTTTTAAAAAATATGTAATTTTATTAGTTTAAAGGAAATGTATTGTAAGTGCCTTACACTTATAAATAAGATCCAAAGTTAATTAAGAAAGTCATTTTTAGTGTGTGGAGGGTTTGATCTGATGGTAAGAAAGGAATCTCTCCAGACGAAATAAAAATATCAATAAAAATAAGAAAGTCATTCTAAGTGGTAGTAAACCTTTTATGCATAATCTATACAAGCTTTAAAGATTTATGAGTGAAAAGCAGGATTTGTGAAGTGTCAGACATTTGATTCCTTCTCTTGCAAAACTCTTTTAGGTTTAAATTTCTCTCATTAGTTTCCTACTATAACTTAAAGAATCATCGGTCTAACTAGCTCGATAAGTAAATTACCCGATCTTTTTAGTTAATAAGGCATTAAAGGAACCCAAGAGTGGTTCTCATGGCTATATAAGAAAAATAAAATTATATCTATAGTTCATTTCGAACTTAATACAAGGATCATATCTAATTCATTCTTTCAAGACTCATATGTAACATGTGACAAGGAAATACAAGAACAATCTCATTATTTCACTTTCTCGTTTTAAATCAATCTCACCACTTCACAAGAAACCATCATTCGTTTTCAATCACTAAAAAGATCATCATCTATACTAAGAATGATCTCTTCCAACTGAATGTTACAAGATCTATATGAACCTACACACTTTTTTTTTGTGAAAACATGTTGTAAGCTTATGGTCATGGTTCAAGCCTGACAAATTACCTCATGTATAGCACGTAAAATAAGACTATATACATTAAATTTACTTTACAGGCTAGAATCAAGTTTGATCTAAACAAAAGCCTAACCAGTAATTTCTATATAACTTTTTTTGTTTATATACTAAGTTGTGTAAAAGAGATGAGTATTTAATAGAGAACAACAATGAACATGTGAGGTGGTGGTGGTAGGTTGGCTTGTTGAAACACACAAGAGCAGGCAAAATCTTCTTTAGTAAGCATGTGTATCATATTAATGCTTTCATGTGGACATACCTTTAAACATATGTGTTTTTAAGAAAAAATTATAATATATTTTCATTAACGATGTATTAAACCTTTAATCTATACTACTATATAATACATATTAGAAAGATAATATGGTAATTTCATTCAAAGTGTAAGACACCTATATAACATTTTAAATATAGAGTATAAGTGATTTATGCAATAGTTTCACTTTTGCACCCATTTAATTAACTTCTTCTAATTATTATATTATTTAATACATATTATTAATACTTTATTTATTAATGTGATATTATTTAATTCACTTTATTAAATTTATTTTATTTATAATAATATAAATTGACATTTAAATTTATATTTACTACTTTTATTTTTATAACTAAATACTATTTAAATTAATTATTATTTTATTTAAATATTTAAGTATATAACTTATATATGTCTTTATATTTATTATAACTATAATACTAATATTTTTCTAGGGGCATATTATGAGTTTAATAATTTTAATATTTATCTATATCTTTTATAATAAAAGTGAAATGATGATAGAATGATAATTTTACATATTGATTAAGACACCCGCTAATGATCTCTTGACCTAGTGGTCAAGGGGGAGGTAGGAGACTTTGCCTCTTTTGGAGGTCCAAGGTTCAAACCTTAGCATTGGCGAATATTAGTAACTTGGTGATACTAACAACTAACCATTAACCAGCCGTTAAAAAAAAGACACCCATATAAAAAGTCATGCTTAAATTTCAAAAGTTAACTATTTTATTACATTTATGTGCTTACAATAAAGTATAACATATGATGCTTATAATACAAATGATAAAGCATATATACGTGACCAAACAAAACTGCCATTTACTTTCAATGTCGTTCATTCATTGCGATTGAACACTAATTCCTCTTCCCCTTTCCCTTGCCGGTTGTTAACAGCTAAATAACAATCAAGATGGTAATTTGAGGTGACAATTTCTCCATTAACTTTCTCCGGTCTATGCAAATCACCAGCGAAAGCTGCCTCCGATGATTATAAAACTATAACCTACATTCCCCCTTAAAATCTAGGTAATAAGTGATTTCCGACTACAAATACCACCCATGCTTTTACTAATCTTGTTGGGATAATATAGTTGTATTAAAGACTTTTGTAATATAAGTATTTTTATTTCATTCAATTTTTTCAATAATTATATTTTGATTTTTTAATTCAGGTCATAACGCATCGAGCCGATACTAACTAAAATCGAATTCCCAAAAAATAGCGCAAGAACCGTACTGTCGCAACGCGCAGACATTTCCACTAGTCTATTATATAGATGTAAGCGATATTACCACTGGTACGTTATTTTTATTTTAGACAACTCAACCAATGATCTTTAGTCCAACTAGTTAAGGTGATGTACTCATGACATGTAAATAATGGGAGGTCATGGTTTCAAGTCTCACTTTGAGCAAAATGCTTAGCCACGAGATTTTCTCAGCAATGGGTTTCCTCCTGATTGGATTGGGGGTGCGGTCCCGACTGAAAAACGGATAGATGAACCTGATTAAGATAACATCTATCTTTTGAAATATGGTCGTACATTTGTCGTTAGAAAAAAAAAAGATAACACTATTTGATTTTTGAATCGTTGACCTTGATTGACTTGACATTCTTAAAACCACTTTAAAGTAAACCACTGGGATTTCCTCACACGGTTCGCACGAGAAAACATTTGAACAATAAAACGAATATTTTAAAATATTTATCAAGACTTAAGTAAAAAAATAAGAATGACATAACAAAATATTCATAAAAAATCATAAAAAATTCTCATTGTAGGAGTCTAAACCTTGTTATAAAACAGAACCAAATTCACATCAAAACATGCATAGGGAAAGATGAAAATAGCTCAATGGCGTGTTCTGTATTTTATAAAGCATTACACACAAAGTTTTAAAGAGAACCAAATATTAACCCCTTTCTGATTTTAAAATTTATATTAAAAAGTAAATTAAATAAGTAGGTTACACTGGTTTATTCTAGAATTTACCAAATATTATATTTTAAAAATTATAAAAGAACTAAATAGTTTAAAAATAATTATAACTAGTATTTTTACCTGACGCTTTTTGCGGCGGCGCCTTACGCAGCGTGATAAAATATAAACTTCAATCGACTCAATTTATTTTCGAACTAATTTTACATTAAAATGTAGAATAATTCGGATTTATACAGTCGAATGAAAACGTATTATAACTAACGTGACTCTTTAACGATATTTACATCAAAGCATTGACCAACTAAACGTACATAAAAATAAGCACATGCGACGACGCCAAGTGTGGCGTGATGAAGTGTAGACTACAATCGTTCCCACTTGTTTTCAAACTAAATTTATGTTGAAATGTAAAATAACTCGAATTTATACCATCGAATAAAAATGTATCGACTTGTTTCCAAACAAAATTTACGACAAAATATAACCGAACTCAAAACGTACTTAGAAATAAGCATATAAACATTTTATGATTAAAGTGGAATCTTATAAACTATTAAAACAAATGAATTTGTTAAAAATGTAACTTAAAAGTTAAAGGGTGAGAATTAACCGATGGCAAAGGCGACCAACCTTTCTATTTAAGGTAATTTTATTTCATTTTAAATTAACTATAAAATGTAATAGTGATTTTATACTAATGAATATCCACAAATTCACATATGCATTATACATTGATGCGTTTACAATTTCTTTTACATGTAGTTTAGGTAAGATATTTTAGTGGAGACCAAAGGTAATGGACCGGGCCAAGGGCCTAAAAGCTAAGAGTATTTATGTAGAAACGTAATTTGAAGGACCGGTAGCATTAAAACAAATTAACGGACAGGACCTAAAAGTAGTTTGAAGGATCAATATTAAACTAGTTATTATTGTTCATTCCTTTCCTCTTTTAATACATAGAATTTTTTCAGGCATTTTGTCGCACGTAAACTTACTAACACAGAAGATGTCTCGCGTAACTAAATGATAAAACTTAACGAATCCAAATAGATACCGTCCCGTTTTTAACATCAATAGTAATAATAATAATATTATTATTAAAACAAAATATAAAAACCATAATAAAAGAAATTAAAAAATAAAAAAATAAATCATTTATTATACATTTAGTTTTATAAATGTCCCTAAAAGGATAATTTAATTACAAATGATGTACTCTTTAACAAAGTTAAGAAAAAAGCTTACAAATATAAATCCAACTATTAAAAATCAAAAAAATAAAACAAACCTATAGTTAAGTTCTTTGCCTTTTCCCAGGGTCGAACCCAAGTAACCTGAATGAGTGGCACGGACCCTTACCATTGGGTTTAAGGTTTAAGAATTTGGCATATTATTGCCTTTAGCATAAAGCATGTTGCTTGTACCCGCCGATATAAACGTGGCAAATATTGATACTGTATAAACCGACATTCTATCGTGTTTAACGCTTTAATGTAATTTTTATGTTTTCTGTCTGAGTTTTACTAATTAAATAGTATATTGTTACCATTTATCATTTTGACCTTGATGTCCTCTAAATTATACATGAAAAATCTATAAAAAACACATCAATTATTCCTTAATATCTTCCCTAAAATGATAAAAATAAACTTAAAAATATTAAATTGTGTTTTCAGGTGTTTAAAAGGCCAAGATGGACAAAAGAAGCATACTTAGCAAGAATTTGAAGAAAACCAAACTTTGAAGTCCAAGCATGGGGCCCTGTTTCATTAAGCACGCCCCCATGCCCAGCCTGAAACACACCCCTGTGCTTAAATTAGTACACACCGGTGTTTGGACATCTGACAGGACGAAAAGTACTGTCCCCCAAAAGTAGTAACGGGGTCGTTCCCGACATCCTCTACACGTATAAACCGACCAACTTTCGTAAGCATTGTACTAGCGCGGGGCCATGCTTAAACACTCTAGAAAGCCTATAAATTGGAGCTATTTTGCAACTTGGAGGAGAGCTTTTGGTAGAGGGTTATCCTGCTGATTTCTCTTGGGAATCAAAACTTGAATACCCTTGGGAGGCTCGGGAGGTACATACAATATTTGAAAGAAGCTCGTGATTGTCTAAACATCATTCATTATGGATCACCGATTTGATTGTTCCATTTCACCGATGATTTCATATCTATCTTATATGTTGTTTGTTGTTATGTTCAAGCTCATTATGAGCTAAACTCTTATTTTCATCCTAGTTGGATGAAACTTATGCAAATTGTGATGAACTAATGGTGTGATTTATATGTTAATGTTATGGTAATCTTGGGTAAATTTTTGATGGGTAACATCTACATTCGAACGGAAAGTTATAAACTTATGGTTTGTAATTGTGAATGTCATACAAGGTTGAAAAACATATGAACTAGCTTTTATTCGAAAAACCAGTATTTATAGTAAATCCATGGCTAATGAACTAGAAATGGTTATTAGAAGTCATATAACTTTAGCTTTCTGATCATTTGCGGATTCCCTTTTATTAGTATAAAAAATCTATAGTTATTGTTATAGTTTTTTAAAATTAATGGTATGTTAAAAAGAAACTTGATCAACTCTCTTTCTAATATTAATTTATATTTTTAGAAATAGTATGTTGAAATGTTACGTGAGATTTACCTACATTACTAATGGCTCAAAGGATTAGCATTGTAAGTTACTCAATGTTGGTGTCCTTGTCACTACTAAGCTGGCAGACGAGAAATCCGCGTTGGCTCATATTTATAAATATTAACATAACTACTTATATCTTTAATCACATCACGATATTCATTATAGTTACATAAGTGTAATCTAATTAGGATGATAGCCTTAGATCTCTGTTTTAAAACCCAAAAGTTTTAATTTTACTTTTATCTTTAATTATTGTTTTAAGAATCTAAAAAATTTGGTTACATCAATTCAACATATCATTTTCTCAAAACAAGACCCAAATCAGATAGTTGATTATAAAGGTTATTGAGTAGGCTTGGTGTGTCAACGGGTTGATACTCGATTCTTACCAACACTATATTACCTTGTCTTTTTTATGTGTAGTTTAGTATAAGTAAAAACTATTTAAAACTGAATCTGTGTGAAAAATACTTATAAAAAAATATACACTTTCGGCACGCATCAAACCTTTTAAAATAAAATATAAACTAAAATAATACAAAATTTAAATAGTTTTAAATAAAATAAAATGATAAATTAACATAGTAATAAAATCCAAAAATTTAACTAAACTAATAACTAAAAATATATTTAATCCTCAACTTAAGTTTTATTGGATTAAATTTTCTATGAAAACAATTAAAAGATTTAAAAAAGATAACAAGCTCGTCTTGATATTTTTCATTTTCATTTTCAAATAAGAGATATGGATGTGTTCAAGACCCTGACCCTCACCCACCCCCTCCCACTCCCCCATCATCTCTATCTTCATCCGCTTCCAACCACCTTCACTTGGTCGTGCTACCACCGCTGACATCCCAAATCTTTTCCTAGTACCACCTTCGAAACCAAATGTACATCATGCTTCAAAGCTTGTATATCACTGTTCATTTACCATCAAAATTAAGTATAGAATTATATAAAAAATAAAGTAAAAAAGTAACAAAATAATCACCTTAGGAAACATGTAAAACTACGCATAGAATTAATGTTGTTCATCACCATTGCTATTTAATATATATAATAATATTTTATACTCTAATTTATTTTATTTTATTAATCAATACTTTCTATTTTGAAATGCACCAAAAAGCTATAGTTTCAGTTGTTTCATTGACTTGAAGTGAAGTATTAGCGTTTTTTGATTATGTCTGGGAGGTCACCTTACCAACATATTACTTTTCTGTATATAGAATGCTAAAAAAGTTCTCAACTCCCTCGAAAAAATAAGAAGGAACTTCTTATGAGCTCGAGGGGTGAATGATAAATTGATAATAAGATAAAATGGATGCCTTGTGATCGAGTATTGCCCCTATTAATTGTGGTGGGCTCGGCCTTGGTTGTTTGAAAGCAAACAATGTAAGTATGTTATCTCTTTGGTGGTGGTGATTTAAAACGGAAAAGCATTGCCTTTGGTGGAATGTCATTTGGTCATTACATCACAACTTCAAATTTTGGAATGTAGTTCTAGAAAAAGTCAGGGATCTTGTTGTGGAAAAATATCTCAAGATGTGGTTATGATCTTATTGAGTTTGATGTAGATCTCAATCGTCTTTTCAAAGTGAAGGTAGGGAGTGGTGTTTCTGTTTTATTTTATATGGATACATGTGTTGGGTTTTCTCCTTTCAGAATCTCTTTTCCTTCCTTATTTGCACTTAAGAAAAATACATAGGTTTTTATGAATGAATGCTATCAAGTTAATTCTAATAATAATATGGTGGAATGGAATTGTCAATGGAAAAGAGACCTTGCTAGGAGTGTAGATATCAAGGAATTTATAGAGATGTTGTGACTCTTAAGGCCGGTAGAAATCAGTGATGCTAATGACAGGTGGTGATGAAGGGAGTCTAATTGTATGCCTTTTAATATGGTGGCAATTAAAAGTCTTTTCTTTCGTTCATTAAACTTTGAAGGGGTTTATAAATTCCCATGGAATAATTGAGCTTCGAGGAAAGTGTACATCTTTTGTTGGCAAACTGAAATGCATAGGATTCATACTCTTGATGCTCTTCATTATAGGATGATTTTGGTAGATGATTTTAATTGCAAGTTGTGTGGTCAATTATTTGGAGTTGATGGATCACCTTTTCGTTTCTTGTTCGTCTGCTAACTCTATTTGGGCACAAGTTGCTCAATGGTGCAATCTCGCTCTGTCTTTGCTTTCTCTTTTCATAATCTGATGGAGCTTGGTTCATCTTTCTATACGAATAAGGGCAAAGTAAAATGGTGTTTGCCATTATTCTTATTTCAAGTTGGTGTATTTGGAAGGCTAAGAATGATGCTTCCTTCAATCACAAATTGCTTTCGCCAATCAAAATAATGGAATATATGAATATTTTGTCATCGTTGTGGGTTAGGTGCCATATGAAAGGAAAGGCGGCGACTTGGCAATTTGGGCATTTTCTGGATTTTGGTTAGAATTGGAGTTAACTTTAATATTTTGATGTTTATCTTCTTTTCTTCTATTTCCCTATTTTCTTGTATGTTATGCTTTGGGGTTTTAGTATCTAGCTAGCCCCCTCTTATTAATAATATTGGCTGTTAAAAAAAAGTCATTGGATCAATTTGTAAAAGGTTGACTTATGATGTCAATATATGATTTGTCATTTGTTGTCGACTTTTGAGTTGACTGATTAAAACTTATTTGGCCTTATTAGTGAAACTGATCAACACATGGTTAATTTTTTTATTAAACGATAATTTACTAAGTGCCTATGTTAAAGACTCCCAAAACTAAGCCAATTGACAAACACATTGTTATCATTTAGAACAACTTAAAAATTAGTAAATTTAGTTAGTCTAACTAGTAAATTCAAACTATGGCATGTATCAAGGCATAACACGTTCCCTAACTAGTCTAATTTGTATCACACTTTTTATTTATAGATGACGTGATATTTGTTGGTGAATGGTCGAGTACTGATGCTCTCAACTTCAATAGAATACTTAATAGTTTTTCTCATGTGTCTAGGCTACGCGCAAACCATGTTAAAAGCATATTATATGGGGTGCATGTGGAGGATAATCAACTAGAAGAAATGATTGCCATACTTCATTATAAAATCAAAACTTTCCCTTTCAAGTACTTGGGGTTACAAGTAGAAGCCAACATGAATTTAAGTAAACATTAGAGAATAGTGGTAGACACATTTAGGAAGCAACTATCTATATGAAAATCAAAGAATCTGTCTTACGGTGGTCGAATAACATTAATTCACTTGGTTTTGAACTCCCTTCCCATCTATTATTTTTCTCTATATAAATCCGCTTAAAAAATAATTAATAGCTAGAACGTTTGCGGAGGGAGTTCTTGATCTATGTCGTGTGGTCAGTCAAAATATTAATTAAAGAGTGCCTAATCACCTTTAATAGTAACGGGTAAGAAGGGTATCGAATCCACATGGAATAACAGGAAAGTGCTAGTAACGATTAACCTAAAATTACTAATTAGTAAAAAGTAAATTGATTAATTCAATGAATGGAGAAATAATCAAATAAAGGAAATAAAAGTTTAGGTTTTTAACAATCTTGAGGAAAAAACAACCCACTTCAGGATTTAGATTTGGTAAAAATATGTTTTTTAGTAAAACATATTGGGAAGTCATTAATGGTAATTTACACATGATAAGATCTAAGTAACAATTATGGTTTAAAGCTTAAAGGGCTTCATTCACAAATCACCAATTTGAATCATGTAACCCTAATTTTAATAATCAATCACACAACGACTCAAGGATACCAAAGTTATAGAAAACAAAAATTAGGGATAAACATAATCATATCATTTAAATAATCAAATCATAAATTAAATCCAAAAGAACTTAAAAGGTTCAAGATCTAATCTCAAATCTAGGTTACAAACTAAGAAAAACCAAAACTTGCACAAACCCATCCCTTGAGGTGAATCACGAATGAATTAGCCTTGTCTCATCATGGAATTTTCAAAGCAACTTGAATTAAGCATATGAACTCAGATGATTTTGATGTTGGAAAGCTTTGGAATGGTGAAAGATGGGAGCTTTTTCGTCCAAGAATGCTGTGCAAAGAGGTATTTTACGTCCTAGGGTTAATCCCTCTTTAAAACCTCTCAAATTAGATCAAAACCCACCAAAATATGGCGTTCAACATCGGTGGTGCCAACAGTGGTGTCGGTGGCTCTAGCTTGGTGTCAAAGGCGTCAGAGGTGGCGCCAGTCAGCAGGTTTTAGGTTTTTTAACGCCGGTGGCGTCGGTGGCGCCGCCCCCTTCACAAACTTGATTCTCACTTGTAACTTTTCGAGATCTTTCCGTTGATAGGTCGTGGGTCCCGTAACTCTTTTCCTAGCTCAAGTTATACACGTTTTAAGTTACCATTGTCTTGCAATTTCTCTTTTACATTTCTTCACCACCTGAGCTCCCTTTTTCGTTCCGTTTCTTCCAAAGTCTTTATATACTTTATGTTTAACCTATAAACACAAGAATACCCCAAAAGTTTTGAACTCCCTTCCCATCTATTATTTTTCTCTATATAAATCCGCTTAAAAATAATTAATAGCTAGAACGTTTGCGGAGGGAGTTCTTGATCTATGTCGTGTGGTCAGTCAAAATATTAATTAAAGAGTGCCTAATCACCTTTAATAGTAACGGGTAAGAAGGGTATCGAATCCACATGGAATAACAGGAAAGTGCTAGTAACGATTAACCTAAAATTACTAATTAGTAAAAAGTAAATTGATTAATTCAATGAATGGAGAAATAATCAAATAAAGGAAATAAAGTTTAGGTTTTTAACAATCTTGAGGAAAAAGCAACCCACTTCAGGATTTAGATTTGGTAAAAATATGTTTTTAGTAAAACATATTGGGAAGTCATTAATGGTAATTTACACATGATAAGATCTAAGTAACAATTATGGTTTAAAGCTTAAAGGGCTTCATTCACAAATCACCAATTTGAATCATGTAACCCTAATTTTAATAATCAATCACACAACGACTCAAGGATACCAAAGTTATAGAAAACAAAAATTAGGGATAAACATAATCATATCATTTAAATAATCAAATCATAAATTAAATCCAAAAGAACTTAAAAGGTTCAAGATCTAATCTCAAATCTAGGTTACAAACTAAGAAAAACCAAAACTTGCACAAACCCATCCCTTGAGGTGAATCACGAATGAATTAGCCTTGTCTCATCATGGAATTTTCAAAGCAACTTGAATTAAGCATATGAACTCAGATGATTTTGATGTTGGAAAGCTTTGGAATGGTGAAAGATGGGAGCTTTTTCGTCCAAGAATGCTGTGCAAAGAGGTATTTTACGTCCTAGGGTTAATCCCTCTTTAAAACCTCTCAAATTAGATCAAAACCCACCAAAATATGGCGTTCAACATCGGTGGTGCCAACAGTGGTGTCGGTGGCTCTAGCTTGGTGTCAAAGGCGTCAGAGGTGGCGCCAGTCAGCAGGTTTTAGGTTTTTTAACGCCGGTGGCGTCGGTGGCGCCGCCCCCTTCACAAACTTGATTCTCACTTGTAACTTTTCGAGATCTTTCCGTTGATAGGTCGTGGGTCCCGTAACTCTTTTCCTAGCTCAAGTTATACACGTTTTAAGTTACCATTGTCTTGCAATTTCTCTTTTACATTTCTTCACCACCTGAGCTCCCTTTTTCGTTCCGTTTCTTCCAAAGTCTTTATATACTTTATGTTTAACCTATAAACACAAGAATACCCCAAAAGTAACTCTATTTCTCATAAATTGACATGTAAAACATGAAAATAAAGCGTTTAAACATTGAACTTTCACCACACGATCACAATCCCCACACTTACCTTTTGCTTGTCCTCAAGCAAAGCTTAATTGTAGTTTATAAATCCATCATCACAAATACACATTACTAATTACGTATTAAAGCTCAGTTAAGATCTAAGTTCATACCCTTATTCACAAGACTTACATCGTTCATATATGATTTACATTATAGCAAGTTAATTATATTCAAGTAAAATAGAAAATCACCCAACTAGGCCTAATATGCTTCTGATTTTTATTTTCATGCACCCACCCGTCATATTGAGTCGCTCTTTTTGATTTATATCTGGACTAGTAAAAGATATAATAGTATAACCACTTAATAACCAAATATACCATCTTGTCAACATAGGCTTGTATAGCAATCACACCT
The DNA here is from genome assembly GCA_025506505.1 of Flaveria sonorensis. Taxonomy (NCBI): domain Eukaryota; kingdom Viridiplantae; phylum Streptophyta; class Magnoliopsida; order Asterales; family Asteraceae; genus Flaveria; species Flaveria sonorensis. The sequence continues at coordinate 18,066,787 of CM046436.1, forward strand.
CCACCAACTTACATAGATCTTGCACATGTCTAAAGGACTTACAAGTTTAAGGCTTAGGTAAAGGTAGAAAATTTTGGCTTGTAAAAGTGGCTACACAAACAGAAAGATAAACCAGATCATTAAACAATTCATATTAACATGACTAAGAGAGCTAGATCTCTTTGATTCATTCTATACAATTGCTTTTTCTTCTCTTTTTTATTTTTTATTTTATCATTATTATTATTATTATTATTATTATTATTATTATTATTATTATTATTATTATTATTATTATTATTATTATTATTATTATTATTATTATTATTATTATTATTATTATTATTATTATTATTATTATTATTATTATTATTATTATTATTATTATTATTATTATTATTATTATTATTATTATTATATTATTATTATTATTATTATTATTCATTCTTTTCATTGAATTTTTCATCAATTTTTTTTATAAGCTTGACTTTGGATGCTCCTTCACTTTGAATGGTTTCATGATCGGTTATCAACAAATAACTTGGGCTTGATGTATCGGGTTAACAAATGAATGGTTTAAAGCTCGACATTACTACTAATGGTTAGGACTAGGACTAATAACAATAACAAAAGATAACAAGTAAAGGAGGGTTTCTTTATTGCCTTTGTCGTTTATGTGCAAACACCTTGCTTACGGTCTTGGTATGCATCAAATAATACAAGTTCTGCAACAAGTGTAGTATATGGCCTACAACCTTAACAAATAAATGGTTATATGATTGTGTTTTAAGTGAAAGGCTCAAGATCTCACCAAGTAGGACTTTAGGCTACCGATGTGAACATGAGTTTATTATATCAAAAGCTCATTAACCCTAACCAGGCATCCTTAACATTTTCAAAAACGACCCGCTAGAAATACTTTATCCCGCAACTTAAAGAATATAGCCGTGACCTAGGATCTATACCAATATTTTGATAAGCAACAAGCTAGTGATTTATATTGAAAATTCCAGTTTAATAAACACACTAAACTTTACTTGAAAACTTGGCAAAAATTAAAAAAATTTATCAACTTCTATCCATTTAGACATTGTTATCCATAATTTTTAACAAATACTATCATCCCCACAGTAGAGATGTGCATTGTCCTCAATGTACTAACCAAACATTTATAACGATGTGAAAATTAAAAAACTTTTAACATCATGATCAATCTCATCATAATTGCTAGCACGGTATTATCATTCGGGGACTCACCATTCACAACCAAAAGTTAAAACTAATTACAATAACTATTTCTAATGATTTATAGGAAAAACAAATACAAGTAATTATGTCTTGCTAGCAAGATCTTCCATTGTGTTAGTGATCTTTAGTATCTCATCCATTAATCTGCGAAACACAGTAAAAACCGTGTAGAAGCGTACATCTCACGTCATGATTAACTCAAAAGTTTTATATTTTTGCATTTTTTTGTTTATTTCTAACACCACACGTGTAAGTCAACAACGCATCCCCTTTCCACACTCAGAGCATTGCATTGTACTCAATGTAACCTTTAAGTGGAAATTTGTTAAAAAAATAGTTAACTTTTTAAATAAAATTTTAAAAAAATAACTTTAATGATGAAAGTCCTAAACTCACTTTCATAGGAATCATGGTTGCATTTAACATGTGCACCAAGCTTTTTAAACCACCTGGTTGACACAAGTGGATGAGTGTAGTCTCGTGAGGGTTTCTGGTGAACACACCTATAAAGTTATTAAAAAGAAATCAAATATAATCATAAATAAACCAAAAAAAGACTTAAAAAACACAAAATACCTTGGGTTGCCTCCCAAGTAGCGCTAAGTTTAGGTCTTCAGTCAGACCTTAACTGTCAATACTCATGGTGGTCGAATGGGATGCTTTCCTCGAAATTTACTAATTAGATTTTATTTAAATGATCCGGTAGGTTTTTTAAGTTATTCCATTTTCTTCCAAACATCATCTCCATAACTCGTACATTCACAGGATCAGGTGGATCAACCGCTTTTTTCTTCCTTTTTGATTTTTTCCTTTATCATGTCCACCTTCTTCACCAACTCTTTATTTTTCCTCAGATCTACAAGCTTAGCCCTATCATCTTTAAAACCAATCTCGAAAGCGGTGTCTGATCGATATCGTTTGGTCGATCAAAAATATTAATTATAGAGTGTCTAATCACTTTTAATATTAAAGGGTAAGAGGGGTGTTGAATCCACAGGTAGTCAAAGGAAAGTGATAGTAACAATTACCCTACTAAACATTGAAAAGTAAATTGCTTGATTAATTGAATTGAGAAATAATTAAGTAAACAAAATAAAAGTTTAGATTTTTAACAATTTCGGGGAAAAACCAATCCATTTCGGGATTTTAGTTTGGCAAAGTTATGTTTTTTAGTAAAACTATTGAGAAGTCATTAATGGTGACCTACACATGATAAGATCTAAGTGATAATAATTGATTAAAGTTTAAAGAACTTCATTCACACAATCACCAATTTGAATCATGTAACCCTAATTCTAATAATCAATCACACAATGATTAAAAAAACCAAAGTTATAGAAAACTAAAATTAGGTTTAAACATAATCAAATTCTTCAAATAATCAAATCATAAATTGAATCCAAGAGAACTTAAAAGGTTCAAGATCCAATCTCAAATCTAGGTTACAAACTAAGAAAAACGAAAACGTGCACAAACCCCGTCCCCCGAAGTGAATCATAATTATTTTACCCTTGCATCATCATTGATTCTTCAACACAATTGTAATTGATCATGTGAATCTGGATTAATTTAATTTTGGAAAGCTTTGGAATGGTAAAAGATAGAAGCTTTTTCGTCCATGAATGCCGTGTAAAGAGGTATTTTTCGTGCTAGGGTTAATCCCTCTTTAAAACCTCTCAAAATAGGTCAAAATACACTAAATGCAGTTGTTCAACATCGATGGTGCCAACAGTGACATCGGTGGCTCCTGGTTGGCATCAAGCTAGGCATTAGAGGTGGTGTCGGTCAGCAAGCTTTATGTTTACTAACGTCGGTGGCGCCCAGAATGGTGTTGGAGGTGCCACCCCCTACATAAACTTGATTTTTACTTGTAACTTTTCAATTTCTTTCCGTTGATAGGTCGTGGGCCCCGTAACTCTTTTTCTAGCTCAAGTTATGTCCGTTCTAAATTACCCTTGTCTTGCAACTTCTCATTTACATTTCTTCACCTATCAAGCTCCAATTTTCATCCCTTTTCTTCCAACTTCTTCGAATTCTCATGTTTATTCTACAAACATAAGAATACCCTAAAAGTAACTTTATTTCTCATAAATTGACACGTAAAACATAGAAATAAAACCTTTAAACATTGAACTTTCACCACCCAATCAGTGTCCTCACTTATATCTGGAATGCTCGTTAGTAATACCCACCTCACTAGGTTCATCATTAACAATGACTTGAGGTTGCTCCCATATCCTATGGTATGCATAATCAAGTACCATGAAATCTATAAGGCAGTAAAATTCTCCCACTTTGATTACTACATCTTTCACCATCCCCCGAGGATGTTTATGAGTTCAGTCGGCTAACACCACGGCGGTGTCAACTTCTTGGAGAGGGCCAAACTCATATTGATCATACAACGTACCTGACAAGATGCTAACACCAGCTCCATAGTCCAAGTGAGCCATGTTATTTTTAAATTTCTTGACGTTGATTGGCATAAAAGGTGCTCCTGGGTCACTCTTTTCAACTTCCTCATCTTTTCCATTTCATCATTTTTGTTTTCTTTATTTTTAATAACTTGTGGTTACGGTGTAACTTTACATTCATAAACATCACAACTTGAGATAATACTTATTGCATTGATCTACACACTCATTGTGTTCTTGCGCTAGACGTTTGATGTTGAGTATTAACAGTGGTGTCGCTAGGCAATGTTCCTAGATTTCTTCTCAATTATGCCATCTCTTCTGCTATTTTCCTGACTTGTTTAGCTAATGCCTCCACTGTTTTGTCTCATACCTCATTATCCTTCTTAATCTCTCTAAGGAAGTCCATTACTTCTGATGTATTGTTTGAGCCTCCTTGGTCAACATTAGGTTGATTATTTCTTTGATATCCTTTGTTGTACACCCTTGATTGTAGTTTTAGTTGTTATATGGTAGTTGTCGATTCTAGTATGATTGACCTCCCGTATCTGGTACCTGAAAATATGAATCAGATTGATTAGACGGGTTGCCATACTTAAAATTAGGATGATTACGCAAATATGGATGATATGTATTAGAATTCATATCATATTGCTTTTGGTCACCATATACTTGATTGACCTCTTCTTCAGCTCGACCCAATTACAATGGTCAATGCAAGATTGCATGTCCCAAATCGGCACATCCTTCACATATGACAAGAACTTGACCGCCTTGTGGTGCTACATTTCATCTATTGCAATTTAAACTTGCCAATTAATGTTCTAATATTTGATTGGCTCTATCTAACTGTTCTAACCTCTTATTGGCATTAGTAGTGTCTGCAGATCTGACTATCGTATGTTTCTTCTTCCTATTAGATTGAGCTTGCCTTTTTGAGTTTACCGCCATCTTCTCTAAGAATTCTCAATCCACTTCCATATAATTAGAAAGAAATGTTTCTCCCGTGGTGGAATTCACATACCGGATGTCATCGGTGGATAAACTGTCATAAAATGCATTGATTAACTCCCATTGTGGAATACTATAAAGGGGGCATTTCCTTAACAATTGCTTAAATATTTTCCAAGCCTCATAGAAAAACTCACCTTGTTGTTGATGGAAATTTTGAATATTAGCTCTTGCATCACTTGTTTGTTGAGGTGCGTAATATTCTGTTAAGAATTGTTGTTGTATATCCTCCCATGTAAAGATTGCAGGATCGGTTTTTACTCTCAACACAAAACTCACTAAGTCTCACTTGATCGATGAAACACAGAATCTCAAACTAAAGTTGATAATAATATACGAAGTTAATGAACAAGAGAATGGTTTTCAAGATACTTGTATATATTATTTCTCAACTCAGTATTACAAGACTCTTAAGCTCATACTTACTTAAGTTACAATAAGAAACTATGTCTACTACTATCTACAGCCGTTTATACTTGGAAAACCAGCTGGATTCTACAACTAGACAAATACTACATTGCTAAAAGTAAAGTATTTAAGATAAAATAATATCCTAGATAAGGTAGTCATGACAGGTCCATTACTTACCTTTTGTCACCAACTGAAGATGGCATCTGTACTAAGTTGAAAAAGTGAACAGTAGATTAAAGTATGGTCAACTATATGGGTTAGAAAAAGCACCATGTAGTGTATCAGAGTCTATCAGACAGACTATACTTATGTCCACTGGTTCATAGTTGATTCTTCCGAAGCTAAATGGATTCGAAAGAATAAGTTCTTCCGAGGCCATTTATACTTCGGAAGAAACAACTTCTTTCGAGTCTTATACAGGTCTTTTTTACTTTATTCTTCAAAAGACTTTGTCTTGGATCTTCTAAATGTGAATGCTTCGAAAGGAGAACTGCTTGGTCTCGGAAGACTTTGTTCTCTCCTTCGGATCTTCATATACTTCGGAAGGAAAACTACTTAGTCTTAGAAGACTTAGTTTTCCTCCGGAAGCTCTTCAGACATAATACTTCAGAAGATCTTTGACATAGCTGCGGAAGAGTATTTTTATCTTCGGAAGACTTCTTCAACTTGTACACAAAATTGTTCTAAGTGTTGTTTTGGTTGCACCAGCCTCATATGATCCAAAAAACTCTCCCTAGGCTGATGCTACCAAAACTTCACTTCCTCTTGCTCCTCAAGGTATTCAACACCAGGGAAAGCAGATATTTATCTCTTTGTTCTTCCCTGATGTGGTGGTGAGGAGTTTGTACAGGTCATTCATAGATAATAAATCCAGTCGGTTGCTCTGAATGACATGTACTATTTGCTGCATCCCTCTGAAGAGAGTTAGTTGATAGGAATGGTAGTCATATTCCCATCTAACTATAGGATCTGAAGTGGAGCCCTCAACCATCTGTAAAAAGGTCTTCCCTTTTATGGTTGTGTCTTCTTCTACATCCTGTGCTCTTATTTTTAACTCTTCTTCAATCTTGGCCTTCTTTGTGAGCTCGGCTAGATGAAGGCTGCTTAAATGATTTCTGATGTGAGCAACTATCTCAAAGTTGGAGGGATTGGAGAATGGCTTCTCTGCTAACTCAGTAATGTCAAATCTGCTAGAATATAGCAAAGATGTTGTGTCAGCCCTGGTAACTTCACCATTCTCCCTTTCCATAGCAAAGCTGTGGGAAGCTTCATCGAACCTCCACTGGACAATCTGCTTTCTAGGATTGAGGGGTTTTGTTAACAGTTTGTCCCCTTTCCTAGTGTCTAGCAGAGTCACCAACATCCTTCTTAACTTGTTCTCGACTTCATTGAGAGTATCTGAATTTATTGCAAGAAGTTGAAAGCTTGGTCCAGTGTTCCTCTAGGAAGATCAAGGAATGCATCTCTTGTGAGGGAACTGGAAGAGCCATCAATGAAAGTCAGCTGGATGGACTCTTCCTCACAAGAGATGTCGCTCAGTGTTGTGTAATTTATGAGCTTCTTCTTTATCTCCTTAATTTCTTCCAAGGTCAGGGGTTTTGATGGATCAGAGGATGGTTTGGTTTTTTAGTGGGTTCTTGGTTGTGTTTTGGGTCGTAGGATAGGTGGTGGTGGTGGTTGGTAGGAAGAAGTAGGTGAGGGTGTAGGTAAGGTTGATGGTGAAGGTTCAGGGGTGAAAGGTTTTGTTTTGATGGGGAAGGGAGAAGGTGTAGGTTGTGTTTGGGTAGTGGTTTGGGTATTGGTTTGGGTGCCATCCTCTGAACACTAGGAGTTTGAGCAACCTCCTGTCTTCTTCCTAAGCGAATGTCAGCCTTGATGTCATTGACATGTCGCTGTAAGGTCTTGATTGACATGGGACCCACTTGCCTGCCGGAGAAGCCGTGAGCTCGGAGATAGGATTTCATCCAATCCTTGTCTCCCTCCTTTTTGGCAGCCGCAAGTTCTCCCTCTACCTCTTTCTTTCTTTTCTCTTTCAGCTTCTCCCAGGCAGCCTTCTTCCTCTCCTTGTTGATTAGATCTTGCTCTTTATGAAAAAGAAACAAGATCATGTCATTTTTGTGAGGTTCCAGCTCCTTTTGAGAATAGCCTCTATTGTAGAGAAAGGCTATTCTCGCCATCCTCTCCCTTTCTATAGCTTCTTCCTTCTTTTTCCTTCTTTCCTTCTCTTTGGCCAACCTTTCTGCTTCTTCCTTTTCTTTGTGCAGCAAGGTTGCCTTTTCTAGTTTCACAAGCTCATCTGTTGGGAGTAGAAGAGTTTCTTCGTTGGCTACTCCCAGGTTGATGAGCCTATCAATGATTTCCATCCTCCTTTGATTGTTGAGACTTTCTTGGGCGGCTGCTGCTGCTTTGATACTTGCAGCCAACAACTTTCCAGTATCAAGTTTGCCCTTCTTCTTTAGCTTCTCCAATCTTTCCTCTTCTAGTAGCTCCTTAGCAGTAAGCTTTCTCTTCCCCTTAGGATCAGAGAAGATTCAGCCTTTGGGAACTCAGGTTCAGAAGATTTCGGTTGGAGTGAGGGTGTTTGAAGTAGTGGTTCTTGTAAGAGAGGGGTTGTAAGGAAGTCCTCACTGTTAATCTCATAGGCTAGTTCAAGGATTACCTCTATGATGAACAGATCACTAGACAATGAAGATAGTCCAATTATTCCTTCGCAGCTTCGATTTCTGCCTCGAAAGTAACTAGAACTACATCACCTATCCCATCCAAATCAGTTGCTAGGCTATCAGTCTGTACATTCCTTCGAAGTTAATCTTGGGTTCAGTAGAGACCTTAGGTTGACCAACTTTCTCTTTAGAGGTAGGTGGTGCATTCAACTTTTGAAGCTCTTCAGCTCCAAAGTAGGCGATAACTAGATCAGGGGAGGGGTTCAATGGAGGAGCTCAATAGAAATTTGGTTAGAAACCTATTGGATCTATGAGCATCCTTTGGTCCACTTGAAAGGTAATGGAGCTGGTTGACGGAAGAGTGTAGTAGGGTGATGCTGTTGGGGGTAAAAGATAGATAAGGCATCAGGAGAAGTTGTTGTTATGGTATAAGTGGGTTCCACATGATATTGTTTCTATACATTCTCCCCCTTTTTGCTAGCATCATCTTAAGAAGTAGATGAGCTGGAGGAAGAACTTAAAGAAACCTGGATAGGTACGTGCCTGATAGACTTCTCAATCTGTGTCTCAGCTAGTTTATCCTTAAGATGTTCAATCTCAAGTTACTAAGTGGCAGAACTGTCCTCTAAAGTCTTAACCTTTGATTCAAGGTTTGAGACATTAGAAATCAGGTCTCTGATAATGAGTTGCAGACTACCCTCATCTTCTTTTGAAGAATCATAGGGAGATGAGATAACATGCCTGGCATGTTCATCATCACCACCAGTAATGGTTTCTTGGCTCCCTGGATACCCTTCCCTACTGATGTCCTTTTCAGAAACATCAATTGGCAAGGTTGTCGTGGACTCAGTCTCACTGATGTCACCACTTTCCTAAGAGGCCAGTGAGACACTCTCAGTAGTGGCAGTTGAGTCTACATGAGTCACCTCCACACCAGTTGGACTCACCTCAGTTTGGCTTAACTGATGTTGGCTAGATGTCAGAGGTTCCCTAGGGCTCAGTTGATCTTGAGAGAGGTATTGTAGATCAACATCATGGCCCTGGTAGAACATGATATCCTTATCAGGTTGGATTAAAAGGCTAGTGAAGGATAGATAGGTTAATTCTAATGACCCGGGACCTTGGTCAGCACCTAATGGCTCTTCTGCAATAGCAGATGTGCCAATGATGTGGCTGTCCCTTTTTGGTTGCTCAAAGGAATGTTGGGACTCACCCTAAGGGCTAATGGCTTGGGTTTTGGGCTCATTAGGTTGAGACTGAAGAGACTCAACATTGATATTGAGGTCGATGGTGGAGGATGGTATGACCTCTGGCTGAGTGGGAGCCCTGAGTTCCACTCAAGCCTTTTTAGTGTGAATAGAGGGGACTTGATCAATCAGAGTAGATTGATCAGGGGTTCGCTTGGGGCGTCTGGTGTATGTAACCCTTATTGGGTGGGAAGAATTAGTTGGCATTTAAGTGGGGAGGTCTGGTGTGGGTTCATCACCCGCTGGGCTTGCAGGGATGTCACCAGGAGCCATTGACTCAAGCATACCTGGGAGAAGATCAGTGAATCTCCCCGTGAAATTGGTGGACACCTTCTTCAAGGTCTTGAAGATGCCCGGCCTTATGTGTGGGACCATTAGAGTGTCTACGTGTTGTAGCTTGTTCTGGTCCAGCTCACAGTTTATGATATGCTGAATAAACCGGGGATACATGAAAAATGAATCCCGGGTAAGATTTCCTCGCAGTTTGTTTAGCACAAACCTTGAATAGTTGAAGTAGAGGCCTTTTACCATTCCATGGACTAGGCAGCCCAGATCATATGGGATTTGATCCCAACCCCCTGATTTGTTGGATAGGAGTGTAGAACGATGTGCAACAAGAATTTCCAGTTGTAAGAGAAATTAAACTTGTAAACAATGGACTTATGCACATCACCACCATATCCCATCTTAGTGTATGTGTTTGCTAGCTCAGATTTAGGGGATTCAATAGGGGCGCCTTCATCATGAAGCTCCAGATGCTCCCTGATGGTAGATTCAGAAATGATAATCTCTTGTCCGCTGATTCTCGACTTGATGACCCTTTCATCATTCAGAGTTTCACAACGACCGTTTGCCCAAAATTCGGTCATGTGATTAGAGTATATGGTGGGGTTTACGGTGAGGGCGATAAAGTATGTGGAGTGGAACAGAAAATCGATGATGGGGGCAAAGTCAGCATCCTTAGAGTAATCAAGGATGGCGACTTGGTTATGTTGAGGATTAAGAACCATTGTAAGAAAGTATTATTTGATCGAAGGAATTTGAGAGAGTGTGAAGGTGATAATAGGAGTGTTAGGTTTCAGAGGTGGTAAAAAGGTAAAGAAAGAGAGTCGGAAGTTTTAAATTGGGGGTAAAAGACCATACCGATAAGGTGAAAAGACAGTTTGGGTGTGTACTTGAGTACGACGGCATGATAGATAATTTAAAATATTCCGAAAAGATCTTAATCTTTACACAGTGGAGCCCAAAGGTTTCCGTTACACAGTAAAAGTTTTCTTCCGAAGGGAAAGTTGTTTCCGAGAGAAAAACTTCTTCCGAGAAGAAATTAATAATCTTTGGAAATAAATTTGATCAAATTTTTTTCCGAGGGTAAAAACTCTTCGAAAAAGAGTACTAAAGTGAAGGAATTTACCTTCGGAAGATATAAAGATATCTTCCGAGGAAAAATTTCTTTTCGGAAGAATTTCCACTTAGAAGAAAAACTTTAGTAACAGGGCTTAGATTGTAATTAGGCAACATAAACAAGACACATTTTATAAAGGTTTTCAAAAGAAATAAACTAGTCAATGTTAATCATCCCAATAGCTGTGATTAAGTATTTAAATCTTTGTTCATCAAAGGCTTTGGTGAACAAGTTAGCATATTATTCATTTGAATTGACTTTTACTAGTTTAATCAAGTGTTTCTCATGAATATCTTAAATGAAATGATACCTGATGTCAATGTGCTTTGTCTTAGAGTGCTTGACTGGATTTTTTGTAATGGAAATAGCACTCGTGTTTTCTATATGGATAGGAGTATTCATGAAGTTGAACCCATAGTCTAACATCTGATTTTGAATCCATAACAGTTGAGCATAGCAGCTAGTAGCAACAATGTATTCAGCTTCAGCAGTTGATGTAGAGACACATGATTGCATCTTGCATTGCCAGGAAATAATCCTTCCACCAAGAAATTGACATCCTCCTGATGTGGATTTCTTGTTAATGTTGCAGCCACCATAATCACTGTCAGAGTACCCATAGAGATTGAAATCCTTATTCTTAGGATACCAGAGACCCAGTTTGGGAGCTCCTTTGAGGTATCTAAGAATCCTTTGAGGTATCTAAGAATCATTTTGACAATAATTAGGTGAGACACCTTGGGAGCAGCCTGATATCTTGCACAGATGCAAGTTGCAAACATGATATCAGGTCTACTAGCTGTGAGATACATCAGAGATCCAATAATTTCCCTGTACTGATGCTGATCAGTATCCTCCCCCTCGATATCAGGACATAGATTATGATTTTTGGGTATAGGTGTTTTGGCTGTCTTACAATCTTTCATCTTAAATCTTTCTAAGATGTCCTTGACATACTTAGCCTGGTTGATAAAGAACCCTTCTTCCATCTGCTTTATTTGAATCCCAAGAAAGAAATCCATCTTTCCCATGGAGCTTCAAATTTCTTTCTCATGATGCTTTCAAAGTCTTTGCACATTTGGTCATTTGAGGAACCAAATATGATGTCATCGACATAGACTTGAACAAGCAGCATGTCCTTCCCAGATTTCTTTATGAACAATGTCTTGTCTATGGTGCCTCTGGTGTAGCTGTTTTTTAGGAGAAACTAAGACAGAGTCTCATACCATAGCCTAGGTGCTTGATGCAGCCCATAAAGAGCTTTATCCAGTTTGCACACATAGTTGGGATGCTGTGGGTCTTCAAATCCAGGTGGCTGACACACATAGACTTCTCTGTCTATATTCCCATACAAAAATGCACATTTGATATCAAGTTGATAGACTGTGAAGTTCTTGGATGCTAGAAAAGCAAGGAAGATTCGCACAGCTTCAAGTCTTGTAACAGGTGCAAAGACATCAGTGTAATCTATGCCTTCTTCCTGTGTGTATCCTTGAACAACAAGTCTTGCCCTATTCTTGATGATCAACCCTCTATCATCTCTTTTATTTCTGAACACCCACTTAGTGCCAATAGGGACTTGGCCAGGTGGCAAAGGACACAGGTTCCATACCTTTTGCCTCTTGAATTGAAGCAATTCCTCTTGCATAGCTTCAATCCAATTGTTTTCCTTGAGGGATTCTTCCACCTTTTTTGGTTCCAATTAAGAGAGAAAGCATGAGTACAAGCAGACATTCCTATTGTGGGTCTGACTTCTTGTTCTCACACCTTCTGATACATCCCCAATGATGTTTTCAGCTGGATGAGTGTTGTGTATCCTGAGCCTAGGAATTACATCTAATTGCATAGATAGGTCTAAGTTTGAGAAGTTTTGCTCATAACTTCAAACACCTTCTCCAGCTGATGTCTCATATTCATTCAATGAGGACTGATTGAATGAATGAGTGACATCATCAATGGCAGTATGCTATGAAGCAGCATCAACAGTTGCCTGTTCCTCCATGTCACTGTCTTCATCAGTTTGGTGTTGAGTGCTTGAATTGTCAACCTCTGGGTTATGAGGCTCAGTGAGCTGATAATTTTTTGAAGCTCCTTTGTTTCCTGGGAACTCATGCTTTTAAGACTCTCAGTAGTAGGAGCTTGTTCCATACCATCCTATGGTAGACCAGTGTAGATGATCCTGAAGAGGATTGAGCAGCATGAACTTCTTCCAAGACTACTTTCTTTTCAGACAATTTCAAAAGATTCCTTTTGTTCCTTTGTTTGTTCTTTGGCTTGTCTTTCAAAGCTATTTTTCTTTCTGAAGAATGATTTTCTTTCGAAAGAAACTTAGCTTCGGAAACAAGCTTTTGCTTTCCTTCTCACTTGGACCATGTGATAAGGTCCAAATGTGAAACCTTCCTTGACTCCTTCCCTTTAATGTGTGCTTGCAGAATTGTAGTAACAATCTTTAGCCATATGGTTATGCAGACCACAGATTATGCACTCAATGTTACTTTTGATGGGGCGTGATGGCTATTGGTTCTTGCACTCCTTTTCTTCAACAGCTTTCCCTTTAACTTCTGATCCTTTAGTTGGACAGGAATGCTGGTACTACATTCCTTTCCTGAGTCAGAGTTTCCAACCACTTGGAATCCGGCTGAAATGAATACACCCTTTTGCCTGGGATCTATCTTCATCCGAGACTCAGTCACCTTCTTGGAAGTTTTCTTTTCTGCCTTGATTTTGTTCTTTCTCTCTTTGATGGTTAGGGGTAGGACATCAGCGGTGGGAGTGAGGTTTTCTATCTTATCCTTCCCTGTGGTGGTCACCATAGTTGCATCATTCTTTTGCTCATTGGGTAGTGGGTCAGCAGTTGGAACCTCTTGCTCATGAGTACCACATCTTGGCTGTCTAACAGACACATAAGAGTGTGGTGGAGCAATTTCATTGGTTCCCAACCCATTTTTGTTTTGATAACACACCTTTGAGTGGGAGGATGATGCAATGATGGTGTTGAAGTTATGCTCTTCAATAGCATACTTCTTTGCTTTAGCCTCAGCTATTACTAGCTAGGCTTGAGTCTCAGTCAACTTAGAAATCAAATCCTTTATTTGAGCCTTGTAGTTTGTGTGTTCATGTTTTAAAGAGGAAACAATTTTCTCTAACTCTTCAATTTTGAGTTTGTAGTCAGATTCTGCTTTCTTGAAATCAGATTTTAGGATGTTTAAGGACTCAATATCGGATTTAATTTCCATGTTGTAATCCTGATAAAGTTTAACCTTAGCAATACAAGCTGGAGTATAGATGTTTTCATATACCTTGTTGTCTTCAGTTCTAGCCATGAGAGCTTGAGCAGGAGTGACATCTTGCACCATAAAGCTCCAGTCAACCTCTTGAGCAACAGCCGCAGTTTGCTGCTCAGTAGGTTTTGGTGCAGCCCTTGAGGTGGTAGGATGTCGGGAGGCTTGAGTTGCTCCAGGATTGGATCTTGGATCTTTGCATTCCCTAGCAAAGTGACCAAGCTGGTTACAGTTGTAATACTTGGCTTTGCTTTTGTTAAATCCAAATTTGTTGTTGGTTGGATTCTGAGGGAACTACCTTCCTGTTCTTTTGAAGAACTTCTTTGCTTTGTAGGTAAGGAGAGCCATCTGTTGGACAATGTCCATGTACTCAATGTCATCTGGGCTAAAGCACTCTAGATCATCAAAGCAGAATTGAAAATCTCCAGAGTGTTCACTTCCTGAGACAAAGGCACAACTATCCTGAAAAGGAGTGTGTTGAGCCTGTTGAGACCTGGGTGTCTCAAGGAAAGTGATGTATGGCACAGAGGAAGATGATGGCTTTTGGGGATAGTTCAGGTACAATTGAGGTTGTCTTGATCCTTTAACAACATGTAGAGCATTGCTGACAGCAGGATTTCAGGGTCGGTTTATCTAGTGGCTCTTTTGAGTCTCCATCTCTATAAGGTATCCATTAAGGATTTCGTATTGTTCAGTCATGTTGAGAGTGTTAAGATTCTCAGTTCTCTTGATAGAAACACAATATAAAGTCCATTCATGAGGAAGTGCACTCATGAATTTCCTTACAATGTCTCTCTTCTGAAGATCCACTCCCACAGACTGAAGAGAGGTGATCAAGTTCGTGTACCTGAAGTATTGTTGGCTCAAGGTCTCACCAACGATATATGTGAAGTTTTCAAACTTCTGCTTCAATTCATCCTTCTTGGACTCCTTGGATTCAATGGAACCAGAGTACATTAGCTTCAAAGCATCAAAGAGTTCTTTGGCTGACTCGCATTGCTGAAAGCCAACCATTATGGAGTTTGGTATGGATGTAAGCAAAACAATCATTGCTTTGTAGTCAATGTGTATTTTCTTGAAGTCTTCATCACAATCAGAGAATTTATGTTAAGATCCATTAAAGTGAAGTGAGTGAGTGTGAAGAAGCAAGGGTGATTTGGGATGGTTAGATCTCACAATCAAGAGCCTGGAAGCTCTGATACCAATTGCAGGATCGGTTTTGACTCTCAACACAAAACTCACTAAGTCTCACTTGATCAATGAAACACAGAATCTCAAACTAAAGTTGATAATAATATACGAAGTTAATGAACAAGAGAATAGTTTTCAAGATACTTGTATATATTATTTCGCAACTCAGTATTACAAGATCTTAAGCTCATACTTACTTAAGTTACAATGAGAAACTATATATACTATTATCTACAACCGGTTATACTTGGAAAACCAGCTAGATTCTACAACTAGACAAATACTACATTGCTAGAAGTAAAGTATCTAAGATAAAATAATATCCTAGATAAGGTAGTCATGACAGTTCCATGACTTACCTTTTGTCACCAACTGAAGATGGAATCTGTACTAAGTTGAAAAGGTGAACACTGGATTAAAATATGTCAACTACATGGGTTAGGAAAAGCACCATGCAGTGTATCAAAGTCTGTCAGACAGACTATACTTATGTCCACTGGTTCATAGTTGATTCTTTCGAAGCTAAATGGTTTCGGAAGAATAAGTTCTTCCGAGGCCATTTATACTTCGGAAGAAACAACTTCTTCCGAGTCTTCTACAGGTCTTTATGACTTTATTCTTTGGAAGACTTTGTCTTGGATCTTCTAAATGTGAATGCTTCGGAAGGAGAACTGCTTGGTCTCGGAAGACTTTGTTCTATCCTTCGGAAGATCTTCATATACTTCGAAAGGAAAACTACTTAGTCTCAGAAGACTTGGTTTTCCTCCGGAAGCTCTTCAGACATAATGCTTCGGAAGATCTTTGACATAGCTACGGAAGAGTAGTTTCGTCTTCGGAAGACTTCTTCAACTTGTACACAAAATTGTTCTAAGTGTTGTTTTGGTTGCACCAGCCTCATATGATCCAACAAAGATGCTTGCGGATGGCAAAGATAAGAACCACTATTTTGTAGCATCCTTCAATGTGACTTGGAACAATACTAACTTGACTTGATTTGGTGTAAACCCTTGTCCAACAATTGTCTCACATACCGCTTCAAATTTAGTAATTTGAAGGTAAGGTTCCATAGTTCCTTTACCATAGAAAGATGAAAACATGTTTAAGCCTTGTGGTCTCACTTCAAAGGATCTACCATGTGTATTAGAACTTACTATAGGAGATGAGTTAACTTCAATGTAAGCTTTCAACTTCTCGGATTGGGGCACGATAATGGATTTGTGGAAGACCATCATGATGTTGAGGAAAACTTGGTTGAGGATATTGATTCATTGGTTGCCTCATGCTTATTAGTGGGCCTTGATTAGCCATATGAAAAATTAGGTTGAAGTGTTGATTATATGCCCTCGGATTTCGATAACCATAGTTAAAACCAAATCCATCTTCATCTACCCCTCCATATTCAGCATTTGAATTTCCTTGTTCTATTCCATCATTCCAATTCGACACTCGATCCCTTATGTCTTTGTCGACATGACATCATTCTGGCTAGAGTTTGATTGATTGAACGGAACTGAAGGATTTTTTGGAGCCTGATAGTTGATATTTCTAACTGATTCTTGCTGAATGGGTTGATTAGGTTATGGATATACACGAGGATTTTCAACCACTTGAAACTATAGTGGTTGAGGCATAGAGTTTCCTTGAACTGGGTTAAATGGAGGAGCTTGTTGCTATGGTGGAACATTCTATTGTGGAAACAGTGGGGGAGGAATATCACCCAAAGGTTATTCCCGTTGTGGAGGAGGCTGATTTGGTGGAATACCTTAATTACCCGAGTTAGCTGATGAAGTTCCTTCTTCGGACCGAGTACCTCCTCAACAAATAGGGGTTGTTGAAGTGTTTGCCTTGTGAAAGACTCGTTGTCTCATGTTGTTTTCTCAATCTCAGTACAAAGAACAATAGTGAAATCCTTCCGAAATATCTTGTATGCATAAGGTTCTTGAACTACCTGCAAAGAAGAAGCAAATATCATGCGTAATTCCGAACGAGAAAAATAACAAATAAACTAAAAACAAGAAAAAGAAAATATTTTTGATTTTTTTATAGATTTTTAAGAAAACAAATAACTATTACTAACACTAAGTGCAACGATTCCCCGGCAATAGCGCCATTGATCTATGTAGTGTGATCGATCAAAAATAATAATTAAAGAGTGCATAATCACTCTTAATAGTAAAGGGTAAGAATGGTGTCGAATCCACAGGGAATCACAGGAAAGTGCTAGTAACGATCAACCTAAAAACATTAAACATTGAAAAGTAATTGTTTTATGAATTTATTTCAGAAATAATTAAATTGACGAAATAAAAAGTTTAGGTTTTTAACAATCTTGGGGAAATGACAATCCACTTTGGGATTCCGGTTTGATAAAGTTATGTTTCCTTAGTTAAACCTATTGAGAAATCATTAAAGATGACCTACACATGATAAGATCTAAGTGACAATGGTGGATTAAAGCTTAAAGGACTTTATTCACAGTTTCACTAATTTAAATTATGTAACCCTAATTCTAATAATCAATCACACAATGATTAAAAGAAACCAAGGTTATAGAAAACTAAAATTAGGTTTACTATAATCAAATCGTTTAAACAATCAAATCATGAATTGAATCCAATAGAATTTAAAAGGTTCAAGATCTAATCTCAAATCTAGGTTACAAAGTAAGAAAAACAAAAGCCTGCACAAACCTGTTCCCTGAAGTGAATCACAATTGATTTAGCTTTGCATCATCATTGAATCTTCAAAGCGAATGAGATTAAGCATATGATTTGGATGATCTTGATGTTCGAAGGCCTTTGAATGATAGAAGATGGTAGGTTTTCGTCCAAGATTGATGTCTAAAGAGGTCGTTTTGTCCTAGGGTTAATCCCTCTTTAAAACCTCTCAAATTAGTGATAAACGGATGATTTTTAGGCAGTAATTATACTTAATAATAGCTTTTAAAGCTTTACTTTATGTGTAATTAGTTTATATTTAGAGTTTGAATGTATTACAAGATTACGAGTTAATATATATATATATATATTTAAATAGACCGGAGACCTACTTATGTTTAAAATATTTATTTAAAGAGAAGTAAGATTAAATTATAAGGTACATAAATTTGAGTAAGATTCAAGACAGAGATAATAAAATGTAATCCATGATTTGAATTAGTTATTGAATTTGATTATATATTGAAAATCGGAACTACTGTTTTATTAATGCAGGCATCTAAATGAATAAATGATCATCAGAAAAATAAAGAATTGAAAGTTGATTCAAGAAAGTTACACGTGCAGATGAAGAATATAATGTTTCATGGAGTTTAGCATGTGCATGAATGCATTCATGGACATCATCATAATAAACCTTATCATAGATTATTAGATTCCATAGATGATTGGGCTCACGTGAATGGATACTAATCAAAAGCCCACAAAAGATAAAGTTTAATTCACAAATCAGGCCAAAAAGCCCAGAGGAGGAAGTAAGTCAGTCGCAGGGCAAGAGGGAATTAAAAAGGGTTTCACAATAGTTTTAGAGCACATCGACGACAGAGGGAAAAGGCGCAGCCTTAGGCTGCTTTGGTTTGGTTCGCGCAACGATTCTGAAGCGGAGCAAGGGCACCATTTTAAAGCGACTACATGGTAGTAGTGATAGTCAGGAAAGATTTTCTATTTAATTTTAACGAAAGTTTGTATAGTGAGAGTATATGAACTCTTTATTATTATGATTGGCTAATCTCTTACGTAATCATCGTCTGGTGATGGGTTGTTTTAAGATTTGTATTTATTTTGTTCAACCTAGGTTTCTTGGATTGTTTTTGTAGTGACTGTACAAATTCAATTGTGGTTTGGTTAATTTAAACGAATTATATATGTTTCAAACATTTGTCTATTATCATTCGATTTCGGTTTCCCTGCATCGTGAGCTGTTTGGTAATTAGAAGGGTGTTTGGCATTTATGGTTGGGTAATTAGGCGCACGAGTTAGTATTAAAACCTTGTCTTTGATTATTACTTTAGCTAAACTGTTACAAATTCATGTCTATGTGTTCTTCAAGCTAGGTTAATGAGTCTGTATGAATCTTTGAACCCGGATCGTAAAATCGTGTTTCCATGCTTAATTATTTTTTTAGTTAATTGCCTTTTAGTATATTAGTTTATTCTAAACCAACAAGTTCTCAAATCCATTTTAGTTAAGTTAATTATTTTTTACGTTTAGTATAGTTAATCAAACAAAACATGTAACACTAACCACATGCTCCTTGTGGATTTGATACCTGACTTACGCTAGCTAACTAGGTTAATTAGGTTTTTGCATGACCCCAACGACAGGTCATCAATTAGGTCAAAATCCACCAAAACGCGATGCTTGGCGTCGGTGGTGCCAACAGTGGCGTCGGTGGTGCCAACAGTGGCATCGGTGGCTCCAGTTTGGCATCAAGCTAGGCGTCAGAGGTGGCTTCGGTCAGCAGGTCTCGGGTTTTATTGATGCCAGTGGCGACGGTGGAGCCCAGAATGGCTTTGGTGGCGCCACCCCCTGTACAAACTTGATTTTCACTTATAAGTTTTCAAGATCTTTCCGTTGATAGGTCGTGGGTCCCGTAACTCTTTATCTATCTCAAGTTATGCCCGTTTTAAGTTACCTTTGTCATGCAACTTCTCTTTTCATTTACTCACCTCCCGAGCTCTAATTTTCGTCCCGTTTCTTTCAATTTCTTCGTATTCTTTACGTTTATCCTACAAACCCAAGAATATCCCAAAAGTAACTTTATTTCTCATAAATTGACACGTAAAACACGGAAATAAAACCTTTAAATATTAAACTTTCACCACCCGATCAGTTCTTGTGGGGAAGTTCAACGGATCAGAAAAAAATTAATTGGATATCATGAAAGAATGTAATAGCACTGAAAGAACATGATGGTATTGGTATTGGTTCACTTAGGGAAGCTAACGTAGCGATGCTAGCTAAATGATGATCGTGCCTTAAAGTAGATGATAATGGATTATGGAGAAAGGTTATATGGTTTCCATCATAATTCTAGATCTTGGAGCTTCAAACCGACTACAATTTTACAACCCGGTCCTTGGAAACAGATTTTTAGAATTCATCGGGGAGTTATTACTTATGGACTGGACTTGTCCAGCCTCATAAGGTTTTTTTCTAGTTCTCTCGGTTATGTCGAATGGTACAAGCTGGGTTTGGAATCCTTATCCATCTAGTAATTTTTCTGTTTAAAGCTTGAAAGATGCAATACAATTGGCCATGTTTACGAATCTCGTCATACAATTTTAGTGGAACAATTGGACCCCTATAAAAGTCAATCTCTTCACATAGTTGGTTTGAAATTTTGTCTCCTGTTGGTGTAAATTCCAATATTTTTTACTTGTTTAACGAGAAAGACTTACTTTAATTTCATGCGTGTGCTCACGGGTCATCAACATGAAAGAAGGTAATACATAGTGATACAACCTATTGTTAGGTGTTTATGGAGAAATAGAAATGATTTGATATTTGATAAAAAAATCTACCAATGTTGATAAGTTGGTGGGAGAATTTCAAGTCCTTGGATATCTATGGCTAAACTCTAAAGAATAGATCCAAAAAGCAGTCACTTTTATGGGATCTGTAAGATCATCTGAAGATTATGAGGCTGATGCAACCAACAAGCCAGAACAACCAAGTCTTCCATACATGCACTAAGAAACAAAGATGAACTAGCTTTGGAAGTCTTACACTCTTAAATATGTCTAAGTGTAAGATCTTTCGAAGCTAACAGTTCAGAAGGAGTTGCTTCGAAAGTTTCACACTCAAACAGAAAATTATTCTAAGTGTGAAATCTTCCAAAGCCAAAGACCAGCATCTTCCGAAGCCAAAGACCAGCGTCTTCCGAAGCCAAAGATGAAATCTTCTGAAACTTCAGAGACAAAGTTTTCTGAAGCTGTGAAGACTGATTTCTTCAGAGGACAGAGAAAATATGTTTTCTCTAAATCAACTTTTGATAAAGCTGACACACTTTCCGCTGCCTGCTTTGGTGGTTCACATACTTTACACAAGTTGGTGAAACTTCCATGCTTTATCAAAAAGTAGGAATGGTCTTTGTCTGTAACTTACCTTACTTGTTCATAATAACTTTTTGAAATAGGAAAAGTCAGTGAGCTATGGCATGTCATAGTCACTAGTCAAAAGGCAATCTGCCTTTTGACTTTAGATTGATCTTGTTGTCTAGATTAGTCAAATCCCAACTGTCTTTACATGTAAGTGACGGTTATAGGTTGTAGTATAAAAGTGTCTCCGGTCCTTGTAATTTATGTATGCTTTGTAACACTTGTAAAAGAACTTGAGATCAATATACAACATCCTCGAAAACCAATCTTGTGTTCTTGTGTTGTTCTTAGTTCTGTCTCTTTAATTTACTTGTGTTCTTAGTATCATCTGTTTAAGTTATCAGTTCCCTATTTGAATTGTTAAGTGATCTAAGATCTCTCCTCAGTGTGAAACTAAGTGTTAAGTACCCTTACCCGGTCCTGTATTTGGTATCAGAGCATTCCAGGCTTTTGATTGTAAGATCTCACCATATTTAATCCTCTTAGCTTCACACATCACTTAACTCTTCAAATGGCAGCTATCTCTAAGGCTGATATGGAAACTGGAACTATGACAAAGTCCCCACTGATCACTCCTGAGGATTTTGACACTTGGTGCCAAAGAATGGACGCTTCATCAAGTCTCAAGATTCCAAGATGTGGGAGTCTATTATCAATGGACCTCATGTACCATGCACTTTTTCAGCTACTGCTGCTGGTGGCATGATACTAAAGGATAGGGCTGACTTTTCTGATGAAGACTGGAAAAGGATTGATATTGATCAGAAAGCCATGATAGCCCTCTAAACTGCTCTTCCAAACTCCATCTACAGAGGTTTCAAGAAGTGCAAGACCACTAAATAGCTATGGGATGCACTGAAACTGATGTATAAGGGGTCCAATGAAGCCAAGGAGAACAAGAAGGACCTCCTGAAGCAGCAGCTTGAAAACTTCACCTTCAAGACAGGTGAAACCATGACTCAACAATACTTCAAGTATGTTGAGATTATGGATACTCTGGCTGATGTTGGAGTAACTATTGAGAACAAGGATATTGTTTGGAAGTTCATGTCCTCTCTTCCCAGACAATGGACACACTACTGTGTGGTCATTAAGAGGACTGAAAACCTCAAGACCCTTACTCTCACTGAGTTGTATGGGATACTCAATGGATACCAGATGGAGATGAACATGCAAAATTTATCTGGTAACCCCAATACTCATCAGAGTTCTTCCCTTCATGTGGGTGAAAGGGATAGCAGAGAACTACAACATCATCTTATTTGCTACCCTGAAACTTCACAAAAGGGACCTTTCATCACCTTTCCAGAGACACCCAGAGAGAGCTACATCCAAGGAAGTCCCTTCCAAGAGACAAGTTTCTCTCAAGCCTTTGTCTCTACTGATGAAAGTTCAGGCAACTTTCTCTTCACTCTTGAAGACCTGGACTGTATCCATCCAGATGATCTGGAATATATGGAGATAGTCTAGCAGATGGCTCTTCTCACTCACAGAGCCTAGAAGTTTTACAAGAGGACTGGGAGAAGGTTTTGTAGGAACCTCTGAAGTTAAGAGGCTGATGCAACCAAAAGATACCAAAACAACCAAGTCTTCCAACATGCACTTCGGAACAAAGGTGAACTAGCTTCTGAAGTTTTACACACTCAAGAAAAATGCTAAGTGTAAAATCTTCCGAAGCCAAAGTTCAGAAGAAACTGCTGCGGAAGCTTTACACTAAACTTGGAAAATATTCTAAGTATAAAGTCTTCCGACGCCAAAGACTCAACTCTTCCTAAGGTAAAAGATGAAGTCTTCCAAAGCTCTCAAGACAAAGTCTTCTGAAGCTGTTTAAAAACAAGACTGATTTTCCTCTAAGAAGAGAGAAAATATACCTTTTCCATCAAATTTATCATAAAGCAATCTACTTTCCACTGCATGCTCTGGTAGTTCACCTGCTATCACTAGTTGGTGAAACTTCCATACTTTATGATAAAGTAGATAAGGTCTTCGCCTGCAAGTTTCTGTTTTTGTTTCTTCTTGGCTTTTTGTAATAGGAAAGTCAGTGAGCTACGGCTTGTCATAGTCACTAGTCAAAAGGCAATCTGCCTTTTGACTTTAGGCTGATCTTGTTGTCTAGATTAGTCACTTTCAATTGTCTTTTTGCATATTGACGGTTGTAGGATGTAGTATAAGTAGTCTCCGGTTCTTTTATTTAAAATATACTTGTACAACACTTGAAATAGAACTAGAAAAGCAATATACAACTTCCTTGAAAACTTTATCTTGTGCTCTTGTTCTTGTTTTACTTGTGTTTATCTTGTATCCTCAGTAAAGGTTCATAGTTCCCTATTTGAATTGTTAAGTGATCTTAAGATCCTCCTAAGTGTGTTAACTAGGTGCAAGCTTAAGTACCCTTTAACGGTCCTGCATTTGGTATGTAGGAAATTGCCTTCGGAAGAAAAGTTGGTCTCTGAAGAAAGGAATGCTTTCGAAGCACTGAAGCTTGCTGCAGTGAAAGCAAGATCTTCCGAAGGATCTATCTCCAAAGCTTTCGAAGCTACAAAAGCTTTCGAAGTAGTGAAGGTCAAGCCCAATCTTCCAAAGGTGGTGCGGAAGATGAAGGAAGACCTTGACACTAAAAGCTCCTCTTCAGCAACAGCAAATGATCCTCAAAGCCTGAACATAGGATCACTTACTGTTTCATTGCCTTCATCTGAACTTTATAAGCTCAAGACTAATGAGGCTTGGGTTTCTAAATGTAACTAAATCATCTCTTTTGTGCAGGGACAACCAAAGGCAAACAGAAATGTGTGGATCATTGATAGTGGCTGCTCCAGGCACATGACAGGCAATGAGTCCCTACTTCAAAACTTTGAAAGAATTGATGGAGGACCAGTTGCTTTTGGAGGAGATGCAGGAGGTTATATTACTGGTAGGGGCATGGTCTTAAATAGTAAGATAAGCATTGAGAAGGTAAACTTTGTCAAGGAGCTTGGATACAATATTTTGAGTGTGTCCCAATTTTGTGACCAAAAACATCACATGCTCTTTACTGAGCATGAGTGCATGGTTCTCAAGCCTGGGGTTGACATTCCTTAAGAGCATATTTTGCTCAGAGCCCCCAGGAAAGGGAACATATACAAGATGGACTTGCAGGAAACATCTCCCTCTAGAGAAATTTCTTGCTTTCTATCTAAAGCAAATAGTGATGAGTCTTTCCTTTGGCATAAAAGAATGTGCCATGTAAACTTTAAGAACATGAATAAACTGATTAAGAATGATTTGGTAACTGAAATTCCAAAGAAAGAGTTTACAAGTGATGACCACTGTGTTGCATGCCTGAAGGGGAAGCAACACAAAGTGTCTCACAAGCCAAAGGAAATGAACTCTATCACTACTCCCCTACACTTGTTACATATGGATCTGTGTGGCCCCACCAGTGTAATGAGTTTAGGAAGGACCTCATACTGTTTGGTGATCACAGATGACTTCACAAGATTTACTTGGGTGTTTTTCCTTAGAACTAAGGATGAAACTCCTGAAATCTTAAAGAATTTCATTCTGAAAATTGAGAATCAATTTGATCACAAGGTCAAAATCATAAGATGTGATCAAGGAACCGAATTCAAAAACCAAATCCTTGATACATTTTGTGATGAAAAGGGTATTTCAAGACAATACAGTGCTCCCAAGACTCCTCAGCAAAATGGTGTTGTGAGAGGAGAAACAGGACACTTATTGAAGCTGCAAGAACCTGTTGTCTGACTCTAAGCTGCCCATCACCTTCTGGGCAGAGGCTGTCAAAACAGCCTGCTATGTGCAAAACAGAGTTTTGGTAGTTAAGACACATGGTAAGACTCCTAATAAACTGTGGCACAAAAGAAGACCATTCATTGGTTTTCTTAGAACATTTGGATGTCCTTGCACCATCTTGAATACCAAAGATCAAATAGCCAAGTTTACTGAGAAATCAGATGATGGACACTTTGTTGGGTACTCTTCTCAAGCTAAGGCTTATAGAGTATACAATCTCAGAACTAGAATCATTGAGGAGTCAGCCAATCTGACTTTCAATGAACACCCACCCTGTGTAAAACCAAACAGCATAGCATGACAATACTGCTGATTCAAATGAATTGCCTTCAAATTCCAGCTCAGAGGCTAAAATTCAGGAGAAGGAACTTCAAATGCAGGAGGAGGAACTAGAGGTGGTGACAGTGATCAAGAATTTCTTGATGCTGAAAACCACTCCTTTGAAGACAACATGAATAATGTCACACACTCATTGGATCAAGTCTCTCTTGATAAGTGTGCTGATGTGGTAGGAGACACCTCATTGCCAGATCAAAATTTCTCAAATTTAGATCTGTCTAACCAACTTGCTGTGATCCCTCAACTTCGGATCCACAAGTCACATCCCTCCACAAACATCATTGGAAATGTTGACTCAGGGGTAAGAACAAAAGGACAAGCTCACGACCGCCATGTTTGTCTACATTCTTGTTTCTTATCCCAGATAAAACCGAAGAAGGTTAATGAGGCTTTGAAGGATGGAAGCTGGATTGAAGCTATGCAAGATGAGGTGCTTCAAATCAGAGGACAGAAGGTTTGGAACTTATGTCCTCTTCCTCAAGGAAAGAGTGTAATAGGAACCAAATAAGTATTTAGGAACAAGAAAGATGATAGAGGGATCATCATTAAGAACAAGGCTAGACTGGTTGTCCAAGGATACACTCAAGAAGAAAGAATTGATTACACTGATGTCTTTGCTCCAGTTGCAAGACTTGAAGCTGTAAGAATACTTCTGGCTTATGCTACATCCAAGTATTTCAAGGTCTACCAGCTTGATGTGAAGTGTGCTTTTCTCTATGGGGTGATTGATGAAGAAGTTTATATCAAACAACCACCTGGCTTTACAGACCCAGATCATCCTGATTATGTCTGCAAGCTTGATAAAGCTCTATATGGACTGCATCAAGCTCCAAGAAAGTGGTATGAGACACTATCAACATACCTCTACCATCATGGATACAAAAAATGTACTATTGATGGGACTCTCTTCATCAAAGAAACAGGAATGACACACTGCTAGTTCAATATATATAGATGGCATCATCTTTGGTTCAACTAATCCAAAGCTCTGCAAAGACTTTGAGATGCTGATGAAGAATAGATTTGAAATGAGTGCCATGGGGGAACTCAGTTTCTTTCTAGGAATTCAAGTGAAGCAGGTTGAAGATGGTATCTTCATTAGTCAGTCAAAGTATGTACAGGACATACTTACAAGATTCAAGATGACTGACTGTAAGGTTGGAAAGACACCCATAGCCAGAAACCACTCCCTTGGTCCTGATCTTGAGGGGGAGTGTGTTGATAACATCTCTACAGGGCTATGATTGGGTCACTTATGTATCTTACTGCTAGCAGGCCTAATATTATGTTTGCCATATGCATATGTGCAAGATATCAAGCCAACCCCAAGATGTCACACCTAATCACTGTTAAAAGGATTCTTAGATACTCAAAGGTGCTCCAAATCTAGGCCTTTGGTATCCAAAGAATTCAGACTTTAATCTGTATGCTTATACAGATAGTGATTATGGTGGCTGCAACATGACTGCAAAGTCCACATCTGGGGGATGTCAGTTCCTTGGTGGAAGGATAGTCTCATGGCAATGCAAGAAGCAATCCTTGTGTCTGCATCAACTGCTAAAGCTGAATACATTGCTACTGCAAGCTGCTATGCTCAAGTGCTTTGGATTCAGAATCAGATGCTAGACTATGGGTTCAATTTCAAAGAGACTCCCATCCACATAGACAACACAGTGCCATCTCTATTACAGAGAATCCTATGCAACACTCAAGGACCAAACACATCAACATCAGGTATCATCTGATTTGGGATAATTTTGAAAAGGGATTGATAAAACTAATCAAAGTTAACACAAATGAACAATATGCCGATCTGTTCACAAAAGCGTTTGATGAACAGAGATTTAAATATCTTGTATCAGCTATTGGGATGATTAACTTTGAGTAGATTTTTTTAATAACTTAATCAATATTATTTCTTAAAACTGTGTGTCCTAGGTTGTCTATGAGATCACTTCATAAGCCCAGTTCTCTTTGGAAGAAAAAAAATTTTAAAATGATATCTCTTAGAATGATGAAAATTTACCTTCGGAAGAAGCAAAAGTTGCCTTCGGAAGAAATTCATGTCTAAATCGTTTAAACAGCTTATCTGAGATTTACCTTCGGAAGAAACTCTTGAAGTATCTTCCGAAGCTTAAATTTTGGTATAAGTACTTAAATGCATTCTAGGAACAAATTTCTTCCGAAAGCAATTTAGTCTCGAAAGACTCATTTATTTCTTCCGAAGCCAAAATTTTCAAAACTCTTTGAAGTATCTTCCGAAGCAAAATTGCTTTTGGAAGCTTTGATTGCAAAGCTTCCGAAACCATTGCCTTCGGAAGCTTTTTCTACTTCCAAAAAAACTAACTTTTTGGGCGCCTTTTTGAAGTAGGACCCACTTGCGGATTTCAAAGTTTTCTTTTTGTTATAACTTTGTCTCAAATCCAGAGTATATCTTTCCAAACGGTTCTATTTCATCTCACTTCTCTCATTGTTCCTTAACCTAAAATTACCCCCAAAATTTCATCTCTTCTTCTTTCCTTCACTACAAAGCTTCTTCAAATGGCCAATCTTGATCGTCGTAACGACCCTGATTTCACCATGCACCTACACAGGCAACACAATCAAGTTACTCTGTTATACTCTGAGAAGGATCCAATCTTCTCAGACGTGTGTAGGTTTCTTTCTTTGTCTCACTACTTCACCTCCCTTACAATCGATCCTCCTCTCTATGAGGATCAGTTGCTTGAGTTCTGGCGGACCTGTCAAGAGGTCACCATGGACGGGGAGAAGGCACTGTCTGCCACAGTGCAGGGGAGGACGGTTTTCATCACTCCAGCCATTATAAACACCCATTTGCAGCTGGATGATGAAGCAGGTGAGCTGTCCTTTCCAAAAGCTGCTGTCAACCAATCCTTTGCGCAGATGGGCTACGAAGGTGACTTTTCGGTCAAAACCTTCAGGAAGGGGAAGGTCTCATTCCAATGGAAATACCTCCTCCATGTCGTCATACATAGCCTATCCAACAAACATGGAGGATGGGACCAGATTCCAGAAGACCTCTCCTTTATTGTCCATGGGATGGTTCAAGGGGCCAAATTCAGGTACTCTCGGTTTGTATTTACAAATTTACTAGCGAATTTGGATTCCTTAGAATATTACATGTTCCCCTGGTATGTTCAATACATTCCCAACTGTGAATTGGGACCACAGTTGAGGGGAACAGGTAATGTTCTTAAACTTGCACATATGAGGCCCGGCATTTTCAAGATATTGAAAAAGCCAACTGTTGGGTTCTCAGGGGTAGAAACAGCCCTTGTCCCGAAAATGTTTGAGCTCATTGCTCAGGGTGACATCCTACCAGCCCCAGCTAGTGATGAACCAACACCCTCTACTTCTCACCCACCTCAAATACAACCCACATCAAATTCACCTACAAAGAAAATCCAAGCGAACCCCTGCACTTGCTACTGAGCATGTGCAGGACCCCATATCACAACCCATACAGGAGGAAGTGGAATCTCGAGCTCCTATTTCCCCTAAGGAGCAGACCACTCCCATCTTTCAAACAATCAGTGCTGAGGTTCCTCATGCTCAGCCTGATGAGCTCACAACTCCACAAACAGCCTTAAGCCATCACTCTGATTCTCAACACTCTAGTGATCAACCTTCAGGGGAAAGCTACCATCCCCAGCCTCTTGATCTCAACCGCTCCATACCCAGCCTTGACTTCTACTTTGATGAAGATTTGGGTTTCAGTGAGTATCATGACTCTCCCCTCTCTACCCACACTCAAGGGGAGATGAGTACTCCTGCTTCACCCCTGTCTAGCCCATATCAGACACCCCAAACTGAGGTGGATCTTCCTGTGATTGTCCAGGAGATCCATGTGGAAGAGGCTCTCACTTTTTCCAGTGATTACATCTTTAAGACCTCAACCACGGCAACCCAGCCTCTTGACACTGTCATTGGGCAGGGGAAATCCAGCAGCCAAGAACCCCATGCTGGTGGTGAAGGAGCAGACCTCGGTTCACCTCCTTCATCCCCCTAATGATTCTTCAACTGAAGATGAGGGGAGTTTGAAACTCAGGGTGCACCAACTCGAAGACATCTGCACCCAACTGGTTTCACAGATAGCTCACCTTGAATCACAGTGACTATCTTGCAAAGGAGGGTCCATGACCAGCAACTTGAGATCACCGATCTCAAGGGCCAGTTAGCTAAGAGACGTATAGGACAAACTCATCCAGGTCCACAAGAACCTGTGGATGTTACGGATCACTTCCCCAGCTCACCTATGCATGAGGGTGATGCTACCAAAAAGGGGGAGGAAGTTCTGACAGCCACAGAACCTGGGAGTTCTTCCTCAAGTATAGACATATAGGACTCACCATACTATCTTGCAGTTGTCCATGCTCAGCAACCTCCTTTAGACAGTGATCTGGAATTGCTCATTCAACAACTGTTTGAGGAGGGAGTACCAAGAGCAATGTCTACCCCATCTAAGAACCCAATCTGGGGTTGGGGGTATGACAATGATAGGAAAGCTCTTGTGATCTCTAGAGCTCAGGGTCAACAAGAAATTCTCAACATCTCCACCCTGAGTTTCTAAACTTAGTAGATCTGGCACTTGTCAACCCAGGCAATAACAGACAAGCTGTCAGATTAGCCAATCAAATTCAAGACTGGGTGCTGGCAGAATTCAAAAGGAGAACTGCATTATATAGACAGAGGCTAGCAGTTGAAGCCTTTGGTTAACTGGATGTTGGGGTAGACCCCAAGATTAGCTTCGAAGGGAAAGCCCTGACTGAAGGCCTAGAGGCTGAGACTGTGAACCTTAAGACAAGATCTCCTCCAGCACCCCATACCCTCAGTGAGGCACCAGCTGGTGATGGTGCTTCACAACCTCTCTCTGGCTAGAGCTTGACTGCTGAATCAAGCAATGAAGGCCAAAGCTCTCCTCAGACTGAGTCATCAAGATCTGCAATTGACAAAGGCAAAAGGAAGTTGACTCTTGAAGAGATTGAAGAAGAAAAGAGAGAGAGGAAGAGGAAGCTGAGGGGAGAGAGTTCAAGTGGTTCCCCAGGATTCATGCAGCTGCAATTCTAGCTGCCCCTATACCAAACACTCAAGAAGATGAATTAAGGGCAGCCAGGCTCAACTATCAGGGGACCAGGAACTATAACATAGATGAACTCATCTCTCTCCCCTTAGAGGAGTTAAATGAACTGGCTGACATTGAATTGTCAAAAGAGAGAAAGGAAGCAGAGGATGCAGCCTTGACCCACAAACACAAGGAAGAAATGAGGAGAAAAGGCTTTACAAGAACATTCCTGTCCTCTCCCCAGTTCAAGAAAGTCCTGAGTCAGAGACTGTGGCTGCTGAACAACCTCAGGTAGTTGATGAAGAAGAAAGATTAAAAATGATCAACTACCTGAGTGCCACAGGTCTCTATCAGGCACCTGCACTCCTTCCCTTGCCTTATGATTATATATTATTTGAATATAATAACAGCTGGAAGACAAGCCAAGAAAGAAAGGCAAGCTGCAAAGAAGAGGCAAAGAGAAGAAGCTGCAAAATCAAGAGCCATCATCCAGAAAAGTCAGAAAAAGTCTACAGATAGGCAGAGGATGATGAGCTTCTTGAAGCTGTATGGGTTCTCCGGAAGGAGGCTTGGTCCCATGTCTCTATCCACAATGGATGAGCACATAAGGGTGATCAAGCAGAAGATAAAAAGGGGAGAGCTTGTGGACCTTCATTCACCATCAAGTCAAGCTCAACCTGAAGTTGAGGTAAAGGTGGAACCTATAGAGACAACCACCTGCACCTGAAGCTGCACAATAGCCAACTTCATCTTCTAACCCACAGCAGGGTTCTCCTCCTTCTCCTTCTGAAACTGGGAGAAAGGAGATCCCAACTGAGAGGGAATCCACTGAAGAACCTGGTATCGAAGACTACCCTCTCAGTTAAAATCATCAGGGAGGAAAAGAGGATGGCCAAAAGAAGATCATCTTCAAAGAAGAAAAGAAGAAAGGCATCCTCCTCCCAACCTCAGGATAAGTCAGAACATCCTGAGGAAGTGCATGAAGAGGACTCTCAACTAACTCCTATCATAGTAGAGCCTCTCTCTGTTGGAAGACAAATTATGTCCTGGACTTTTGCTGAAGATCCAGACAGATGGTATGTCACTAGAGATCAGGGAGAACAACATGTCTACTTCACAAGTGACATGCTTGAACTCCCTCTGCATGATCTCTATGACATGAGAAGGTACTTCATGAGTCTGAAGAATCCAGATCTACTGATGAAAAAGGAATTCTGAAGATCCTCATGTGGACTATCCCAGTCTGAAGAACCTCTCTGTTTTGGTAGCATCAGCCTAGGGGGAGTTTGTAGGAACCTCTGAAGTTAAGAGGCTGATGCAACCAAAAGATACCAAAACAACCAAGTCTTCCAACATGCACTTCGGAACAAAGGTGAACTAGCTTTGGATGTTTTACACACTCAAGAAAAATGCGAAGTGTAAAATCTTCCGAAGCCAAAGTTCAGAAGAAACTGCTGCGGAAGCTTTACACTGAACTTGGAAAATATTCTAAGTATAAAGTCTTCCGAAGCCAAAGACTCAACTCATCCGAAGGTAAAATATGAAGTCTTCCAAAGCTCTCAAGACAAATTTGTCCGAAGCTGTTTAAAGACAAGACTGATTTTTCTCTGAAGAGAGAGAAAGATACCTTTCCATCAACTTTATCATAAAGCAACCTACTTTCTGCTGCATGCTTTGGTAGTTCACCTGCTATCACTAGTTGGTGAAACTTCCATACTTTATGATAAAGTAGATAAGGTCTTCGCCTGCAAGTTTCTGTTTTTGTTTCTTCTTGGCTTTTTGTAATAGGAAAGTCAGTAAGCTATGGCTTGTCATAGTCACTAGTCAAAAGGCAATCTGCCTTTTGACTTTAGGCTGATCTTGTTGTCTAGATTAGTCACTTCCAACTGTCTTTTTGCATATTGACGGTTGTAGGATGTAGTATAAGTAGTCTCCGGTTCTTGTATTTAAAATATACTTATACAACACTTGTAATAGAACTAGAGAAGCAATATACAACTTTCTTGAAAACTTTATCTTGTGCTCTTGTTCGTGTTTTAGTTGTGTTTATCTTGTATCCTCAGTAAAGGTTCACAGTTCCCTATTTGAATTGTTAAGTGATCTTAAGATCCTCCTAAGTGTGTTAACTAAGTGCAAGCTTAAGTACCCTTTAACGGTCTTGCAGGTTTCCTAGCAATGCAGCCAGTGGCAAGTTTGGGCTAGACAAAAGCAAAGTAAAGTGTTACAACTGTAACCAGATGGGACACTTTGCCAGAGAATGCATGGCACCTAAGTCAGATGGTGTCCAACCATCATCCAGACCAAACTACACTGAAGGAGGGCACCAGAATGAGAAGCCAAGACAGCAAGCTGCAGTTGTTGTTGAAAAAGGAGGCTTTGACTGGAGCTTCCAAGCTGAAGATGCTTCTCCAAATCAAGCACTCATGGCTGACCATGATGAAGCCAATGTATTAGAACATCTTTGCTCTCTTGAATGTATTGCTAAAGTAAATAGATACAGGTCCTACAACTTAGAAATAAGATCTGATATTGAGTCTTTAAACATTTTAAAAGCTAATTTTAAGAGAGCTGAAAATGATTATAAGCTTAAAATAGAAGATCTAGAGAAAACAATTTCAACTCTTAAACATGAGCAAACAAACTACAAGACTCAAATAAAAGATCTTGTTACTAAGTTGACAGAATGCCAGGTTGAGCTTATGATCAGCAAAGCTAGGGCAGAAAAATGTGTTCTTGAAAAAGAGACCTTCAAGAACATAATATCCTCATCTCTGCATGCAAAAGTTTGTTATAAGAATAAGCAGGGACTGGGATCTTGTGAGATAGCTCCTCCACACACCCTACTATCAGTAAGATCTCTAAGGTGTGGAACTGGGCAAGATGAGCTGCTTCAAATCAAAAGACAGAAGGTGTGGAACTTATGTCCTCTTCCTCTAGGGAAGACTGTCATAGGTACCAAATGGGTATTCAGGAACAAGAAGGATGATAGAGGAATTATCATCAAGAACAAGGCTAGACTGGTTGTCCAAGGATACACTCAAGAAGAAGGGATTGATTACACTGATGTCTTTGCTCTAGTTGCAAGACTTGAAGCTATAAGAATATTCCAGGCTTATGCTACATCCAAGGATTTCAAGGTCTACCAGCTTGATGTGAAATGTGCTTTTCTCTATGGGGTGATTGATGAAGAAGTTTATATCAAACAACCACCTGGCTTTGCAGACCCAGATCATCCTGATTATGTCTGCAAGCTTGATAAAGCTCTATATGGACTGCATCAAGCTCTAAGAAAGTGGTATGAGACACTATCAACATACCTCTGTCATCATGGATACAAAAAAGGTACTATTGATGGGACTCTCTTCATCAAAGAAACAGGGAATGACACACTGCTAGTTCAAATATATGTAGATGGCATCATCTTTGGTTCAACTAATCCAAAGCTCTGCAAAGACTTTGAGATGCTGATGAAGAATAGATTTGAAATGAGTGCCATGGGGGAACTCAGTTTCTTTCTAGGAATTCAAGTGAAGCAGGTTGAAGATGGTATCTTCATTAGTCAGTCAAAGTATGTATAGGACATACTTACAAGATTCAAGATGACTGACTGTAAGGTTGGAAAGACACCCATAGCCAAAAACCACTCCCTTGGTCCTGATTTTGAGGGGGAGTGTGTTGATAAACATCTCTACAGGGCTATGATTGGGTCACTTGTGTACCTTACTGCTAGCAGGCCTAATATTATGTTTGCCATATGTATATGTGCAAGATATCAAGCCAACCCCAAGATGTCACACCTAATCACTGTTAAAAGGATTCTCAGATACCTCAAAGGTGCTCCAAATCTAGGCCTTTGGTATCCAAAGAATTTAGACTTTAATCTGTATGCTTATACAGATAGTGATTATGGTGGCTGCAACATGACTGCAAAGTCTACATCTGGGGGATGTCAATTCCTTGGTGGAAGGATAGTCTCTTGGCAATGCAAGAAGCAATCCTTTGTGTCTGCATCAACTGCTAAAGCTGAATACATTGCTGCTGCAAGCTGCTATGCTCAAGTGCTTTGGATTCAGAATCAGATGCTAGACTATGGGTTCAACTTCAAGGAGACTCCCATCCACATAGACAACAACAGTGCCATCTCTATTACAGAGAATCCTGTGCAGCACTCAAGGACCAAACACATCAACATCAGGTATCATCTGATTAGGGATAATTTTGAAAAAGGATTAATCAAACTAATCAAAGTTAACACAAATAAACAATATGCTGATCTGTTCACAAAGACATTTGATGAATAGAGATTTAAATATCTTGTATTAGCTATTGGGATGATTAACTTTGAATAGATTTTCTTTAATAACTTAATCAACTTTATTTCTAAAATTGTGTGTCCTAAGTTGTCTATTAGATCACCTCATAAGCCCAGTTATCTTTGGAAGAAAACTAACTTTTAACTGATATTCCTTAGATTTGTGAAAATTTACCTTCGGAAGAACTCAAATTGCCTTTGGAAGAAATTTATGTCTAGCTCATTTAACAGCTTATCTAAGATTTACCTTCGGAAGAAATTCTTGGAGTATCTTCCTAAGATTAAATTTGTATATAAGCACTTAAATGCATTCAAAGAACAAATATCTTCCGAAAGCAACTAAGTCTCGGAAGACTTATTCACTTCTTCCGAAGCCAAATTTTCAAAATTCTTTGAAATATCTTCCGAAGCAAAAACTGCCTTCGGAAGCTTTGCTACAAAGCTTCCGAAGCCAAAATTTTCTTCGAAAGTTTTACAACATCCAAGAAAACTAACTTTTTGGACGCACTTTTTCAGAAGTAGGACCCACTTGCTGATTTCAAAGTTTATCTTTTTGTAATAACTTTGTCTCAAATCCACGACATATATCTTCCAAACGGTTCTATTTTGTCTCTCTACTCTCACTGATTCTTACCCTAAAATTACCCCCAAATTTCATCTTCTTCTTCCTTATTTCATTGTAAAGCTTTCTCAAATGGCTAACATTGATCGTCGCAACGACCCTGATTTTTCCATGCACCTATACAGGCAACACAATCAGGTTGCCCTGCTACACTTTGAGAAGGATCCAAGCTTCTCAGATGTGTGTAGGTACCTTTCTTCGTCTCACTACTTCACCTCCCTTACAATTGATCCTCCTCTCTATGAGGATCAGTTGCTTGAGTTCTGGAGGACCTGTCAAGAGGTCACCATGGACGGGGAGAAGGCACTGTCTGCTATAGTGCAGGGGAGGATAGTTTTCATCACTCTGGCCATCATAAACACCCATTTGCAGCTGGATGATGAAGCAGGTGAGCTGTCCTTTCCCAAATCTGCTGTCAACCACTCCTTTCAGCAGATGGGCTATGAAGGTGACTTCTCAGTCAAAACCTTCAGGAAGGGGAAGGTCTCATCTCAATGGAAATACCTCCTCCATGTCGTCATTCACAGCCTTTCTAACAAGCATGGAGGATGGGACCAAGTTCCAGAAGACCTCTCCTTTATAGTCCATGGGATGGTACAAGGGGTCAAGTTCAGGTACTCTCAGTTTGTATATACTAATTTACTTGCAAACTTGGACTCCTTAGAGTATTACATGTTCTCTAGGTATGTTCAACACATTCTCAGCTGTGAGTTGGGACCATAGTTGAGGGAAACAGGTAATATTCTTAAAATAGGACAAATGAGGCCCAACATTTTCAAAATCTTAAAGAAGCCAACTGTTGGCTTCTTTGGGGTAGAAACAGCCCTTGTCCCAAAAATGTTTGAGCTCATTGCTCAGGGTGAAAACCTAGCAGCACCAGCTAGTGTTGAACCAACACCCTCCACCTCTCAACCACCTCAAACACAACCTACCATCACCATCACCTACAAAAGAAAATCCCAACGAACCCCTGCACTTGCTACTAAGCATGTACAGGCCCCCATATCAAAACCCATACAGGAGGAAGTGGAATCTCGAGCTCCCACTTCCCCTAAGGAGCATACCACTCCCATCTTTTCACCACTCAGTGCTGAGGTTCCTCATGCTCAGCCTGATGAGCTCACAACCCCACAAACAGCCTTAAGCCATCACTCTAAGTCTCCATACTCTAGTGATCAACCTTCTGGAGAAAGCTACCATCCCCAACCTCTTGATCTAAACTGCCCCATTCCCAGCCTTGACTTCTATTCTGATGAAGATTTGGGCTTCAGTGAGTACCATGAGTCTCTCCTCTCTTCCCACACTCAAGGAGAGATGAGTACTCCTTGTTCCCCATCTCTAGCCCACATCAGCAACCCCCTACTGAGGTGGATCGTCTTGAACTTATTCAGGAAATCCATATGGCAGAGGCTATCACTTTTACAAGTGATAACATCACTAGGACCTCTACCATGGCAACCCAGCCTCTTGACACTTCTCTAGAAGTTGTCATTGGGCAGGGGAAATCCAGCAGCCAAGAAACCCATGCTAGTGGTGAGGAAGAAGACTTAGGTCCAATTCTCTCATCCCCCAATGATTCTTCATCTGAAGATGAGGGGAGTCTGCAACAAAAGGTGCACAAACTGTTACATCTTTGCACCTATTTTGTTTCAAAGATAGCTCACCTAGAATCTCAAGTGACTATCTTACAGAAGAGGGTCAATGACCAGCAACTTGAGATCACCGATCTTAAGGGCAAGTTGGCTGAGAGACCCATGAGGACAACTCATCTAGGTCCATAAGAATATGTGGATGTCATGGATCAATCTCCCAGCTCACCTATGTAAGAGGGTGATGCTACCAAAAAGGGGGAGAAAATTCTGACAATCATAGAACCTGGGAGTTCTTCCCAGAGTATGGACATAGAGGAATCACCATCCTCTCTTACAGATGTTCATACTCAGCAACCTCCTCTAGACAGTGATCTACATTTGCTCATTCAACAACTGTTTGAGGAGGGAATACCAAGAGCAATGTCTGCCC
The DNA here is from genome assembly GCA_025506505.1 of Flaveria sonorensis. NCBI lineage: Eukaryota > Viridiplantae > Streptophyta > Magnoliopsida > Asterales > Asteraceae > Flaveria > Flaveria sonorensis. The sequence continues at coordinate 18,103,901 of CM046436.1, forward strand.
CTTCTGAGAACCCAATCTGGGGTTGGGGGTATGACAGTAATAGGAGAGCTCTTGTGATCTCTAGAGCTCAGGGTCAACTAGAATTTCTCAACATTTCACACCTGAGTTTCTATGAGAGCATCAACTTGGTAGATCTGCCACTTGGCAACCCAAGCAATAACAAACAAGCAGCAAGATTGGCAGAAAGAATCCAAGACAGGGTGCTAGAGGAGTTTAAATTGAGATCAAAATTATATAGACAGAGGCTAGCAGGAGAGATCTTTGGTCAACTGGATGTTGAGGTAGACCCGGAGATTAGCTTCGAAGGGAAAACCTTGACTGAAGGCCCAGAGGTTGAACCTGTGAACCTTGAGATAGGATCTCCCTCTGCACCTATTACCCTCAGTGAAACACCAGCTGGTGATGGTGTTTCACAACCTCTATCTGGCCAGAGCTTGACAGCTGAACCAAGCAATGAAGGCCAAAGCTCTCTCCAGCCTGAGTCACCAAAGCCTGTGGTTGACAAAGGCAAAAGGAAAATGACTCCTAGGAGATTGAGGAGAGAAGAGAGAGAGAGAGAGGAAGGGGAAGCTGAGGGGAGAGAGTTCAAGTGGTTCCCCAGAGTTTATGGAAGCTGCAATCAGGGCTGCCCCCAGGCTAAACACTCAGGAAGATGAGTTAAGGGCAGCCAGGCTAAACTACCTGGGAACCAAAAACTATAATGTTGATGAACTCATCTCTCTCCCCTTAGATGAGCTGAATGAACTGGCTGACACAGAGCTGTCAAAGGAGAGGAAGGAAGCAGAGGATACAGCATTGCTCCTCAAGCACAAAGAAGAAATGAGGTGAAAAGACTCTACAAGAACATTCCTGTCCTCTCCCCAGTTCAAGAAAGTCCTGAGCTAGAGATTGTAGCCACTGAACAACCTCAGGTAGCAACTGAAGAAGAAAGACTAAAGATGATCAGCTACCTGAGTGTCATAGGTCTCTATCAGGCAGATGCACTTCTTCCCTTACCATCTGAGTACATATTGTTTGAATACAATAGTAGATGGAAGAAAAAGCTAAAACAGAAAAACAAGCTGAAAAGAAAAGATTAAGGGAAGAAGCTGTAAAGTCAAGGGCCATCATCCATAAAAGCCAAAAGAAGTCTGCTAACAGACAAAGGATGATGAGCTTCTTGAAGCTGTATGGATTGGAAGGAGGCTTGGCCCTATGTCTCTATCCACAATGGATGAGCATATCAGGATAATCAAGCAGAAGATAAAGAAGGGAGAGCTGGTGGACTTGCATTCTCCACCAAGTCCAGCTCAACCTGAAGTTGAGGTGAAGGTTGAACCCACTGAGACAACACAACCTGAACCTGGAGCTGCATCTCAGCCAACTTCATCTTCTGATCCATAGCAGGGTCCTCCTCTCTCTCCTTCTGAACCTGTGAAAGAGGAGATCCCAACTGAGGGGGACTCAACTGAACAACCTGTTACTCAAGACCAGTCCCCTCAGTTAAAATCATTAGGGAGAAGAAAAAGGATGGCCAGAAGATCAACCTCAAAGAGAAAAAGAAGAAAGGCATCCACCTCCCAACCTCAGGATGAGTCAGAGCATCCTGAGGGAGTGCATGAAGAGGTCTCTCAACAAACTCCAATCATAGTAGAGCCTCTTGCTGTTAGAAGACAAATTATGTCATGGTCTTATGATGAAGATCAAGACAGATGGTATGTCATAAGAGATCAGGAAGGCATGTATGTCTATTCCTCAGAAGACATGCTCAATCTTCCTTTGCATGATCTTTTTGACATGAGAAGGTTCTATGTTAGCTTGAAGGATCCAGACCTAATGATGAAGAAAGGTACGCTGAGGATCCTAATGTGGACTATCAAAATCTGAAGAACTTCTCTGTTTTGGTAGCATCAGCCTAGGGGAGTTTGTAAGATCATCTAAAGATTATGAGGCTGATGCACCCAACAAGCCAGAACAACCAAGTCTTCCATACGTGCACTAAGGAACAAAGATGAACTAGCTTTGGAAGTCTTACACTCTCAAATGTGTCTAAGTGTAAGATCTTCCAAAACTAACAGTTCAGAAGGAGTTGCTTTGGAAGTTTCACACTCAAACAGAAAATTATTCTAAGTGTGAAATCTTCTGAAGCCAAAGACCAGCATCTTCCGAAGCCAAAGATGAAATCTTTCGAAGCTTCAGAGACAAAGTCTTCCGAAGCTGTAAGACTGATTTCTTCAGTGGACAGAGAAAATATGCTTTCTCTGAATCAACTTTTGATAAAGCTGACACACTTTCCGCTGCCTGCTTTGGTGGTTCACCTACTTTACACAAGTTGGTGAAACTTTCATGCTTTATCAAAAAGTAGGAATGGTCTTTGTCTGTAACTTACCTTACTTGTTCATATAGACTTTTTGAAATAGGAAAAGTCAATGAGCTATGGCATATCATAGTCACTAGTCAAAAGGCAATCTGCCTTTTGACTTTAGATTGATCTTGTTGTCTAGATTAGTCAAATTCCAACTGTCTTTACATGTAAGTGATGGTTGTAGGTTGTAGTATAAAAGTGTCTCAGGTCCTTGTAATTTATGTATGCTTTGTAACACTTGTAAAAGAACTTGAGATCAATATACAACATCCTTGAAAACTAATCTTGTGTTCTTGTATTGTTCTTAGTTCTGTCTCTTTAATTTACTTATGTTCTTAGTATCATCTGTTTAAGTTATCAGTTCCCTATTTGAATTGTTAAGTGATCTAAGATCTCTTCTCAGTGTGAAACTAAGTGTTAAGTACCCTTACCCGGTCCTGCAGGATCAAACGGTGTAATTTTGATGTATTTGGTATGAGAATTTGAATTAGATCCTCTTTTATTTACTTCTGTAAATTACACTAGTTGAGAAAGGATTTTGTATTTCGAATAAGTAACTAAAATAAAATGTAAAATAATAAATTAAAAAACTAACAACCATTTAACAGTAGAGACTATTTTTATAGAATCTTATAAAACTTTGGACTATCTTTACATCTCATGAAACTTGAGACTATTTTTGTAATTTTTTAATCTTGAGAACCAAACATGCAATTTGATCAAATCTTATAAACTATTTTTACATTTTTCTCTTCATAAAACCATATATCTTCGTATGTGAACATGATGAATGTTTGTTTTGTGTCATGTTTTCATTTGTAGATGATTTTCATGAGATAAGAACCGCACATTATACGTAGGTAAGGGGCTGTTTGGTTGTCTATTAATAGAACCATCAAAAGGTTACCTATGAATCAACATTACTAGAAAATAACACTTTAATGACACGCAAATTATGATACACATTAATTTTATGACATGCAAAACTGTATGTTATAAAAAAATATCATCTTTCTAAAATTTAAAGAATGATGACACATATTTTTATGTGTCTTAATTTCAGCGTCATAAATAGGGGATAAAAAGCACAGGTTGCACTTTAATATATTTTGTGTATCATCTTTCACATTTTCCGTTTTTAAACCCTCGCGCGCGATAACTTCATTATTGCCGCTGGATACCACCATATCCGCCCACCGCTTTCGTCGAACATCAGCAGAACATCATCATCTCCATTGTCTCATTTGCGACTGAATATCACACAAAAACACGCAAAACTCGTGAAATCAGACAAAATAAACATTTAAGGTTTGTGATTCTTGAGAAAGTCATTGTAAAGAATTTCAAGGTATCTCCGTTACTGTATTTGTGATTACTAATATGTTTCGTTATCACTTTTACATCAAAATTCTAGGGTTTGGTTGTGGTATTCATTCTTCTTTTAATCTAAGCATTGGTGACACATATTTCAAATACAGTTGGCCAATATAGTATGATTTGGCTTATATGTTTGCTGCTTTGCAGATGGATAGAAGCCCAAATGTATACCTTCAAAGGGATTAGAAAAGTTGAATCCTGGATACATAACATTTAGAAAAATTTGGGACTGAAATTTAGAAGTAAAATTTGGGATTGAAATTCAGAAGGAAAATTTGGGACTGAAATTCGGCATAAAAGTGCATAATTGGATTAGTAATTTAGCTTAAAAGTTGGAGAATTTTTTTTTTAGTATGCCTGCCTATTGATGAGGTTGAGAGAGAATTGGAATCAATAAACAACTATCAACATTCAGTATATATGGACATACATCAAACTTCAGTAAGTTCTTTGCATCAGAACTCAAGTGAAAGTCCCATCGCCCAATGAGACAAACATGCATGTTAAAATGGTAAAATCTGATCAAATATTTATATGCAGATGGCCTATTGCAATAGATTTTAATGTTGTGTTCTTGACCTAACTGTTCAGGGCCCATTGTACTCGCTTCATGAATGGATTGTTACGTTGTAAACGGGTCAGTATGTTATTAAGGTATTGAAATATCCACCTCATAAACATGTTAATCTTATAATATAATTATTTATGAAAGTCCATCAGATACCAAAGAACTTTAACAAACAGATGGATGTGATTTTGATATTAGCTTCTAACATTTAGTTTTGTTGCTATTTTTTCTACTTTAAATTTTGCTAAAACCAAATGCAATTATGCAGACCATGATGTAGCAGAGGTCTCAACTAGAACAGAGATTCCAGTTCTGGATTTAAAGAGAATGGAAACAAGACTGTTGTAAAGGTATACTTGGTCTACCACGAAATAAAAACTTAGCTTTATTTTAGTTTTTTTGGTCAAATTTCTATGTTTTTACTTCTTATTGTTGTTATAATATAGCGAATGATTAAGTTGATAAATGTTTTCTGTCTTATATATGTTATCGTCAGTACTACACATCATGTTTTTTATGTTTATTCGTTTCTACATTTTTTACCACTATATTCTTTTGTATAAATATCTAGCACTTCACATTTGAAATGCATATTGTTAACATAACTGGTTGTTGTGTTTCCTTAGGTGATATATAATAATGAAAAAATTTGCTTTTAAACAATAGTTGTTGCTCTTGTAATAATTTAGATCCATTATTTTTATAAGAGGTTTTGAAGGGGAAGGAAATATTTCAGGAGGCCATGGATACTCTCTGTTAATCAGTAGATTTAAACTCAAATATCTAGACTATACAAATGTACTAAAAGCAACGATCTGAATAGTTACATGTTGATTAATTATTGGCATAAATTTACATGAATACGATGGTTGGGTCAGTTAAATCATTTTAATTGTGCTAAAATATATAGAAAGTGTTCATTGGGTCAACACTATTTGTTCTTGATCTTTCGATCTCCATTTTTAAGTTTTAAAACACATTATCAAAGTTGGCTATGTTTTTTTTATTGTCATAGGACACAATGAACGATTTCGGATGGTTAAACAAAGATTCTAACACTCCACAGAGATGATTTATAGATGTTTTCATGAGGTCTTAAATGCAATGATGAATTTTGTGAGAGAAATTATATTCCAACATCTTCTAATGCAATCACAAATACTTTGGAAATGCATAGAAAGCTAAAACAACTATTTTCTAGAGCAATATGTGCGTTAGATGGAACTCTTATACATGCAGTTGTACAAATCAATCAACAAACTTGTTACAGAGGAAGAGGAAAAGGTGAAGGCGACCAAAATGTGTTAGGAATTTATGATTTTGATATAATATTCACGTTCGTTGGGATGGATAGGATGGTATTGCACATGATTCTCGAGTTTTAAAAGAAGTTGCATTTAACCTCACTTTTGTCTTTCCTTTCCCCCCACCAGGTTCTAAATCATTGTTTAAATTTTTTATTAATTACAATATTTGTTTTTTTATGTAATACCTTTGTTACTAACGTAACAAACAAGTCTTACCTTTACGACGTTGTGGATACCAACACTTGTGGATTTATGACTCCATACCGTAATACGAGGTATTGGTTAAATTTTCAACGACAACATGCACTAACTAAATAAGAAAGATTCAATCATGCTCACGCACAACTCAAAATTGTTATTGAGCGCGCATATGATGTGTTGAAGGCAAGATTCCAATCTTAAAGAAAATGACTACCTTTTCTTTTACAATTCAGAATTGCTTGTTTCTTCGTCCATAGTTTCATATAGGAATGCAACATTCATGATCAGTTATTAATAGCATATAACGAGAACACACTGTTTGCAGAAGCACAAAGTGGTAACAATGATGGCCAATTCGTTTACGATATAGAATAAGGTTCACAAGGCATTGAGTATATGAATAATTTGCGTGATGAGATAGCTAGTTAATTACTTTTAAGTGATTAACATTTGGATTTTAATATATTGTATTTGGATTAATTTCTATTTGAATTTTAATATGTTGTGTTAGGATTAATTTATATTTGAATTTTAGTATGTTATATTTGGAATACTTTTTTATAATGTTTTGTATTTTTTTATAGTTATTTATCATTTGATACAATTATTCAAACATCTAACCAAACAGATACATTCATTGACCGTAAAATATTTTAGATGAGTAAAATAGTTATTTTGCATAGGTGTTCAGATATTCAACCAAACAACAGTCTTTGGTTCAGCACTAACTGGTTTAGAATCTTTTAACCAGTCAGACCTGTTACTGGTTAAACACTTACCGGTATAAATCTTATCAAATAGCTCGTAGCATTTTCTGGTTGGTTATGATTTTTTAAAATCCAATCCCACATCCTAAACGATCTTATGTTTTGAAATGCAAAAATCATTATCATCTTGATACTAAGCAACATATTATCACTATACACGCATGTGTAAACATATAAATTATAAAATTCTGGCTATTATGCTACTCTCTATATCTGTATACTCAATTTTTTAAAAATTGCTACACACCATTCCGTCACAAATGCGTGCAAAACCAAAATTATGACGCATTGGCCATAAACATGGTTTGTCGGATATTTCCTCATGACACTTTTTTCAAGTTTTTGCTACGCAATGTGCGACTCTTTTGTTACAAAACTTTTATGTAGAAGTTTGTTATACATTTCTTATACAAACTCATAATTGTTATTATTATGTTAACTGTGATTTAAAAATTAAAAGAATTATAAGATCAATAATTCTAATATTTGCTATGCATTGTAAATTCAAATTCAAGTTTAATTTTATAATTTTGTAAAATCCCAAAAAGTATTTTTCATTGCATATATTCAACTCGGGCTTCCAAATTTCAACCTAAAATTTTTGTAAAAACATATAAAATATTTTCTAAACAAATAACATACAATAATAATGCTGATGTAAAATATTTACAAATAATTGGTTTTCCTATACTTTTTGTGACACAATCGTTGATTTATTAAATTTATTCATTTTTGTCGAAATTGTGTTATAAATTTGCTACGCATTTGCCACAAAAGCTTGGTTTTTATTTTTTTTAAAGTTTGTTGCTTTCTTGTCAAAAGTTCGCATGATATATAATACTTAGCAATTTTTGAAGGGAAAACTTTATAGAAATGTAACCAACTTTTATAAGTGTTCTAATTAGATCATTTAAACCTTTTTTGTTCAATTTACTCACTCAACTTGTAGTTAATATGTTAATACTAGATAATTTACCTACATAGTAGGTTACCATACATACATGATATTTTTTAACTGCTTAGGTGAAATATGATAAAATAATTAAATACAATTAATTAAATCTAATTAATTTACTTGTTCAGGGTTTTGAATTTTGAATTTTTTTAATTTTGGATTGGATATTTATTTGGGGGATTTGTTTTTGGATGAATTGGATTTTTTTTTTTTAACCACCTGATATAAATTAATTTTGTTCTTGATGACATGAATGTTTGTATAGCATGAACAATTTGATATTGAAATTTAGTTTATATTTAATTTTGATATCAAATTAATAGGTTCCATTCATTTATGCATTTTTGTAAATGAATAAGAATCGTTTGGAACAATAACGTTTTTAAAGATGATGTTTAATTATTAACTGTTAATTCTACGTAAGCAGTTAAAAAAACAGAAAATTAATTAGATTTAATTTAATGTGTTTAGTTACTTCATCATATTCTACCTAAGCAATTAAAAAATACCATGCAGGTATGGTAACGTACTATGTAGGTAAATTATTTAGTATCAGCACATTAACTACAAGTTAAGGGAGTAAATTAGGACAAAAAAAAAGTTTGAGTGACCTAAGTAAAACATTTATGAAAGCTTGTTACATTTCAATAAAGTTTTCCTTTTTTTAAATCCATATTTTATATAATATTCTACATACATATATGTATATATAAACATTTGTATTTAATAGACAATTCACACACATATTAAGTTGCAAATATATACGTACATATATGAGGGTCAACATAACAATTAGTTGCATAGATTATACACATATTTAATTATTTATTGTATATATTTTGTCATATCGTATTAACATAAAATGTTTGGAGTTTGAAATAATTACATACATCATAACGTCAAATCAAATAATCAAATATATAAGCAAAATATGTAATAAGTTTTCATTAATTTTCTCTCTTGAACTTCCTCACACACGTACACTCCCAGTCGCTTATTTTCACACTAAAGTCAGTCACTTGGAGAGTCCTTTCATATGGTGAAGCTAAGGCCTTGAATGTTTTGCATATCAAAGCTTGCTGTTAGATCGACTAAGGCTCGAGATCAAGCTTGCTATTAGATCGATTGAGGCTAGAGATACGACCCTGTGGAAACGTGCTAGCCAAGCAACCCGTGCGGGTATTTGTTTCTTGGTTACCAAAACTTGTAATAAATTGGTTAGAAGGGGCAGAACCAATGGCTGAGGTTGAATTATGAAATTTAAAATTTAAATTTATTAGAATTTGATTTTTTTGAAATGTCATATTGATATATATTCGGATGTAAAAATGGTACAATTTTGAAACAATTTTAATTTTGAAATTTATGTGCCATCATAGACGGATTTTGGCCCCATTTTACAAGAAACGATTTCATTAATCTTGTCACTTCTCTGTGGTTCGATTTACACAAACACATACATACTTTATTCTTGAGATTGAATTTTATCATATTGAAAGTGCTACGTGACTTTCAGATCGTCTACGTTTTGATTATTAAGTATGAATCCCTAACACTTACAATTGTATGTAGGAGTGAGCATAATTCGAGTCAACCCGAGAAATCCAGCCTAAAAACCTAAGACCAGACCTATTTGACCCATTCCACATACATATGGTCTGGTCCTTGTTCCTAAGTTTGGAGCTATTTCAATCCTTGGTCTGGTTCGGTATGGTTCGGGTTTAGCCTAGGGATGAGCATAATTCGGGCCGACTCGAGAAAAACCCAACCCAAAAACCTAAGACCGGACCAACCTAAACCAATTACATATATGTGATTTGATCCTCGGTCCTATGTTTAGAGCTATTTTGATCCTCGGTCCGGTCAAGGTTTAGCCCATAACACACCCCTAGTTGCATGGTCTACATAAGTTCTCAAGTATTGAAATTGGATTTAGCATGGTCAAACTAAGAATTTTTGTTAAAGATAACAGCCTCGAGGAATAATATACTTAACCATATTCGTGAGCCGGTAAGAAAGATTTTAAATTATAAGTCCTGGTGTGACTCAAACGTTTTAGAACATAATGCTTGAATGATGAGCACATGTCAAGGAATTTGTTACCCAAATTCGTGAACGATGAACAATTCACGATGAACACAAAACAACAAACTTTCTTCCACCTTTGTTGCTAAGAACATAGTTTAAGATTGAAAGAAGGTGAACTAAACAAAATCTGCTAATTAAGATCTCGTTCTATACTTCTCTTGATCTTTTGTCTCCATTTCAACTCCTTTCTTCTTTTTAAGATATGGGATGAAAGGTGTTTGGATGGTTTGGATTAAGGGTGCAAATCAGCTAAACTGCTCGAGATCGGATCGATAAAAAGCTCGAAACGAGCCGAGCTTTATCGAGCTTAAGCCGAGCCCGAGGCAGAAAAAAAGCTCATTTAGTTATCGAGCCCGAGACCGAGCTTCACATATCGAGCTCGAGCAGGCTCGCGAGCCTAAACGAGCTTTTTCGTTATATATATTTTACTAAATTTATTAAATATACTTATATAAATAAATATTATTATATCTAAAATTAGGATAAAAACAGTTATATAATGTTATATATAAAATAAAATATAATTATAAATATACATAAAATTAAATTTTAAAAAATAGTAACTAAATAATAAACGAGCCGAGCTCGAGCTTGAAAAATACTTGACGAGCCGAGCTCGAGCTTTAAAAATAAAGCTCGAAACGAGGCGAGCTCGAGCTTGAGCTCTATTAAGCAAAAACAAGCCTAGCTCGAGCCTATACGAGCTCGGGCTCGGCTCGGCTCGTTTGCACCTCTAGTTTGCATGCATTGACCCATGTGGAATTCAAGTAAACTAATATGGTAAACTATCGCAACTATGTAAAGTGGCCGTTTCTGGATTTTATTCCTATGGAGTCAATATTTTTTTTTAATGCTTCAATTTTATAGAATAGACATGAAAATTTTCAGGCTGATTCGGGTCGGGTCGGGTCAAGTTGGTCATAAAATATAAAAATACGATTCAATATAAAAACAACATCATCAGAATGTAAAAAACACATAATATTTCTTTAAGATTTTGAATTGAAGAAACTTGTAACGCTACCTACTGTCTCTTTTGTCCAAATATCCAACTATAAATGATCTTAAGTCTAAAAATTCAAAGTATAAGGTACATAAATATTTTAAGTTTTATTATTATTGGTATTTAGTGGATGTTAGAAGTGAGCTTATTTAATTTAATTTAATCAAATTTTGGGCTTTGCGGGCATTAAGTATGTAATGAGAGTATACTTATTTAGTTATTTAATTAATTAACTGATGAACTTTACAAAGTTTGTGTTTATATTTTTCTATAACTAGTAGGATAACCCGCACGATGCTACGCCGCACGATGCTATGGTTATTTTGACGTGCACAAACGTGTAAGATAACCAAGGGAAAGTAGATGCCACAAAATTCAAGACGAAAGTTGACTCGCAACAGTATCTTTTTATTTTTCCATTCTCGATGCCACGGTTTTTTTAGTTCTCCATCATTGCTAAAATTAAATTATAGTAATTAATAGAGGTGGGCAACCGGTTTGGGCAAAAAAACCGATTCGGGAACCGGTTTGGGCAAAAAAATCAGAACCGGTTTCTGGCCCAAACCGGTTTGGCCCAAACCGGTCCCGACCCGGTCTGAACCGTCGGTTCCTCAATAGTTTGAGGTTTCATGTGTTGAAACCGTTCCCAAACCGGTTCCCAAACCGGTCCCAAACCGGTTCCCAAACCGGTCCCAAACCGGTTCATCAAACCGGTTCCCAAACCGGTTTTTAAAAAGTAGCCGTTATAAAACGGCTATATAGCCGTTTATGACCGTTTTTTTGTGTTTTTTTACCATTATACCCCGATTAAGCTAGTAGAAATATGTATTGGATGTTTTGGTTAAACCACAACAAGTTAAAACACTTTGTACTCTCAAAAAACGCTCTCTATTCTCAAATACGCTCAATACTTTCATTCAATTCAAAAAAAAACTCTCAATACTCTCGTTCATTTCAAAATGGTTTCATCAAGTGCTCAATCATCCGTTGGTTGTGATGTGTCTTCAAGCAACGTGGTTGATGCGGCCTTAATTATATATATAAAATATATAATATTTCCTACTCTTTTGAATACATTTTTAACCACTTATTATCAATTGTTGCGCTCAATTATTTTATTTTTGGATTTTAAGGATTTAAGAGATCACAAACAAAAAAAAAGGTATATTTTAACAAAGCATGAGATCGACGAGTAATGAAAATCTTAATCTAAATCAAAAGAATAAATTCAACACATAAAACAAAATGAGTAAAATGGTTATAATATGACAGAATCGTAAATATGATGGAAGTTAATGGTTTTGATGTAAATTATATATTAACATATGGATTCTATGCAGGCCACGTGAATACTTTGGAATTCAAGTGAAGAGTCAAAACTTATGAAATCAAATAAGTGTCAAGTAAAATAAATTAAAGGCCCGTTAAAAAGATTGCAAATACCCACAATCGTATATCAAATGATTTATTTGTTGGAGTTCAAAAGGTCTATTAATAAAGAGTGAGGACATAGGATAAAAAAAACCCTACGCAAATAAGGAAAAAAAAAAGCGACGGCAATTGAAAAGAAGAGAGGAACAATAGAGAAGGAAAGGAGAAAAGTTTAAGATTTTAGAGTTGTTCGTGACAAGGGTTGAGAATTAGCATTCGGTTTGCATTGTTTATATTTGTTTTATTCAAACTCGACTTTTGTTTCTGTTTAATCTTGAATGATGAACAATTTCATATCTGATTTTATATTGTTTATGATTAATATTGGCTAAACTTTTGATCTACCTAGGTTGGGTTGAAAACTAATATGTTTTGACTAAATATTTGGTTTTGATTTCGTATATTCGTTTATTAATCTTAGAACTTGATTATTTTCCAATTAAATATGAATATGTGTATTGATTTATGCTTGAAAGTTATTGCCATGCTCGTGTATGTTTGATCTTAATTGATTGCGTGACATCTAGATTAGGTTTGCACATTAAAATTAATTACTTTGTGTTTTTAATTTTAAACTTTGATTAGAGATAATCTTAGGAGCATTGGTTGTGATTTGATAGTATTTTTCAATATGCTACCTTATTTAAAATCTAGGGGTGATAGATATTGCTTAAAACCTCCTACTCATTGCTTGATAGGTTTAGATTTCGCGAGAGCGTGTTCTGCCTTTCATTCGTGGTGTTAGTGTTTTAGGGTATTTAATTAGATTTAATTAAGTTGTCCTTTGTCTTAAGGTTAGAAAATATAATCTTAAAGATAATGTGGTAGAAAACCTAGGGGCAATCTTCCATTAGACATTTTAATAAACCCATCTTGTGCTTCACACGTGTCTCTGGTTTTCTTAGGGACTAGCAACATACCTAGTTAACCCTACATTCGTATTTTTAGAGATAGTCATACGAGTCATTCCCTTTAGGTCATCACATATTAGTTGGATTCCTACCTAGATAGTTATTTAATATATCTGATCGTATTCAAGTTTCCACGTTTGAATTCTTAATTTGTTTATCTCATTCGTCACGTTTAGATTAATTAATTTTAGTTAAATTGTTTAATTTTTTCTATTAAAAATTACTTAAAATAATTAAATTGATTAGGTTAGAAGTCGATAGAGGTTTAGTAACGAAAGCCGCAAACGTGTCTTTAGGGTTCGATATCCGGACTTACCTAAACTTTACTATATCAATACGGATCCACTTGTCGATTGTGTGAGGTTTAGTAGGTAATTCCATTTTTTTTTAAAACTAAATTGTGAAAATCGTTTCTACAATAAAATAATATATATATTTTCACACATCAGTGGTGGTAGCAATCCTTCCTACGAATAGGAACCCCGAAATATGGTACAATTACAATTTATGTCAAATGGCTGGCGGTCCAAACAAAGCTCGGTGCAAGTATTGTCATAAGTTTTCAAAAAAGATGCAAATACAACTTTGAAAAACCACATTGCGAATAAATATTGTAAGGCTTTGAAAGGTGAACCGTTTCAAGGTCAAGCTTCGATGACAAGCGAAGGTAATGTTTGGTCTTATGACGTTGATGCGGTTCGTGAGCAAATGGCGCATTTTGTAATTCAAGAAAGTTTGCCATTTAAACATTTCGACAATGAACGTTTGACCCGGCTGATTCAACGAACTCTCCAACCGCGATACGCACATGTAAGTCGTGCTACATTTAGAAGAGATTGCTTAAAAATGTGGAAAAAAGCTAAAAATGAATTAATATCTTATTTTGAAATTTTACAAACCGGTGTTAACTTAACTAGTGACGTTTGGTCGAATCCGCACGGTTCACCGGACTCATACATTTGTGTCACGCCCATTGGGTTGAACCCAGTTTGTGGCAAATGATGAAACGTACGATTGCGTTTGAATTGTTTGATTGTCCTCACACTGGGCAAAACATTTTTTATCTTATTGATAAAGTTATTAAAACATATAAATTAAAAAACAAAATATTTTCTATATCTTTTGATAACGCGTCAAATAATACGCTTGCGATAAAACATCTAAAATTAAAATATAAACCAATTTGTGACGGTGTGTTTTTTCATAGTCGATATGTTACGCACATCATAAACTTAGCCATTCAAGACGGTTTAAAAACTATTGAAACAGTAAAAGATAGTTTTAAAAGAATGTTACGTGATATTTTTAGTAGTAACCAAAGATATAGTAGGTATCGCAAGTTTTGTAAAGACGCAAATTCCAAATGTTTAGGTTCGAATTGGGACGTACCTACAAGATGGAATTCGACTTGTAACTTGTTTGAAAAGGCTATTGACTAAAAAGAAAGTTTAATAGCCTTTCATAATGTTTTGGTGAGTCGTGGAAAGGCTTCGACTTACCATCCATCGGGTTGGGCTATTATTGAAGAAATAACCAAAATGCTTAATGTTTTTAAAACCGCAACTACTTATTTTTCTGGAGTTTATTATTCAATGAGTCCATTAGTACTTCACCAAATTTACTTAATGACTTCAAAATTAAATGAGTTGTCATGTAGGGGTAGATCTTATTCGGATATGATACCACAAATGAAAGAAAGAATTTAAAGATATTTTAAAGAAATGTCTCTGGTTATTACATGTGTCGCTGCCTTAAACCCTTGTTTAAATATGTCGGGGGTTGAAATTTTACTTGATAAAATTACTTTTAATTTGGATTTAGAAGAAGAAAACCCATATTATGCTCAAAGTGCAAAAAATAATTTTAACACACATTTAGGCCAAATGTTTGATGTTTATTTAGCAAAATATAGTGAAACATCAAACATACATGAGTCTATGCGGCATGCGGCACATGATGAAGGTTCAAGTGATCCAATGTTTGCTTTGTATAATACTTTAAGAGATGAATACAATAAACGTCAACGTGGTAACACTCCGAGTAGTGAAATCAGGAGGTATAGTGGAACAAACTTTTTATCCACCATGACTCCACAAGATTTTAAATTTTTTGACTTGTTGGCTTGGTGGAAAGATAAGGAAGATCAATTTCCAATCCTATCCACCATGGCCCGAGATTTACTAACCGTCCAAGCTTCCACGGTAGCTTCGGAATCTGTTTTTTCTGTTAGTGGCAGGATTATATCAATACGAAGAACCAGACTCACTCCCGAAGCAGTTGAAATGTGTATTTGCTTGAGGGATTATTTGGATGCAGCTGAAAGAATACAAGACAAATGCTCACTTGAAGAAGAATTAGAATATGAAGCCGAAATATATGAAGACGAAGTAGACGATGGATTGACACCCGGAATGACCGATGATGAAGCGGCATATAACGAGTTCCTTCGTAATACCTCGGGTTCTGGTGGCGAAGAATAAAGTTTACGTTATTTGAATTGTTTATATGTTTTGAATAGTATCTTTATTTTACATTTTATGTAATCTTTGATAAAAATAAATAATCATATTTAATTTTTCATGTATCATAAATCATAATTATATTTTTATTTAATGTTTTATGTTTTAATATTTATAAATAATTTATATAAATATGTAATCTTTGATAAAAATAAATAATGTTTTAGATCAATTGAACAAGTTTTGAACAATTTAATAAGTGTGAAAAACTTCTGAAATTTGGCCAAGTGTTCAGGCGCATGAGCACTGTTTGGGCGCATGAGAACTGTGGGCGCATAAGAACTGTTTGGGCGTATGAGCACTGTGGGCGCATTAGCACTGTTTGGGCGCATGAGCACTGTTCGGATGCATCTGTTTAGGCGTTTCTTCTTTGGACTGTTTTGGGCGTTTGGAAAATTTAAATTTAAAAAAAAAATAAAAACCTGAACCTGTTTGGGCCCGAACCGGTTTTTAAACTGGCCCGGACCGGTTCGATAGGTTTGATTATCCTAGCCCTAAAATCGGTTTAAGAACCGAACCGGTTTAGGGTTCAAACCGGTTGAAAATAAACCGGTTGAAACCGGACTGGTTTGGACCCAAAAACCGGTTTGTACACCTCTAGTAATTAAGTCCTGTAGTTAAAAAATTAATCAAGTCCCATTTCAGCAAAAGTTAACATTAAATTACTTTGATTGCATTGCATCTGATGGAATGAGCAAAAATGATTTTGATTATCACTATATTTAATGCTGCCAACATATAGTTTCTAATTTTTATATGACACTATTTAGCTTGCAAACAACCAAAATCAAACTGCAAAACATCAAATCAATCTGGAGCTCAAACAACTTTTGTGCATTTCCACTTTCAATCTTCAGTTTAACTTCGTTTTATCTTCTTTTTCTATCTTTTTATATGGTTACCCTTGTTAGTCCCTTATTATAAAGAATTTAAACAAAATCAATTAAATCCCAAAATGAATATGGATTGTAGCCCCAAACAATTTAGAAAACTATAGTAATATAAAAATGAATTCAATAGCCACATACTATTGTTACTGTTGTAGAGTTGTCGCATAGATGCAAGTCCTTCTTTGTTAACTTCCACCATTCTTTAGAGTTGTCGCATAGATGCAAGTCTTTCTTTATTAAATTCCACCATTCTTTCTTCAATATTAAGCGCCTATAACGATTTCCTCTTTTCCTCGAGAACCTTCTAATATTCTTCAAGGATCATCTCTAGAATTTAAATATGTTGGAGTAAAGGCCCACGTGCACGTTCACATGCATGAGTATTTTACACGTTTGCTTTATGAGTCTAGTAGAAGTTTGAATAATTCTTATTTGTTAGTCAATGTTGACCGGTTCATGTGAAACTACCGAGTCTTAGGGTTTGTTTCCTTTTCATTAGGTTATCTCGTTTATTTCCGTTTGATGTAATTTCTATTTAAGTCTGAGTTCATTCAATAAAGATGTATCAGTTTTCAAATACAAATACCCTTGTTCTACTAATAAGTGGTATCAGAGCGAAATCACGATCAAAGTGTGAGGATAATCATGAGTAGTGAGAAGCTAAAAGTTCCTATGTTCGAAGGGTTTTATGATCACTGGAGGGAGATGATGAAAACCTCCTTCGAGCGAAGCAACTGTGGAACTTGATAGACCCAGGAATTGTTGAGCCAGCAGTAGGCATTGCTTAGAGTGATGCACTAAGAAAGACGCTGGCAGAGTTTCGTGCTAAAGACCTACAGGTGAAGCATTACCTGTATCAGGCCATTGACCGTGTTACGTTGGAGCAGATTCTTGATCGTAGTACTTCCAAATCCATTTGGGATGCTATGAAACAGATACATGAAGGGAATGCACGAGTAAAGAAGTCAATGCTACAGAAAGTTCGTCGAGACTTCGAGATACTGGAGATGAAGACAACGGAGTCCATACCGGAGTATTTTGGAAGAGTTTTAACGGTTGCTAATCAGATGCGTAGCAACGAAGAAGTCATGACCGATCTAAAAATTGTGGAGAAGATCTTAAGGACCCTTACTGAGAAGCACATGTTTGTGGTTGTGTCGATAGAGGAGTCAAAAGATATAGAGAGAATGTCGATTGATGAACTTCAAAGCACTCTCTTAGTACATGAACAAAGTTCAAGAAACCTGATCGAGAGGAAGAACAGGTGTTCAAGGTTGAGCAAAATGACTACTCGGGATCAATAGGCCGTGGAAGAGGTGGTCGTGGTTGTCCTCGTGGAGGAGGAAGAGGACGTGGGAGACAGTCCATGAACCGTGATACTGTGAAATGCTATCGATGTCACAAACTTGGGCATTTTGCATATATATGTCAAAACTCTAAAGAAGCAAACTATGTTGGTTTTGATAAAGAGGAAGAAGTTATGCTCATGGCATAAATGGAGTTCCTCAATCAGAGAAAGGACAAGGCTCAAAAGACAGTAAAGGTTAGTGCTTTTATGGCTCAAACTAGAAATGAGAAAAGTAACTATTTGTGGTTTTTGGACTCGAGGTGTTCAAATCATATTTGTGGGGATAAAAGAAAGTTTATTAATTTGGATGAAGGTTACTCACAATCTGTCAAACTAGGGAATGATACACGTTTGAAGGTGGGTGGAAAGGGACAAATTAAGCTTACTTTTGATAGTATTGCTTACATTATCAGTGACGTGAATTATGTCTCTGAGTTAAAAAATAATTTGTTAAGCATGGGTCAACTTTAAGAAAGGGGTTTGGTATTTTTAATTAAAAATGGGTTCTGTAAAGTCTACCATGATGAGAGGGGTTTATTGTTTGAAAGTTATATGACATCCAATAGGATGTTTCCTCTTTATGAGCTAGAAAGTGAAGGTAGTACAACAACTATCTATGCATAAAGTAATGAGGACAAAAGAAAAGAAGTGGAGAATAAAAGTCTATACACTAGTGATGTTGACTTGTCAAAATTATGGCATGAAAGGTATGGCCATCTCAACACTTCAAGCATGAGTCTTCTACAGCAAAAAAATATGGTCCACGGTATGCCATCATTCACTATCAATAATACTTTATGTGTGGATTGTTGTGTTGGCAAATAAAACAGGAATGCCATTCCAAAGTCTAGCTACTGGAGGGCCCAAGATCCACTTGAACTTGTTCACTCAGACATATGTGGGCCAATCAAACCCACATCTCAAAGTGGGAAAAGATATATTCTCAGTTTTATAGACGACTACAGTAGAAAGGCATGGATTTACCTGTTAAAACAAAAGTCTGAAGCCTTTGAAAGCTTCAAGGCTTCCAAGATAAAGGTGGAAACGGAAACTGGAAAAAGAATTAAATGTCTTCGAATAGATAGAGGAGGAGAATATCTATCTGGAAGAATTCAAAAATCTCTGCTTGAATCACGGCATTAAGAGACAGCTAACAACAAGTTTTACCCCGCAACAGAACGGGGTAGCAGAAAGAAAGAATCGAACGGTTATGAATATGGTAGTCACACTCTTAGCAGCTAAAAACATGCCCAAGATTTTCTGGGCAGAAGCTGCTGTTTGGAGCTACTACATTCTTAATCGTTCTCCAACCAAGGCTCTTAAAGATATTACTCCACAGGAGGCATGGAGTGGTGAAAAACCGAATGTACAAGACTTAAGAGTCTGGGGTTGCTTAGCCCATGTTCACATTCCAAAAGAGAAGCGTACAAAACTTGAAAGCAAAAGTCAATGTTGTATCTTAGTCGGGAGAAGTGAAGAATCAAAAGCTTACAGGCTCATTGATCCAAAATCCATGAAAGTTGTTGTTAGCAAAGACGTGTTGTTTGAAGAAGATAAAAGTTGGAGTTGGGAGCAGAATCGAAAGAAAGATGATGTTGATGTTTTAACGTGGGAAGAGAATAAGGAATTGCAAGCAAGTGCTGGTGTTAATAACTCGGGTCAAGAACAAAATGGTGAAGAAACAGTAGCAGTAAACAATCAAGAACCCTTCACAGATCAAGGGAATATAAATGATGAAGCTGAATCAATCATGGCTAGATCAAGGGAGGGTAGGCAACGCAGGCCTCCTTCCTATCTTGAAGATTATGAGGTAAACATGATGCAGGTGTCTCATCTTGAACCAACAACTTATGAAGAGGCCATTAAAGAAAGCAAATGGAAGGTGGTAATGGATGAAGAGATAAGGGAGATTGAAAGAAATGCTACATGGAATCTCGTTGAACTCCCAAAAGATGCTAAGTGCATAGGAGTGAAATGGGTTTTCAAAACAAAAATCAATGAATGGGGAGAGATTGAGAAGCACAAAGCCCGGTTAATGGCTAAGGGTTATGGCCAGGAACATGGGATAGACTATTCGGAGGTCTATGCTCCTGTTGCGAGGATGGACACAATTCGTTTAATGTTAGCCCTGGCTGCACAACAGGGATGGGACGTCTTCCAAATGGAAGTCAAGTCGGCCTTTTTATATGGGACATTAGACGAGGAGGTGTATGTGTAACAACCACAAGGTTATGTGGTTAGAGATGAAGAATATAAGGTGTACAAGCTAAACAAAGCCTTGTACGGGCTGAAACAAGCGTCCCGAGCGTGGTTCAGTCGAATTGAAAGATATTTTGTCAAAGAAGGTTTTCGTAGAAGCAATGCTGAACACACTCTTTTTATCAAAAAGAACCAGGAAGGAAATATCTTATTTGTCAATAGTTATGTAGATGATTTGATTTATACAGGTAACAATTTGTCCATGTTACAAGAGTTCAAGAGTTCTATGAAGGCAGAGTTTGAAATGACAGATCTCGGAAAAATGAGGTTAATCTTGGGTATTGAAGTTTTGCAAACTGATGATGGAATACATATTTCTCAAGGAAAATATGCTCGAGAGCTGCTAAAAAGGTTCAAGATGGATAATTGTAATGCAGTTTTTTGTCCAATCACTCCTGGTTGTAAGTTGAGGTCGGATGAAGGCAAAAGGGTTGATGAAAGTTTATTTAAACAGATAGTAGGTTGTCTCATGTACATCACAACAACTCATCCGGATATCCAATTTGTGGTCAGTTTAATTAGCCGATATATGTCAAGTCCAACGGATATTCATTATGAAGCGGCAAAGAAAGTGTTGAGATATTTGCGAGGTACTTTGGATTTTGGCATATGGTACAAACGGGGAGGAAAAGGGATGATGGAAGTCTACACCAATAGTGACTTTGGTGGTGATCTCGAAGATAGAAAAAACATGTCCGGGTATGTTGTATTGTGGGATGGAGGAGCAGTAGCATGGTCCTCGAAGAAGCAAAAGATCGTAACGTTGTCAACGACGGAGGCTGAATATGTAGCAGCCACTAACTGTGCTTGTCAAGTATTATGGATGAGGGGAGTTCTGGAAGATCTTGGTGCAGAGGTAGAGGGAAGTACAATCATAAAATATGACAATATGTCCACAATCAAGCTGTCAAGAAACACTGTATTTCATGGGAGATGTAAACATATTGGAGTCCGGTGTCACTTCCTTCGAGATTTGGTTGAAGATGGTACAATAATTTTGGAGCATTGTGGAACTAGGGAGCAGATTGCTGACATCTTAACAAAGCCCTTGAAGAGGAAACTATTTGAAGATTTAAGAAAGAAGATGGGAGTCTGTGCAATAAAGAACAAACTAGTTGAAGACTCAATCTAGTTTAAGGGAGGGTTTGTTGGAGTAAAAGCCCACGTGCATGTTCACATGCATGAGTATTTTACACGTTTGCTTTATGAGTCTAGTAGAAGTTTGAATAATTCTTATTTGTTAGTCAATGTCTACCGGTTCATGTGGAACTACCGAGTCTTAGGGTTTGTTTCCTTTTTATTAGGTTATCTCGTTTATTTCTGTTTGATGTAACTTCTATTTAAGTCTGAGTTCATTCAATAAAGATGTATCAGTTTTCGAATACAAATACCCTTGTTCTACTAATAAAATATACCAGGCAAACATGCATAATTTACCTAAAAAACGATGGATTTAGGTGAAATTTTATTTAGAATGATCAAACAGATAAAATTCATAAACCAAACTAAGCATGCGAGTCAAAAGTATGTCAAAACTCAAAAGATATACCTCTACGCAAAAGACTTAGATTATTATATATCAATACTAGGTTAGTACCCCATGTATTATACGGGTTGAATAAAAAAATATTAAATAATTATTAATAAAGATTAATGATTTATAAAACGATCTTTTGATATAAAATGTGGTTGACATTACGTACAAGTGATAAAAGAACGATATCATTTTTTAAACTTTAGTTTAATTTTTTTTGTTTTTTTTTAAAAAGTTGGTTTTTAAACAAATTGTTTCAAAACAAACCGTTTTTAAAAAAAATGTCATTTTTAATAATTTCTTTATTATGACTTTGATATTTAATTACTTTTGTTTCATGAGAATTTTATTATTTAAAAGCCACAAGCATTAAAATATATTGTGTTTTTTGAAAGTTTGATATATTTTTCTTGGAAAAATTTCTTATTTTATAAAAATTATTTCTTTACAAATTGCATTTGTAGAAAGATCTCTTTTTTAATTTAAAAAAAATATTTTTAATATGAAAATAATTAAATAATATCATTTGTAGTTAATGTGATATTTATTAAGAGAGAGAAGCGGGAAATTAAAATTTAGGAGCTTTAGAATTGTGACAAATTGCTTACAAAAACCTTCTTTTATTAGTATAGATAGATTAGTAATTTGCTTAGAATCTTTGTAAATCATTGAATATTTATACAATATAAAAGCCCTCGACTATAATTAGCAAACCATTTATAAAGTTCGATAAAAGTGAACTCATCAACATAATCTAATAAAGTTGTATAGACGCTATTGTTTCTGATTAGCAATCTCTGATACTTTGTAGTTTATTAAAATCAATGCTTGATGCTTAATTAAATCTATTCCAACGATAATTATTGATGTTATGTCTTCAATCATATCTTGGTGTAAATGTATTATACTGAAGTGGTTTCTTATATGCTAGTATGCAAGTTACGGGTTAATAAATTCTGCCAAAATTTTGGAGAAAAACAAAACTGTTGGGCAATGCAGAACAACTTTCGAGGAGAATCCGAAAGGAGTAATTACCATGCATGCTGTTGTACGAATTTCTCTAATGAAAGCAAGATAAGGTAATTTCATATAGTCTTTTTCATCAATGTGTATGTGGTATAAGTTCATTTCTATTTGTCTGCACGTATATGCATTTTTTGCTATGTAATCTCATGATTTGGTATCTGCAGGTCCCATAGAAGATAATACAAACAAATAATGTCAAGTGGCACTATATTTTGCTAGGTGATGGTATGTTAAAGTTAAACCTTATCTGTTTAATATTAGGAGTCTGATAGTAATGAAAATAATAAGAATAAAGATTAATTAACCTAAGTTTAATATGAAAAAAGCTAGTTCATGTTGAAATTAGATAACCTTTATGTTAGTACAATTTAGGACGTCAGGTAAATGAGATCCAGTTGTGACCGTGTATCGGCTTATTTTGTTCCACTTGAAGTGCTTGATGGGAGTTTTGATTTTCAAACAAAACCTTGATTTTAAACTTTTTTTTTTTTGTTAAATTTTATATAAAATCACATTCTGATTCAAAAGAGCTTCAGTGGGAATGATAATCTGGTGACTGGCCAGATTTGTTTGTGGGCTTTACTTTCTTTCTTTCGTTAAGTGAAGTTGTAATTTATGATCTAGGCTTAGCAAATATGATTCGATTCAAGGGCTATATTTGTTTCACGATTCATAGTGCCTAGAGGTACGGTACGTACTAAATCTTGTCAAAGTTCTATGAATTTCTTTCATTCTAAACATCTAAATTTGTGGATTTTATCAGTTGTTAAATTTGTTATTACCGTTCCTAGTATGTACATCTTATCACGGAGTGTAAGGTTTGATTATTCTTCTGAACTTGGCTATTCTACAATAAAATTTAAATCCTGGTATTAGTCATATGACTCGACTCCAAAAGTCAAATTTCCATGGTTTTTGAATGTGTTAATCAACAAAATTTATTGTTCTGTAAAAGGACTAATTTTCAGTTATTTGCTCCTTATCCCGAACAAATTCAATTTCCTATAAACTTTAGGGGGATGTTTGGTGTTGTGTTTCAAAAGTTATTATGCTTATATCATAATCAAATAATCAGAAATTCAGTTTCAAGGTTAGGGATACAATGTTACTTTTATACATATATCTCATTTTAATTATGCTGACTTCTTTCCTACTAATAAAATCTAATCATTGTCACCCTGAATTAGATAAAAAAAAAAAAATCAGAAACAACGTTGGAGTTCACTTACCAAGCTATTGGAGTTGTATAATAATCTTGTTTTCATAAATAATCATCAGTGTAGTATGTGTATCAGTTAAGGTTTTATGATTAAATTATTAGCTTGAGGTAACCATTGATTAGGAAAGATTAGGGATAAGACGGAAACTATAATCATAAAAACCCAGCCATGTGAGCAGATTGATGGTTTAAGGCATGATATTGGTCCTACTAATGTGTAAATGACTAATTCATCAATATAACATAAAAAACACTACCTTTGTCTCATTTACAACATGCCTCCGAGACTTATGTGAAAATCAATTAACAAATATCACCTACGTATTGGAAAATGAAATAACAAGATTGCATGAACATTCAACATATTAATAAAGGTACACGTACAAACAGAACACAGTTATGGATAGACCTGCATAGCTCTAATAATAGTGCCAATAGAGGGGATGGAATCATGGGACTCAAATGCAACAATTGTTGGAAATAATTCATAAAAAAAGAATATTGGATCATATAAGACACATGATTAGCTACAAGGATAGGTCTTAAAGTTCAAGGTGCAAGAAGTTTGAGGTCTGAGTTCTTGTATACACTAATGGTAGGTTAGTTGTATGGGTTGAATGAGGTGAATGAAATTGGTAAAAACTGTCAAGGAGGTTTAATGGGTAGAAAACCGTACAAATGTATTCAAATGCATATAGCCTTTTAAATTGTTTTCCTAAAAAAGTTAAAGACTATCATTGTAATCGTATTTAATACATTAGTTATTTATAAATACAGAAAAAAATGTTTGCGGGTCAACCCAACCTGACTTAACCCATAGAAATTTACCCATTTTGACCCGTTAACCAACTTTTCCATCTTACCACTCCTAATATTGAACTTTAACTTGTTCATTAGGAAGAAATACCCCCATAGAAGTTTGATCTTGCATAAATCTCATCTAAGTATAGTTTTATGAACCAGATTTGATGATTTCAAATCTACAATCTATTTACAAACTGATGGTGAAAAACTGACAGCAAGTGGTCGCTAAGAAATATTTACAATTGTGCTAGATATATTATCAATCGACTATCATCCAAGACTTGAATTATCATTTCTAAAAAGACATTGGTCAAATGTGTGCTTAACCACTCCCCCTTCCCATCCCACCTTTTCTTGTATCTGTCCATCAATGATTGATGATGATCTCAGTAGTAGTTACTTAAATATAAAAACAGTCAACAACTACAAAATGCTTCTTGAAATATGCAAGTTGAAATATTAAAAACTAAAACGTTAAAAACTAATGAATAAAGAAAAACAATGTTTTAGCTGGGGGTCAACTAAGATAATGGTTAGAGAAAAACAATGTTTATTAGCAGATGTAGTAAACTGTGTAAACTCTACTCTCTATATGCATATCATCACATAAGTTCTCCCTAAACATGGTTGTTTAACCTCTATATGCATATCATCACATAAGCTCTAAACATGAACTCAGTACTCAAATTAAGTATATCAACTTTACCTTGAGTTTGTTAAGATGAGTAAAGCAAAAAATGTCACAGGAAAGTATACCCATTCTGCTATTAATCATATAAAACAAAAGAAATATTATAAGACCAATCAATAACAGATGAAGTAAATGATCACAAACATGAGTAGAAGATGATTGCACATGTAAAGCAGAAGTGTAGATGAATATAAATGTAGGATTAGGTTTATTTCAAACAATTCAGATGTATACCCATGGACAAACAACCGAAATAAAATCACATTTGTTTCACCATATAAATGTAGGATTGAGATCCGCTGTAACCGAGTGCGAAGAGGAACCGAGTGTAATGAATGCTTACGGTAAGTGATTGAATGAGCAATTTAATAGAGACGGTTTCACCATAAACCTCATCGCCGGCAGTCATCAGTAAATGTCACCGGAGTAGTTATCACTTGAAAAACTTGTACATCTACTTCCATATGCGCAAGAAAATTCGATGTATTCCGGTGACTCCGGTGAATATATACTAGGTGCGCCCCTAACTATGTATGTGAAGCTATATTCGGCTATCATATCGTCGTGACAGTTTAAAGAGCGTTTGATGTGAGTTATTAGACTAGACGTAGTGGTGCCCCTAGGGGGCTTCAAAGTTATTGATGCGGACACAATTAGGCTGTTAAAACCACTACGTCTTAGTTAAATGGGGGTTTCAAACTCATTTTTAGTCAAATCCTTAACGGGCGTTAAAAGAGATGAATAAATTCATTTTTTCTCACTTTTAACTAAAAAATGCTTTAAACCCGCTACACTTGAATTAAAATGATTTTAATAAATTCATATTTATCTATGTAGAATTTTAACTAAATAAAGCACTACACATAGTCTTAGTGTTGGGTTACACCGAACTCTGTCTTGCCATGAGAGAAGATCTTTCGAAGCTTTTGGTTAAAAGTTTTTTATTTCTAAGTATCTTGTATTATTTGTATTCTACATCAACAAATAAGAGAAACTATTAAGTATGAATTGTAGTATATAGATTTGTAGGTGAAAATGTGTAACAGATTATAATAATTACATAGAAATATTTGTTATACTATGGTTGTGTGTTATGACTATATGTATTGGTTTATTTAGTTAAAATATCATCTAGACAAATATTAATTTATTAAAATCATTTTAAATTAAGTGAAGTGGGTTTAAAACCCGTTTTAGTTAAAGATTATTAAAAAGAAGGAAAAATGAATTCATTCATTTATTTTAACATTCGTTAAAGGTTCGGCTAAACATGAGTTTGAATCCTTTTTTAACTAGGACTTAAGGAAGTACAAATATTAGATCCATACAAGTACATTTATATATATATATATATATATATATATATATATATATATATATATATATATATATATATGTTTATTCTATAAGATGTTTGGAACAATAAAAAATTGATTTTGGTTGTTTCAATAAAAGTAAGCTAGATTTTAGTTGTTTCTTTTTCATGAGAAGGCCAAAAAGGCAATGATGATTGCGGTAAAGATTGTTGCCTGGCATGGCATAATCGAGGATGGTAGGGTGTTCTCCACTTCCAACTTATGTTACAGCCATAACGATCAAATTAGTACATCTAAACTGAATCTTTCATGGTTACATTATTTGTTTATAATTCATATATTTTTTATTTGAAAATGAATTCTTCTGAGTTTATAGGTCAAACAATATGCTTTTTAATTGTAAAAAGGGAGTAATTAAAGGATTAAATGAATAACTGAAACTGATTATCATCCAAAAGCCTTGGGTAAAACCATGTATGTTGAATATACATTCGTTGTTTTGTGAGTTACTATGTTTGGGCCGAAATTCTTCGTGTACATCAATAGAAAGGGACAGAAGGAAACAGGGTAAAAAAGAAGCAGTGTGACCAAAAGGCATGGCAAAAATTGTTGCTTAGCGTAGCATAATCGAAGGTGACAATGTTCTCCATTTGCAACCCGTATTACAGCCATGACACTTAAATAGCTACATCTATGCCGAATCTTTCAAGGTAACCCGAATTATTTATAATTCATATGCATTTTCAGGAAGAAAATGAGCTGTTTTGACTTTAGAAGTAAAAAAAATGTCACGAAAGGTATTAATCTTTTGTTCAGTGTGTAATTTAAGGATTAAATGAATAAGTGAATCTCATTCTTATTTTAATCACTATTCATAAACGTTGTAAATTCATAGAGTAAATAAATGATTTAAATCTCACATGAGTGGTTTGACTTCTAAGTTTGAGTAATATCCTTAAGAAATGAATGATCTTGAGTTATGCATTGAAATAGTCAAAATACATACCAAGTTATCATCTACTACCTTTCTGCTGATTTGATTTAGTGGAAAATGTTGACTTCATTCTTGCTGCCATGAATTGGTATCATTTGGACTATGATCGAGCTTTTCTGAAAAATTGTTTAGAAAATATAACATGTTCAAATGAATACCTGATAGTATGATATGGACCATGATTGAGCTCTTCCATATATTTTGATGTAGCTATGTACTTGAAGGACACATTGGGCTAAAGAACTAATCAACAATCTTTCTTAAACATTTGCTTTTGTTTAAATGTAAAGCAATACGCTTTTTTTCATTTTCCGATTTAAATGTGGAAGAATGAACGTCAAAAAGGAAGAATAATACAAACAACAGATTAGTTCATGTTACAGATGTATTGGACATGACAAATATTTTTTAAAAGGAGTTTAAGGTTTTATGTTAGAATGATAATCGTTGCGAGTTTTTTATTATCTGCGTTTAGATATTTGGAATCATGGTAGAACCCCTCGAGCAACACCAGAGGAGGATACCGAAATAAAGAACGCAGTTATCCTTAAGGTTCTTTTTTTTGGCTTTTAAGGTTTCCAATGAGGCAAGCCGATAATGACCAATGGCATGCTGCGTAACGTAGGGAAGAAATGATTAAACTTCCATCGCATAGTGCGAACTTTTTTATAAACAGAACCCACGCAACTCGCGGGTGGATCGCTACTAGTTTTAATAAAAATTGACCTAACTTCCTACATAAACATATGCAAAATTTTATGAGATATGAATCATATGTTCATGTTTTCTATAACATATTAAAAACAATGAGTGCATTTCATAACATACGACCATGTATACATCATTCTATTGGTTATCAATATTCAAAAAGATGTAGAAAATGCCATACAAGGAAATAAAAATAAAATCATTCAACTATTTTTTCAGGTGGGATAGATACGAGAGTTTGTGGTGACATATTTCTCGAATCTTTTGCACAATCACGTTGTTCTTGTTGATTTGCTTTATTGGTAGGACAATGTTAGAGTGTCGTGCGTGTCATGTTTTCCACATGTTTTGTACGATCATTTTCTTTTTTAGTTTTAATAAGCGTCCTTTTCTCACTATTTTTAGTTTTATTAGCGTCTTTTCATGTAAGCCAATTAATCTTTTACCCAATTACTTTCCTTTGTTCCTTATGCATTTTGAAACTCAAGTTACAATTCAACAAAATTAAAATAACAAAGTTTAAGAGGAATCATAAATCATTTATGTATGTTAACATTATGTTTACAAAAATATAAAGCAATATGTGTATGTGTGTAAACTTTAGCAGGAATCAGCACGTGATTTGTTGCAAAAAATGCCAATTCAACTGGATTTAAGCAATTCACATGTTAAGCTTAAATATAATCAAAGTTAACATTAAATAAACACTAGATTACATAAGTTAGCAAACAAATCACTGATAACTTATGATGCAAGCAAATAACTTTTAGCCTAATGATGCCAATGTATTAATGTATTATGTTTTTCCTTCCAAAGAATAATGAGTGTTCAAAGTCTTATCGTGAACAAATGATATAGTTTAGCACTAGATTTAAAGATGCACTTTTTTTCTTAAATATTACTAACGAAATGCTATATTGCTAATACTAATGAAAATGGTTTGTCAAAATCAATATATTTTATTTAGGTCTTTTATTTTAAGAAAAACTTAGATTAAACCAATAAAATATCAGTTAACACTACCTAAAATACATATAATTTTTTAATAATAATAATCATTAGAACCAAAATAATTATACTTAACATTGGTCATCCGTTTAGTCTATAAAATTTTGTTTTCACGTGATGCATGCTAACAAGTATATACTAATATGAAATCATGTACAAAACTTTATCATCGCTAAGTGGGACCCACCTCTCAAGATATCATGGGGGTTAAAAGAGTAAAAACATCAAATCAGAAGGGACCAACTTATTATTCCAACAAAACTATAGGGGGTTAATGTTTATATAATTAATAATAACCCATAACTCAATTCCCCCGCCCTGCTTCACTCCACCACCGTGAGAACATCAACAAACCACCACTCCGGCACAAAACCACCCACCACCACCGTCTTCCGCCACCGTACTCCGCCGTGTGCACACACCGTCCACCCTACAACCACCATCCTCACACAAACCGCGTGAAATAATATTATTCCCCTGAAAACAAGCGTGTTTTCAGGGGAATAATGAGGTTCCGTCAAGCAATGAACAATCGAATTGCATTGCAAAAGCCTGCTATTAATCGCTAAATTCCAACTGATGTGTGGTGTAATCTCACTTTGATGACTCCATATTGTGCGCCTTTATCACTCACTACGCTGCCAGCTTGCCATCGAACGTCAACACGAATCGACACGAAGACGCTGAGTTACATTTCGCATTCCACCTGTCACGACATGATGATCCACCGTTTCAAAATGCTATTATTAGACGAGTGAGAAGATGCGTGTTGCAAACGCCTCACCGATTCAATTTGATCACCCCTTTTGTGTCACTAGCCTTCGAGTTGTTCGTAATTTGGTTCTTCTGTTATCGATTTAGGTTTTGTGCTGCTCCGAAGTGGTGCACTATCGAACGATTTTAAGGTTTGGTTGAACTATTGTTATGGTATTATGCTAGAAACTGATCGGATTTGGTTATTTTTTTGGCGATTTGCTTGTGTCTGCACTGTTCAGTGATGAATTATGATTTGAATGCTAGTGTATGTGGTGTTGATCGGCTAATTGTTCGAGATTTTGTGCTTTTAGTTGGAAAATTACTAGAATGGTGATGTTTTCGTGTTCGTCTTCTTATGGTTGCTGAACTGAATGTGTGGAAATTTTCATTTTTTATTTTACTTCTTTACTGTTAATTTTGCTTCAGTCTGTGTTGATCTTTTGTGTTTGGAATTTCCTTGAGGATTAGATCATGTTATGAATCTTTGATCTGAGTTTATAGATTTAAAATTTTAGTTCAAATGCTGGCTTCGCATATTTGTTTGTAGGGCCTGCATGTGTCTAGTGTTGGATTCTCTGTTTCCTTCTCGATCAGACTTTGGGTCGTTGTATCTTAACTTGTTTAATAAATGGGTCATGTTCGGGTTGACCTATTTAATTACGCGGGTTGTGTTCGGTTGACCTGCGCTACTAAGCAGGTCTTGTTTGATTTGACATGTTCAACTCACCAACCTGTTTGATTAAACAAGTCAATCCATCAACTTGTTTGACTCACGGGTCATGTGCGGGTTACATGATTGTAAGTGTCTCTGGGTTAAGGCTGATATTTTTGACATGAATAAATATATGGGTTGTGTTTGGGTTGAACAATTTAACCTGCCAACCTGATATAGGGAGTCTGAATTGAGCTTTTAGACAGTGACTACTTTTCCATTGGTCATTGAATCTATTTTGTTTTCTTTTCTAGTGAATCTATAAACATGAGTTTCATGTTATTGACTTGGATCCTTTTTAGTTGAGGGGGCACTACCACCCTTTAAAATTTAAGTTTCAAGATATTAAGTTATATCATTTTGATTGATATCTAACAAACGTTTTACATGCCTTTCAGTTATTTTAGTTGGCTATCTTACTTGCATATAAGTTTTTCTTGTAGTTTGTAAAAGCATTCTAATTTATCAACTTTGAGAACTTTAGTTCACATCCAAGGAATACTAGAATAATTTTGTGGAACCCAAGTGCTACTAATTACTTTTCTAAGATAAGGTTTACCCATGAGTTCTTGGATAGTTTTCATTTCAAAATGGTATCATTCTGTTATGAGATGGCAAACCTAATAGTAGCTGATTTTAGATGAATATCTATAGCATCTGCAGCTGCCAATGCAAATTTGTGTCATCACCAATGTCATTTACCCCCAACAACTGTTGCTCTGGCTTTGCATTTTGATTTTTTTGTCATCTTGAACTCTGGTTCTTGTTTAGCTGCATGAAATGCCCTTACAAAATAGTACTCTTTGCTCTCGTATATTATCAGAAAGTTAGTTCACCTTATTCTTTTTTACTAAACAGGTCTATTATTAGTTTGGAGCAAGTTGTATTTTGGATAGAATTATGTCAGAGATAAGAGGAATTGGTGCCAGTGAAGATGGTAATGTTCTGGGATTATGGTCATCTCTTGAAGGAAGGCAAAAAGTTGATGCAGGCAAACAGATTTTCTGTAATAGTGCCGTGAATATGAAAAACATTGTTGCTGTTGGCTTTGATATGGACTATACGTTGGCACAGTACAAAGCTGATACCTTTGAATCCCTTACATACGATGGTACCATCAGGAAGCTAGTTAACAACTTGGGATATCCGAAAGAGGTTTGTTTGTATTTGCTTTTGGTTGTTGAGGAATAGTTTATGTGCTAAAATGTGCATCTTCTTTTGCCAAGTTGTATTGCAAAGTACATCAACCTCTTAAATTGTGATGATTAAACCTGATGATATCAGTTTTTATCTGCTAGAAGTTGTTTTATCATTTCAAATTTGAATCTATATTTCTGTCTTTCTGTTTTGGTCCAGCTACTGGAATGGTCTTTTGACTGGACGTACATGGTCAGAGGACTTGTTCTTGATAAGAAAAGAGGGAATATACTGAAGGTGTGTGTTTTGTCAAATACCGAACTTACTTGTTTATGGTAGCATAATTTTAGATAACTACCGTAAATTCTTTCCTATTCTCTATTTATTTGATTCTGTTCATATCTGTCTCTATCAGATGGACAGGCACAAGTACGTTAAAGTTGCGTATCATGGATTCACATTGATGTCAAAGACTGAAAAAAATGCTACATATGGAAACACTTTTACCAAAGATGCATATGATGGGATGGACTATGCACACATAGACACCCTATTCTCACTGGCTGAAGCGTATTTGTTTGCTCAGCTGGTAGCTTTCAAGGATTGTAACCCTGGGAAAATCTTAGAAGTAAAAGAGTAAGGGGCACAGATAACTTGAACCTCTAAATCTCTTGCAAATATAGCATTGTCAGTATATTATTTAATTCCTGATTGATGCTGTAGTTGTAATTGGCTTCACTATTGGGAAACTGATGACTAGAGTAATTGCTATTTTATTATTTATATATTTACTTTATATCATTCAAATGTTCATGTAATATGGGTCTGGATCCATTTATCTGGTGAGCATTCATTGTTGCGAGACACTAAGACTCACTTATTGCTATCAACTTCTTGGCCTTTGGGTGGGAGGAAAGTTTTATACATCTATAATTACACTCTCCATCCAAACCTCCATATTTGTTTGCTGAGTCTTGATGGACACTTGTTAAATTAAAAAGAATAGTAAAACTGGTTTGTTTGTAATAAATAGAGTTGATAACATGTAATAGTTGATAACATGTAACCTTAAGAAAGTGTTGCAAAGTTTTTTTTTTGGGGTTAAATATCTAACAATTATTTTTACGCCCTCCATTTACAGCAGTAAGTATGTAGCAAGTGATTATATAAAAGTAAGATTTAGTTGTCATTTCAAAGATGAAAGTAAATGGTCAGAATATATCAATACGTGGTATGTAATATGAATGTAGTTAACTATGGGCAACAGGTTGAAAATCGATAGATCATAATTGTTATGTTAAGGGAATTGCATTGATCATAAAATGAGTTGATTAGATTTTATAAGTTGACATACAGATTTGTTCTAATCCTTCATGCTATTTATGTTAACTCATCATATTGTACTTTATTGGGGTTGTTCTTTAGCTCACTATCACGGTAAGATTTTGAGTTAGGAGAGTTATGCACCTAAAGGGATGTCTTAGCAATTACTTTTCATACATGATAGTTCTAATCATGTTTGTGGGTTAAAATGTTCACGGGTCAAAAGTTGATTAAATGGGTCATGGGTCAGAAAACTGGATCTATCCAAAATCTATTTTTGGAATTAATAATTTAATATTAGGCAATCAAATATAATAAGTCAAAGCATAAATCAAGCAATGCTTGAGTTAAGCTATTAGTTATGATTCTCTTTTATGATTAGGAGTTATTTTCTTCCTTATAAATAGATGGTAGGAATAAGATGTAAAGTGTACCAAAAAGTATTTCCTTTGTTCTACCTAATAAAATTATGTGAGTGTGTTTTTATCAATTGTTATTGTGCCAATTGTCTAACAAGTGGTATCAGAGCCACATTCGGTGAAGACGGTGTGAAGTTAGTTTGAGAGTCGGTTTGAGAGTCGATCGTCGAAGGGTGTAGCCCGTCACTGCAGGGCAAACGCAGCAGTCAACCGAAGGGTTTTGGAACAACAGGGTCTGTTTCGGCATTGTTTTTATAGCAGAAAAGGGAGACGTGAAGGTGTTTTGGTTAACCGTTGTCTTGGTGGAAGCACCATTTGCGACAACAGGGGTGACCGGTGATAAACATTGTTGTTCCGGGGCTGTTATAGGTGATTAAAGAGCCTTTGAGCAACTTGATTCGTGATAAGAGGAGACCGGCGTAGGTGCGTGAAAAACGGGCAGAAAGGATCCGTCAAAGTAGGTGGCTTTGGATTCAGCTTCGTTTGGCAGGTGAAAGAAAATGGTAAAGGTGGTGTGACCTTGTTTTCTTTGTCGGTGGAGAGGCCTCTTTGAACAAGGGTGCTCAGGAAAAGATGTCGTTTGATGAAGTTGTTGGAAGGTTGAGAGTCTATGCAGAACGCATTAGGGGACTGAACAAAGAAGAAGAAACTCAAGGGAGGTTAATGATTTCTAAAAGGGAGAAAGATAAAAAGCATGGATGTGAGCAATGCGGTTATGGAAGTTCAAACCGGGATGACTTTGGGAGTGGCCGAGGAAGAGGTCGGGTCCCGGAAAAGGTCAAGGCGGTGAACGGTTCCAACGGAATAAAAGCCACGTTAGATGCTACAAGTGTGGTGAGCTTGGACATTTTCTAAATGAATGTCCAAAGTGGGAGAAAAAGAAGAAGGCTAACTTAGCAAAATATATGGATGACGAACCAACGTTGCTATGAACAATGAAGTGCACAAACCATGATTAGGGGGTGAATGATAGTTCTAATCATGTTTGTGGGTTAAAATGTTCACGGGTCAAAAGTTGATTAAATGGGTCATGAGTCAGAAAACTAGATCTATCCAAAATCTATTTTTGGAATTAATAATTTAATAATTAGGCAATCAAATATAATAAAACAGTCAAAGCATAAATCAAGCAATGCTTGATTTAAGCTATTAGTTATGATTCTCTTTTATGATTAGGAGTTATTTTCTTCCTTATAAATAGATGGTAGGAATAAGATGCAAATTGTACCATAAAGTATTTCCTTGGTTCTACCTATTTAAATTATGTGAGTGTGTTTTAATCAATTGTTATTGTGCCAATTGTCTAACAATACCTTGGAGAAAACTGTCCCTTGGTAAATCAAACAATAACTAGGATCAAGTTTGAAATCCAGTAGAGTTTGAAAACCATAGCTTTGTACTTATTAAGTGATTAGCAGAAGTGGGCCTGAATCTTCATAGAATATGGGCTGCTTTGTTAAAGTAATTCAAGGAATCATAGAAGTGGCAATTTTGGCCAATTTATTTATGAACGGGTCAACTTGGGTTGTGATTTGTTTCAAAGGGGTCAATCTAAAAATTTGCTAAAAAGGGTAACATGCCAAATGGGTCGTTTGGGAATAAAGTGAAAGTCGCCCAAAGTCTATTTTTTGTAATTATATACAACCTCCTAAACCTCTTAGATTATTAATTTAATAATATTCTTTTTGTAATCATCATTATTGCATTAATTATCTATATTTCTATATTCACACATACATAGATATGTACGTGTATGTATGATTGTATGCGAACGTGTGTGTATGTGTATGAACTGACAATGTGGGTTAGCCCAAACATACCCTATCTGTTATGACCCATACTAAAAATGGCGTGTTTCAACCTAAAACCATTTTGACCCGTTACCCTAGCCACCTATATTGTGCCACCTATATTGTGCCACCTTTATTGATGACATGTTGGTTATGATTTCATGTGGATCAGAGTGATAACGTGTTACACTCTAAATTCGGTGATCTAGCCATGTAAAGTTGTCATGTATCTGTAAAACTTGAAGTGACTGTTATTGTTTGTAAAATAAGTAGCCTTTCCTCATTTGTCTTTAATTCTCAAAGGAACGTGTCTGGGGTTTATTCTTTACATCTACAGAGTATATATAGAGATTTTCCACCATTTACCTCTTGCCTTGTTTATACTTGTTTTTATTTGGAATTGTGTCTCGGTGAATATTAATGTTACAATTAATTCCTTGCAGCTACTCTCGTATCTATAATGATGTCCGCTCTGCTGTTGATATGTGCCATCGTGATGGTACTTTGAAGAAAACAGTTGCAAAAGATCCAAAAAAGTATGTGCTTTTCTTTATAGTGTATTTGTTTTCTGCAAGACCATAGTATTCTTCTGTGGATGGGTGCAACTATGGTACCATGGTGTTGCGTTACAAGTGGTTTTTATAAATTATCATGACATATATCACAGTTTCTTGAACAATTTCTTAAATGAAACCCTGAAGCTATTTAACATTTTTCAATAACTCTTGTGCTTACCATTGTACTTTTTGAGCTCCTTTTAAAATGAAATGTTCAGGACCTTGTATTAGTCAGATGTATTAATCAACTAAGAATCAACAATTTACAAATACTTCACCAACTAGTTTGTTTGATATTTTATAGTAAACATCATGTCTGAGTTATGTTATGAAATTTTTATATCAATTGTGATTGTGGTAATGTGGTGTTAACTTTATCTTGATGATAAGTTCTTAAAACTTATACAGTATGAAGTAATGAATATAAATCAAATTAACATTATATCTACAGAGGTAATATGTTTCCTGAAATTCTAGTATAAAGTTAAACTAATTGCTCTTTAGCTTAATAATATATGCAAGAAAGCATGCTAGGTGAATATTTATGAAATTCTTTGTGTGGATGAAGAACATTCTTACATTAACAGTAGCAGTTTATGTCTTACGCAGAATAGTTGTAGCATGTGAAAATTCGATCTTTAAAACATGTTCACAAAGTGTTTTCAATTAAAAAATTATTAAAGTACTATTTACCATATATATAGTCTTCTAATTATTTAATTTAAAGTAAAATAAAATTATTTATTCTCACACATTCCTGAAGTAATAAGAACACCTGATTTCTTTTATATCTTAACTAACAGATCCTTGAATTAATTTCTTAGTGTAATTGGTACGATATATATTTTCAGCTGCAGATACGCTTTTGTTTTAGCATTGAGAATCATAATGCATTAGGATCAAGCCATAAGGAATGGTGTGTGCATGTGTTGAGAAAGAGAGAGGGGGGAGGGGGTATCTTTTGAGACTACCTAAAAGATTTAACAAATGGCATCGAATTAACATTAGTAAATTGAAGCCCCTATCTGACAAGCCAGAGACATAAATCTGTAAGAGGTATTATTGAAAGGTGCAAAGATATTTTACTTGAGACATGCTAAAACAAGGGTATGCAACTGTCTAATCCCAAGAAATCTGCTAAGAACATTAACTTTATGAGATATGATAAAACATATGTAAGTGTGTTTTTTTAACTAAAGTAACCACATGAAATAGTACTTGATCTTACCTTAGATGTTAGAACTTTACGCCCACGAGCTGTTTTGAAACATAATTTAGCTTACCCCTGACCATTGATCTTGGTTTTAGATAGCGATGCAGATCGATTGTAGATTTGTAGTGTGTGTGTGGATGGATGGAAACATGTTTTGAGTGGATAAGGGAGCTTTTTTAAGATGGCTGAGTTCATTTTCCGCCTTACGAGCTATGGAGGTATCCAGCCGTCAAAACCGACCGCCTATAACGTACATGTGGAAACCTGTACTACTTACCACTTAAGCTGAGTTGCGTCACCATGTTGAATCGTGCAACTAGAGAACAAAATCATGATTTGCTCATTAGGAAAACATATGATATAGAGCTTATCATACTATTTTGAAATACAAGTTAGCTTACACCTGACCTTGGATCTGGTTGGATACTGATGCAGATCTGTTTGTGTGTGTGTGTGTTGATGGCTATCATTTGGTACCTCAAAACTGAGGTACCCCGCTGTCATATCGACCGCTTATAGGGTACCTGTGATTCTGTGAAAACCAATACTACTCACTACTTTAACCGAGTTGCGTCTTCACGATGAATTATGTGAGTGGAGAATAAAATCATGATTTAGCCATAAGAAAAACATAATAAAAACTTACCAAACAGCAAAGATGATAGAATCAGAGTTATAACAGTTAGCTGGGAACAAGGGTCAGGAAAAAAATAAAGACGACCTTAGATTTGAGATATGATGGTTCATTATAGTTTTAGCTACAATTGAAATACCCTAGTGAATGTGCTCTTAATGATGAAGGAAACAATGATATTAATATGAAAGTACACAAAAACGCACTATCTTGGTTTCCTTTATTTGGCTCTACTGGTTCTGTAGTTTTTTTTATTACCTCATGGCCAAATGCCTTAACTTCTTTCCTTCCCTAGCCAGATTTGATTTCAAAAGAATAATGAGAGACTGAGGTGGTGTTCTAATATTTACTAGGAATTTACTTGTAGGACTTGGATTTAATTTCTTGATATTGTAATTAAGAAAGATATTTATGGTTAATCAAGTAATAAGAACATTTGGCAGATGCTTGATGTTGGATATCTATCACTGATTATTTGCATATTTGAGCACTGAGTTTGATTTTTGATGATCACTTGCGTTTGTTTTTATAGCTAAAAATACATATATAAGCATCCAGTCTGAAAGGCTATAAACATCATCTCATTGAGGCCTATATTTTAGATATATCTTTGTGTGTTTTTTATTCACACACACACTAGCAGTTCAGTGGCTTCTTTTGAGTTTTAATTTTTCCTTAAATATGTTAATTATCAGGTACATCAATGAGGACAACTCAATAGTCCCAATGCTGAAAATGCTGAAAGCTTCTGGTCGCGCTGTATTCTTAGTGACAAACAGGTGCTTCCATAATCTTTAACTTTTTTCTGTAACACTATGCACTTGTGTTTGTTATCTGTGAAAAGTTATATGATTTATCAATAATTTTAATGAGAAGTTTTAGTTGCTTCTGTGCTATATATGTATTCATGTTAATATCATCTTTAGAAAAATAAAGAAACAAATGGAAAGATCGAAAGAAAGAAAAGGGGGTCGGCTTCCAACGTTGAACCTGATTCAACTAGTCTTGATTGTGACCTGTTGTTGAAGAATATTCATCAACTTGCCCATTACCCACTTTGCCTGTTGTATTGTCAACCTTATGCGTTCATGTCTGGCATTTCAACTTGAACGTTAAACGTACAGAAACTACAGACCAAAGTTGTTTCTCTTTGTCTTACTCTAACTTAAACTAAACAAAAATGATGTATGTTTTTACATGTGGTTAAACAATCCCATTTATGTCGAGTAAAGAAATGAAGAACTCATTTCAAGGAATTTAAGTCATTTAAACTGAAAAACCTATATTTAAATAAGCTAAATAAGAAATCGGAGAATCAATTTTATGTCAATCATGCTGATTGAAATAGCTTGTGACCTTAACATGCTTCTATTTATTTGTAACCTAAGATGGGCTAATTTAATGTGCAGTCTTTGGTATTATACAAATGTCGTGATGAATTTTGTGTTTGGCGCACGTACGATGGATGGCAGTTCCTCTTTGAGCGTTGATTGGCTCGAATATTTTGACTTTGTCATCACTGGCAGGTTATTTCTTTACTTAGTGTAAAGGTCATGTATTCATTCTCTATGTAACAAAACATGTTTATAACCGAAAAAATCTGTTAATGCAGTGCTAAACCAAGCTTTTTTCATGATGAAAATCGTTCTAATCTTTTTGCGGTTGAGGCGGAGACAGGGAAACTTATCAATACTGACAATGGTACTCCACTTCCTCAGGTCTGTGGGTACATCTTTTCCATTCTTTGTACCTGTATACTCCATCATATGTTAAACAGGTAATTAATTTTCAATAGGTGGGAGGCCCTGCGATAGAATTGCGAGATCAGATCCCAAATAAGCATTGCAAGGTGTTTCAGGTACAATATATTTCATATACAAAAATACACAGTTGGTTAAAGTATAAGGTCTTGTATTTAAAGAATACGACTCTTTTTGCCTGATTCAGGGAGGCAATGTCGCCATCTGCATAAACTACTTAATGTAGGTCAAGTTCACAGGTATTGTATATTATATTTGTTCTTCTTGCTTTTTTCAGTTGTTATTGGTTGATGTCTGTGAACCTTCATTTAATTTCAGGTGCCTTTTAAAATTTTCTTGTATTTAATATATCCTTAATGCAGTGCTAAACCAAGCTTTTTCATGATGAAAATCGTTCTAATCTTTTGCGGTTGAGGCGGAGACAGGGAAACTTATCAATACTGACAATGGTACTCCACTTCCTCAGGTCTGTGGGTACATCTTTTCCATTCTTTGTACCTGTATACTCCATCATATGTTAAACAGGTAATTAATTTTCAATAGGTGGGAGGCCCTGCGATAGAATTGCGAGATCAGATCCCAAATAAGCATTGCAAGGTGTTTCAGGTACAATATATTCATATACAAAAATACACAGTTGGTTAAAGTATAAGGTCTTGTATTTAAAGAATAACTCTTTTTGCCTGATTCAGGGAGGCAATGTCGGCCATCTGCATAAACTACTTAATGTAGGGTCAAGTTCACAGGTATTGTATAATATTTTGTTCTTCATTGCTTTTTTCATGTTGTTATTGGTTGATGTCTGTGAACCTTCATTTAATTTCAGGTGCCTTTTAAAATTTTCTTGTATTTAATATATCCTGCTCAATAGTTACTGGTCTATGGCTAGGGGTCTGCACAAATTGGTCTGCACTTTTAAAACAAAGAACCAAACTGGGACTAGACAGGACCAAACAACTACCATCTATGTTTGGTTCTTTGCTTGGTTTTTTGTTTCCAAATCCTGGTTCTCGGTTTGGAATATATTCAAAATTCAGTTTGGTTTCAGTTTCAGTTTCTTCCTCTAGAACTGATGGTTCTTTGTACATGTGTTTTATTCTTCAAACTTAAAAATGTTATTCTTGTATATCTGCAATTTTCAAACTATAGAACTTCAAATTCATATTGGTTTAGTCTGGTTTGGGACTGAACCGGTTCTAACTGGAACCGGACCAATACCAAACCAGTTAATAATGGTCCCCTTCTCAGTTTAGTTATTTTTAATTTTCTGGTCCCGGGCAAGTTTGGTTCTGATCAACACCCTATTTGTGGGCTACAGAGTAACAGTTCCATGACTTCGCTTTTCTGTTCTTTATTGTTGTACATTTGCATCCAGATGACATTATTCTGTATTTCAGTCTCGATTTGATCGTAATACGTTTCTCTCAAGTAGGATCATGCAATTGTTTATTGTAGCTTTTGTAACTTTTGTTCTTATTGTTTTATATTTGCATCATGACATTATTTATGTATTTCAGTCTCGATGTTGATTGTAATACTACATGAAACAGGTTGGAGGACAATGCTTGTTGTTCCAGAACTTGAAAAGGAGACTAGAATTCTCTCATCCTCATGGGATACTCGAAAGGTGATATACTGGTTTGTGATATCAAAGATTGATGAAAAAAATTTTAATATATGATTTGGAAAATGAACTCTTGAATATATACCATGTGTGATGTTGTGATATTAGAGGTGGCAATGTTGGACATACACAATAAGTTATTACTATCCTCCTGGTTTTCTTTCTATGCCCTATCTAGATAAACTATAAGATTTGTCACTATTCGTTTGTGTTTCTGTGCAAACTTCAGAATTCTGCATAAAAAATTCTTACTGTTGTAAGCTTCTACTTTGCTTTGCTGTAGAAATAGGAGTCCTCTCTTAACGTCTTCATACTTGTATCTGTGCAGAAACTCCAACTGCTCAGGAGTGAGCGAGACAAGATTGAAGATCAAACCCATCGTTTGAAGTGGTCCATTGAGTACGTATTTCCTAGATCTGGAATAACGAGCGGTTTGGGTAACGGGTCAATAAGGCGATTTTTTGTGGGTCGAAACACTTATTAAGTTTTTATATTGACAATTAACACGTCAAATATGACTCTACAAATATAGTATTCTTTAAGTAATAATATATTCTTTTGAATAAAATGGGTTGCAATGCTTTATGCATTAAAATTTACTCGCTTTCCTTTTTAGATAATCTTTTAAATTTTACCCCTTGCGCTGTTAGAGATAAAACACAATCAAATTGACCCGTTTAGTTTTTCCCTATAAAACACAAGCACATTTTTTGCTGTTAGCTATGCCACTGTGATTTTTTACTTTAGTTATATTTTATTTTATTTTTTTGCTTTCAGGCACGAAGATCTGGATGCTGATGAAAAGGAAAAGTTGACTTCAGAGCTTGGCCTACTTGAGGTTGGTGTATGACAATATATTAAATGAGAAATGTGCTCTTGTTGAAAAAATCTATTTGGATTCGTACAAGAAGCGAGGTAATATGATACAAATTTGAAAGTAAAAGTCCCTGGTTTTTGTTTTAATTTATGGAGTCCATAGTTCCGTATAGATGCATCAAATTTGACCCATTTTCTTACGAATGAGTCAATTTGAGTTATGTTTTATCTCAAGCATGTATATCGATTAAGAAAAGAATTAGCTTAAAAGGAATGAGTCAAAGGGTAGCAAAAGTGTGTATATAATGCATACAGCATCCTAAATCATATTATTCCAAAATTACTTAATTATCCAAATAACCTAATCATCCACAACACGCTTGACATCTATATATAAAGATTAAAAGATTTGGACAACAAGTTTCTTACCTGCTACCCAACCCACCCGCAAACCTATTTTGCCACCTCCAGTTCGATAGACTATCAATTGTGCATATGCTGTAGACTAATGATTCTATCTTTGTATGATATGTTATCATGGTTGCATACACTGCAAAATTTGCCTATCTTTTTTTTTTTAGTTTCTTGAATATTATTTTATACCCTTTTAGTTTAGAATATTTGCAAGTGAATATATGAACCCGATCCACTCACTTTTTGTTATAAACATAGGCTCAGCGCAGACGCGTTCGTGCAACTCATCAAGACACTCAGAGAGTTTTCCACCAGAAGGTAACCAGTTTTGTAAGAATTTATTTTGTTAAAGAAATAAATCCCTCAGAAGTTATGTGCTGATA
Source organism: Flaveria sonorensis (assembly GCA_025506505.1). NCBI lineage: Eukaryota > Viridiplantae > Streptophyta > Magnoliopsida > Asterales > Asteraceae > Flaveria > Flaveria sonorensis. The sequence continues at coordinate 18,146,707 of CM046436.1, forward strand.
TACATGTCTCAAATTATTAGAACATCCCTCGGTATCATTTGATTCATACTTTTTGAGTATTTTTCTAGTGACGTTCTTTATGTTTTTAACAGTTCCATCCTGTGTGGGGGCAGCTGATGAAAACTGGGTATCAGAACTCTCGCTTTGCGCACCAGGTTCTTTTGATTCCCTTTATATCCTTACAAGTAGAGATGACAATTCAAATCATTTACATGTAAACAGATCAATTCAGGCTGTAATTTATTGATAAAAGGTCAAAATGCAAACATCAACTACAAATAAAATGCGTCAAACAAAAGTAAACTAATGTGTATTCAAATGCTTTTCTTTTGAGAAATAATATTTTACTGTATAACTTTTAAAACATATTTAATACACAAATTAGTTAAAGCGTATAATAAATGGACTAACAAGTGTCGGTGGGGTAGTTCAACCCATTTTGACCCGCACAAAAGTAAATGTTTTGACTCGAACCGTTTGTGACCTAGTAACATGAAACCGCCTATCCACCTTTTTCCATCTTGTTATAAACAAGACTGACCTTGAGTTCCACTTCTTGAATAATATAGGTGGAGAGATTTGCCTGCCTGTACACAAGTCAAGTTGGGAATCTGGGGCTATACTCTCCTGAAAAATACTATAGGCCAGGTGAGAATTTCATGGCTCATGAGTCAAATGTTCTCTCTCTGTAAGAAGAAAGCATGTTGTTTGTTGTGTACACTTTCAACACATGTTGGGTTAAACCCTTTGGTCCCAGTGAACTAACTTGTTTTGTGGTGTAGTATATATATCTGATTATGACTGTTTTATGCACCATTTTACTAGCAAACTTTTATCATGTTTCATGCAATATATGTGTCATGGTTGTGGTTAGGAGTGCAAGTTTCTTACATAGCAGAAGAAAATGACACGAGCCTAACATAAATTTAAAAGATTAGGTTTAGTCCAAATGAGTTGAACTGAAGCGTCAAACACACCTTTAGCAAAGTGGATTGTCTTATGGTTGACCCACCCATTCAACCTGTTTCATTTAATAATATTTATTTACAAAGGAAATATGAATCATATCTGTTTGGTTGGATGTTTGAATGACTGTGTAGAATGATTATTTTACCCATCTGAATTACTTCTTGCTGAATATAATTTATCTGTTTGGTTATAAGTCCTAATAATGAATAATTATTATAAAAAATACAAACCATATTAGTAAATCCAAATTACACATAAATTCTTCTTGAAAACACACTAAATCCAAGTAGATAATTTGCGTACAATTTTGGTCTTAAGCATTTGACATAAGTTGAGTTGCTATCTCGTCACGTAAAGTAGTCATATGCTCAATGCCTTACGAGCCTCATTCCATGTCGTGGTGTAACTTGTGTTGGTTAGTATTTATACCTAGTTAGGGGTCTTGTATCAATTTGTAACTTGTAATCACATTTCTCAGTTTCATACTTCCTCTCTGGATTTTGGATTAGAACAGATTTTTGTTCATAAAAAAGTTTACAAATTCCACATTGTATATTACAAAGGAGTCTTACACAATCATATTACAAAAGAGAATAAAAATAACAACTTTATGGCAACGGATGGCATTTCAAAAACAGAAATCATTGGATCATAACATTATAACCACTATCCAACATTAATTAACTTGTTTATTGATATCTAAAAACAAGACAGAACAATCCTAATTTCAGAAGCAATTGCAACCGAGTGATGAAACTGAAAGATCATGTTTTTGGCAAGCAATTACAAATAAAAGAGTATAACATATTAACATGCATTCAAAGATAAAACAATGGATTGAAATTAAGAAGTTAACCCTAAATCAGAAACAAATACTTGTCGGTTCTGCAGTTACAGTACAATTGCCTAAGAATCATCCTTAATCTTCCCCAATTAAGGAAATTGACTCTAAATGTGGAACAAAACTCAGATTATAAATTCAAACGGACAGAACAGAAGGGCTACATTTGGGAATTAAGCCCTAGCAACACAATAATATAATCAAACCCAGAAGCAAATACACGATCCATAAGCAAATATTCACAAAAATCATAGCTTTTGAATTCAAATTGAACCTGAAAAACGACGCGAGCCGATCCAAGCGGCGAGTTGATTGAAGAACGATTGCTTCATATCTTTGAGTTGTGGATGTTGAAGATTGATTTTACAGTTTCAAGAAAAGGAGTATTGAGATGTAGAACTGTTGAAGGGCGCCGCTGATGTTGGTGGCGCCTGCTGGTGGTGCGCCGCTGCCGATGGTGGCGCTGTTGGTGATGGCCGGCGACGACGAGTGTTGCTGCTGTGGGGAGGACCGCTGCTGTTGCAGTGTTCCGATATAAACTCATGTCTGAACTAATAAGTGGTCCGTCAGATATGTTTTTCAATCAGACGTAACTCAACCAAACACCCATGTCTGAATGGAATCATTAAGATCCAACCAAATAGCCCCTTAAGCTGATTGGTGTTTTATGCCAAAATTTAAAAGATAAATGAACATTAGATTTTATAGTTCAAATGCAATTGTTTCTTAGACATTTATAATTTTGTTTCTAAATTTGTAAATTTAGCAGAAAAATAAACAAATAAATAGAATTTCACATTAAACAGGTCATGTTTGAACCCATAAAAACTCGTGTTCATGTCAAACTTTTGGGTTTGTGTCAGGTTTAACCCATGAACACAACCCATTTAATCCTTCTAGTTGTAGTCTTACTAAGCTATTGGCTGGTATGAAATCCCTCCTTTCAAAGTTTAGTCATAGCAGATGGAGGTGGCAAAATGAGGCAATTATAGATTCTGACAGGCAATTCTAATTGGTCAATAAAAATCGATTTCAATGTCATTTTTTTTTGTTAGTTTAGCCAATTTATCATAAAAGGTAAAAGGGAGTAAATGAACTATGTGTTGTCAAAATGGGTCGTTTTTAGTACACTAATTCACTCATTAGAGATAATGCAATTCATACTTGAGAACACCGTTAACTGTTGGGCATAGATGTTAAAGTTCCAAACACCAAAAACAACATTTCTATCAAGGCATGGAACATCTTTTGATTTTGTGAACATGCATCTAATAAACAGCAATCTTTGGATATAAATGTTCTATAGATAATCTGTTAAATAGACATCATATGTAGAATCAAAAGGATTTTAAGATGTTCCTAAATAACATCAGGATTCAGGCTAATTGTAGAGAAATGCTGGGCGGAATCATGTCAAATCTGGAAGTATGAGTGGATATGATCCTTCATGCATTCATGGCTTCCTTGAGTAACTTCTCAGTGAGAGCTTTAGGAAGTCCCATCACACTATCAGTTGTTCCTTTCTGCGTTTTTAGTATAAAAACAATTGGTCCTAAGCATAAAAAGCTAAAACTTACAACATGGTTATGTTTCTTTAAAAGATGGTTGATTTAGATTATATTATCAGCTAAACTTTAAAAACTTAGCTAAATATGAAAAAGTCAACTCCATTGAATAATAAAATGCATAAAAACTGATTAAGAAAATGCATAAAACCGATTAATAAATAATTTAATGGTAATATGAAATATATTTATATATTTAATAATTAAAAAGAATGTGGAATAAAAGGTCACTATATGTTTTAAAAGAACCCATTACATTTAATCATATAATTTTCAGGTTTGGTACATTAAAAGATAAGGATCTTAGTTCAATACACACGGTTACAGTACGTGTCTAGTTCAATCTAGTGAAGTTAACCAGATATGAAACCAGCCAAAATGCATTAATATGTTTACAACTTCCTAAATCACTTTATTTAATTAATACTAGATGGAATGATTCTGTAATAGTGTATTTTTTATGCATTTATTATCTACATAGAAGTTTAATAGAATGGACAAAGAAGAGTTAACAGGACAACTCAACCTGTTTTAACCCATTACCCTCATATGAATAGATTCTAATGGGTGTGTGTGTGAGAGAGAGAAAGAGCATGAGAGAGGAGACTAACCACATCTTTGACATATGGAACGATTAAAGGATGTTCAATTATAAGTGCTCCAGCGACCCAAAGCACTAGCCCCTCCTCAAGCTGTACAAAGATGAGAAAATACACATGTAGGTGTGGTTTACATTATTTTAGAACATAAATTTAAATTGCAATGATGACTTGGTTTAATTACCAGCTTATCGATAACATGGTCTGGTATCTCATGAAAATGAATCTGCAATCAACAGAAGTCTTCATGTTACCATTTTTATTTAGGATTCACATGGACATGACATCAAGAAAAATGAAATTCATGACTAAGGTACCCTGAAAGCATTACAAATGATAACTTAAACCAATTTAATTATGAAAAAGACAGTTCAAGTAAGGTTTTCTCTAATGGGTCAAACATGTAATATATAAAATAAATAATAAATAAATATAAGAAACGTATCATATCGAAAGTCGACTGAAATGTATTTTGATGCATTAGACCTCCTTAATCCTTTTATTTAAAAAAATAAATTATTATTAAAATAATGAAAATATTGAAAACTTATTTGACAGAATGATTTGTAAAAAGTTAAATATGTTTTTGGATAAAAAAAAAGGGGTTTGGGGTCAATTTGACAAAGACTCAATCCATTTCCACCCATACCAATTATCCAGTTTAACCCCAACATGTTTGAACCCATTACCAACCCAGTCCATTTTATCTGTGTGAAACAAGTAAAATAAAGGGAACTGATCAAATGGATCGGAAACAAGTCAAAAGTCGCCCAAAGTCAAAAGTCGCCCAAAATGTAAAAAAAGATTTATTATTGAAAATAAAATATTGAATTCATATTTGACAAAATAATTTTTAAAAACAATATATTTTTTGGACAGAAAAGATTTTGGTCAATTTGACCCAACATCAATTACCTGGTTATCCCGAACCCGTTTGAACTCATTACCCAACCTGTCCATTATGCCACCTCAAGAAAAATGCATTAACTTAGAGGAATAGTACCTCCACTTTGTCGTAATCCCCTTTCGTGAATCCAGTCTTGAGGTTTGTAACAAAAACGGAGCTAACAGTAGATGCATGCTTACCAGAATAACCTGTTAGATCTTTGCTTATGAGACCACCCAAACCAAACCTAACAGACTATAGAATCAAAATATGAAAAGAATTAAAGAAACTTTTAATAAACTGCCGTGCTTCTTCTTCACCAGAGGGTTTTTCCCTGATCACGCCTTCATAAACCACCACCTATAAATCACATAATTCTTTAGCAAGATAACCAAAACCAACAGATTCGGATAGTGGCATACATCTACACATCATGGTAGAGACTAATTGAAACTTAGTGTATTATTTAATTTGCTTTTAGAATAGATAACTAGCTAGATATGGATGCTATTCAAAAGTGTTCAATTTTAGCATGTCATCTAAAGATGCAATAACATTTGAAGCATAAGGAGAAGTGAAGGAACTGATTAATACTTGGTCACAAGTAATAAGTAGTGTTGGCACAGCATCTTTGTCTTCACCAATATGGAGCTTTGGGTTACCTTTTGCCTAATAAGAACTATTAATTAATACAAATTAAAAAAATAAAGTGAAATTTGCAACATATATGTTACAAGTTTATGCATTTGATGGCAACACACTAACATGTAAAAGCATTGACATTGCTAATCAGTCTAGTGTAAAAGCAACTAACTCATACAGAAGTTGGATTCTTCTTGCATGAATATAGTAATTCTAGCAATTGGTATTATGGTTAACAATAATGCATTATAATATTTTTAATTCGAAAACATATCTGAGAGAGGCAATAGAATTACATACGGTATCAGATGCTATTAAGATATTTGGTTTTGCATCCTTCTCTTGATCATCACTGGTTTGAAGCTTGGAAACTATGGCGTCAGCCTGGGACAATGCATGACATAGATGACGTAAATACATACATGAGAATTTATAATGACTGGTATCGGAATCAAATATGAATATGGGTATAGGGGATGTTTGAATGCATTTTGAAAATGATACTTAAGATTCTGATTTTGTTTAGTCTGATTATTTAAGGATCATATAATAAGTTATTACCAGCTGCAACAATACTAGTTATCTAAGGGTAAACTGAAATTACTTGTTTAATTATCGTTTAAACCTACCTTAAAGAGATTTTTACTTCTTTTAACACATCGTCCATCTTTTTTCAACAAAAACTGTCATTTATTGGTCATTTTATCGACTAACCTCTCAAACAAGTTTCCAAAAACTAAAACATCTGATTATGTGATACGCAGCGGAGTAACACCCAAACACTACCTCCTACCACCCGTTCAATATATACAACATAACATAATCAGTTTCAAAATGCACCCGTCATGCTTGCAGATCTAAGCGTAGGCAACATACAAAGAATATGTTCTTCTATTGATGTGAAAACTTAAAACAAGAAGCTACCTTTGCTTTTGCAAGAGCCATCACCAATTCTTCTGGTTTTTCGGTCCGAATGGCTTTCTCATCTATATCTGCAGACTAAACAGCATAAAAAGACTAAAATGATAAGACTTTCTGTATACACAAAGTACACAAACATGTTACAGATTACATGATGTAACAACAAAACAATACCATTAGTGAGAACTCATATCCCATTTCAGCTAATATTTTTCGCCGCGCAATTGAAGACGATCCCAAGATTATCTGCATAATATATATAATCACAAATAACACATATGCTTTCTGCTTGTAACCAACGATTAAAAGACCCAAACAATCACTGATTAAGCTTTTCTAAAATTCAATTAAACTTAAACAACTATCTCCAAACCCAACTACGATCCATGATCATCAATAATATAATGATAATTTAACAAATAATCAAGTTCCAAAAGGAACACAAGTAACAGGAAATTGAACTATTTGAAGAAATGAATGCATCGAAACAGTGAAAACGAAGAAGGGGAAAGTAAGAATATACTCTAAATGGGGATTCAATTGGCTCCATGATGGATTTGTTGCAGAGTAATTTAGGGCTAATGAAGAGCACACGCGGCAAAGTAGCAAGTTTGTGTAACGATTGAGGTTTAAAATGTGTAGACGAGTGGCGTTTGTGGTAAGTTTATGTTGGTGTAGATAACCACTCTAACTCGAGGATTACTCCAGAAAAAGACACGTTCAATACTCATTTCAGGTAAACACATTGGATGGTTAGAACGTGATGATTACCGGAGAGTGTCAGTCAGGGTCGGAGCGTAACGTGATTGTGGGATAGAGGTGGTAGTTCGAACCTCACTCATTGGCATGGTATAGAACCGTGAGTCGGTTGCCTTCTGTCACGTTCTAGGTGAGGGCGTCGCAGGCCGGTTAGCAAGTCCGTAAAGAGTAGTTTTTTTTAGGGTTAAGTACAAATTTTGTCATTTATCTTTATCCCAATTATGGAATTGGTCCTTTAAGTTTTTGACTTTCGTTGTTTGTTTACAGATCTTGTTTTTTAAACTATCAGAGGACAACGTGAATATTTTACAAATATTATAGTTCTAAATCTTTTGTTTCGCTTCTTCTACTCTCTCTAGTCCATCTCTACAACCACTACTCTAGACCATAATCATTGCCAACAACCGTCAAACCACCAGAGCACCTAAATCAACCTCACCATCATTAATGGATCCAAGGTCAAAACCCAAACACAGTCTTCTTCACCATTCTATAATTTGAACAAACATAAAGAACAAAATTTGTAATTTACTCTTTATTTTATGATTAGGAGAATATCATATATATGTATATCGTCTTAAACTTTATAAATATTATATATACCATCACGAGATGACCTAATGATAATGCGTCTTTAAAAGTCTCTCAAAAAACCTAGGTTCAAACCTTGCTTGTGTAAATATTTTGGATGGTTGCCGTCGTTAAAAAAAACCATATATATACAATTAAGATTTGAAATATCATATATACTCTTGTCTAATGTTATTTTAGTTTATGAAAAATTTTGGATGTCTTCATGTCTTCCTAACGAATCATAGGGTTGTTTCTTCTTCAGGTTCATCTCAAGAGATGCGATTACTTCAATTTAGTTTTGTATGTAGCCATAGCGATGATGTTGTTGCGGATATATAAGATATTGATGACCTTATTCCACCACACTAGTATTTAGTGGGAGTGAAAATCACGTATTTATTCATGAAGAAATTGGAAAAATATTTGATAGGCTGAAATCTAGTACTACATATGATACTTGACCCAATAGTTTGTCTAAGGAATTAACCATTGTACAAACCTTTTATTGCCTACAATTTGTCATGAAAATATTGTTTTATTCTTGTATGATTTCATCTATTTGTGCAAGTTGTTCTTCACTTTACACTTCACGATGATTAATATATACCAACGAATGGAATTTGACCAATGAATGTAACAAGGGAATTAAAACGAACAAAAAAATAGACGTAAAAAGGTTGAACTATGCACGTGCATTATGACGTGTTAATATGTATAAATTAAAAAGAAATGTAAAACACAACGTGGTTGTTAAACAGAAAAAAAAGATGTAAAAATGTTGAACCATATAAGTATGTTGCAGTATGTTAACTCGAAAAGTTTAAACCGAGACGTAAAATAAAAAATATTTTAAAAGATTAAAAGTAAATTAGACTTAAGTTGAAAGTGAAAAAAAATATTAGTGTTAAATGTAAAAAATGAAAACTATAAGATTATAAGTAAAAAAGTCAAGAAAAAACAAAGTAAGTTACAATCTACAACATATTAGGTACAAACTATAATGGACAGCTAAGTTGACAATTAGTATTATATAAATTTTCAATACTTAAAGACCGAAATGTGTTTTTTGTTTTGATGATTTTTTTTATATTTTAGTTCATGTTTCAAACCTTTAAAATTTATCTTTTTGGAAATTCTCGTTTCAGTTCATGGGTTAAAATTTTGTTCCATCTAGTCAGTCTGCAAGCAAATTGGTTCCACTATAAAGAAATAAAGAAAGTTGTTGAGATTTAATGTATTATATAGCATTAAAATGACTTGTGTTTATTAAAAACATTTCAAGATTGCTTAGATTTATAAGATACACATGTAATTTTTCAATAACTGATATGTAATTATATATATAAGTTTTAATGCATATTCTTCTATATTTTGAGTGTTTTTTGTTACAAATTATCTAGATCGATATTTAATTGTGATTTATTTATACTTCGTAGTTTTAGATGGTTATTTGGTGATTTCAAAAAACAAACACAATATATCAAGGAAATTTTTGAAAATTAAGAAATTGTTATGGCCATAACAACTTTCTTCACGAACATAACTAGTGGGATATAACCATGACACTTTTAGTCACGACCATAATATATATTAGATCCTTTTTAACCCAAATTCTTCCTCATTTTAAGAGGAGAGCTCAAGATACAAAAAAAAAAAAAAAAAAAAAAAAAAAAAAAAAAAAAAGCCTCTAGGTTCTCTAAACCTTGTAGCTCGTTTTGGAAGCAATTTCACAAGACAAGAAGCCAAAATGTATTGAAAATCAAGCATTTCAAGGGAATATTCAACACTACACAACCTATCTATACTCAATTTGGTTTGAAAATGTCTAGATTTATCAAATTTTTCTTCATTTTATAAGTGTGGTTGTGGTTTTTGTAAGCTCCATGAGCTAACATCTTTTATCACTAGAATTAAATGAAACTTAGCATGCTTTAATGAAGAGTACATGAATCTTGGTGTTGCATGTGTTAGTGTTATGATGAATTTTGATCATTTCTCAATATATGTGTATTTGTTCTAGTCTGATAAAATACCCAACATTATGGGTCTTGTAAACATATTATGTTGGAAAACTATACGTATTATAGCACTTATTCATAGAATTACATATCATTTGACTAGGAATGATGAATAAAGATTGATTGTTTTGTAAAATAGAATAAATATGCATCCATATGACTATGTTTAAGGAAACCATAGTATATGAAATGAATCTATCATGTAATTGATTATAAATTTATGGTTTATCAGCTTAAATCTTTTAGGGAACCATGGTATAATGTTCATGAGTTGAAGGATAATTGCATCTATGTCTACTTTACGCAATTCGAGTTGGTCACTATGTGTTATCATTGTTAACTTTACAAAGACTCATGGAAGTGGATAACCTTGACGGGAATCTTTTTTTTTACCTTTCACTTTGACACAATTTGCATAACTTTAAATGGTTATTATGTGTCTAACGTTCTAGCTTCCAACAAGTTATATGATTAGGTAGCCTTTGATAGGAGTCTAATCTCCATCCATGCATCATGTGTTTAAATGATCTCACTGTAAGTTTGGGCTTATTGTTATTGTATTGCTAAGTGGATTTAAAATCCAAGTGATATATTTCATTGATTATTGTCTTCATCTTTGTATTATCTTGTTGTTTGGTAAAATTGTTAGTTTAAATATTCACACACCACTTTTTATTTGATCGATTAGATAGTACTAAAGTTTATTTGTTACTCAAACATAATCTACTAAACTTATAAAATCTCTCTTCAATTCCATCATATTCAAACATCCTTTAATAAAGTGAGATGTGGTGTAATAGTGAGCTCTTCCTTTAAGAGATATCCTAGTGGAATAAACTCCTGATTAAAGATCGGGGAGGTAACGTAGAGTGGATTAGTAGGTTGAATGGTTGCACACGAACCGCGAATCGAACGCCTTACTGGTCTTTTGGTCGGACCGAATTCAAGAACCGAATGACGTAAAACTATGCATATATGATATAATATATATACTTATATATATATATAATTCAATCTAAGTATTTTATATGTGCATTTTATAGTTATATATATAATTTAACATAATCTTATGTTCAACACTCCATTTTATCATTCAACTCATCCCTTAAACTCATTAAAATTCAAAAAAATTAAAAAAAAAAAACATGAAATTCAGTCCAACCCCCTTCGATTCCCGGTCGGATCGGCCGAATCGATCTGTGCCTGAAAACATTACTCTTTATGTTTTATATATTATTGCTTGTGTTGTGTTGGATGATTAACAAGAATTTACTTTCAAACATAATTCTTAAACTAAGAAATTTTTTAAGTATATCTATTCAACCCCTCTCCCTCTAGTTTTCTACAATATGGTTTGTGAAAGGGTAGAAAGTCCATTTATATAAACTTGATAAACATTTTAACGAAAGCTAATGTTAAACCTTAAACATATTATGAAATGACAACTACATGTCCATGATTTATTACTTTTCAAAGTTATCCATCAAAATTGTTATCGTTGTCAAACTACATGGAACATTTCTGTAACTAACTCTAGATTATAACACGGTCATCAACATGACATATGAAAATATTAATTATCTTGACCGTTATAATATCTTTGTCAAACTACATGGACCATTTCTAATGATTATGGTTTAGTAATAAATGATGAAAAGTATATAAAATTCAGTAGACTTGGTTTCGGAGCAACAATATACATGTTGGATTAAGGTTATTCGAGCCAAATGTTTTATTGGTTCAATTATTTACATTCGATTTGAAGTTAGTGTAGCGATACACATTGTGAGCTCAATTGTATATCTTTTGCACTTCAACTAACATGCCTTTGTACTTTGTTTGAGCTAATCATATTATGTTCGCTATTTGAGCTAACAAAAATTACATGAGATGACAAGTCTTGACACCATTGGCCCAAGTTGTATTATTGTGCATCGACCATGTGCATTGTGTCATTTACTCTTGTTTTTCTTTGCTGATATTTTTTTTCTAATCTTTTAGATGGTTTATGACTAGAATTAAGATATCACCATAGGAGTTTCATATCACATGTTTATGATTTATCATCATCACAACAAGATATACATTTCATAATACGTAACCGCGTGTTTATACAATAATCTTCTTTGTTGATTGGGTTATCATGGCATGTCATAGACTTCTTTTCATTGCTCAACCTCTTAGACCCCACAAAGGATGTGCCATGTTGAACCCTTAAGGTTCTTTGGTGGCAAAAACCGAACAAGTCTCGAAAGATAATATTGTTTAACCGGGTTCTCATTTGGTTTTAAGTAAATCCTAAATAACTAACATGACTTGACTTGATGACACTAATATTAGCAACAATCCACCTACGAGAAACCAAAATGATTAGGGGGTTGTTAACTGCTGTTAAGACAACAAATCAAGGGACAAGATCACTGACATTTGCACTTGAAATTGTTGAGGATTTCTTAAAAGAGCAATGACCGGATGATTTTGAAGTCGTGTGATTTCACTTTCAGATCAAATAATTGGAGTGTATACCAATGATTTGACCGGATAAAATCAGAATTGATTCAAGAATCCGTATGAATTTTTTGGATGTTGTGTGTAATTCGAGTTTCTCCCTTATCCATTTCTTCTGGACTATCAATCCTAACATAAATGGGATTGAAGTTTTCCAAGATAACTGCTATGCGGTTTTGAACAAACTACACCTTTAGTCCCTCAAGTTTAATTAACTGCTCGACCCCAGCCAGGGGCTCTGCCCCTTGGACCCCGCTTCTCTTGGGGGCGCTGCCCCTGAACCCCCGTTAGTCCCGATGACATTCAAACAAGCATGCACTCTTGTTTGAATGACACACGCTCTTGTTTGAATGACACACACAATCACTAATTACACTAAAATATTCAACAAACCTCCCCCATTTTAGTGTAATATTTGATTAACTAACTAATTCACAACAACCAAACAAACTAATGCATAAATGAAATATCGTGACGATTGAATTTCACATTAGTATATTACACATTCCAAATATTCCAATATCAGGATGTCACTTAGGATTGAACCCTTAATATCAATATCGAATACATGAAGATAATATACACATCAGTTTACATTCATAAATCTTACTTGACACATTCTTTTACTAGCTTATGTCCCTATCCTTCATAAGCATATCAAAGCCAAGTCCTAACTTCTTGAAGCAGCTAAACTTCATGCTCATGTAGGTAGATCTTTTATTATTGCACCTGCAAATGCAATTTTCCAAAAGAACTATTAAGAAGATATACTTCAACCTTCCTTAACTTGCAGATCTGAACACATACCTTTGGGATAATTTAATGTTGTGTTCCAAACTCTAGATGTAAAGCCTTCCACATTAAATTCTGCACCTAACGTCATATTAGGTGGGAATTAGGTATCTTAACATGAGAGTTTTAGATGGACTTTAACCCCAATCCCACAGCTGATCCTTTCACGAGATCTCTACTTAACCTTTTGGTCAAATGATCAGCTAAGTTATGCTGAGTTCTAACATACTCAACAGATATGACACCATGCATAATGAGCTCACGAACTATGTTGTGTCTCACACCTAAGTGTCTTGACTTGTCATTGTACACTTGACTATAAGCCTTAGCCAATGTAGCTTCACTATCACACCTGATAGATATGGGAGCCATTGGTTTTGGCCATAATGGAATCTCATAAAGTAGATTTCTTAGCCATTCAGCTTCATTACCAGCCGTTGCTAAAGCAACAAACTCAGACTCCATAGTTGAGTTAGTTATGCAAGTCTGTTTCTTCGATGCCCAGGAAATTGCACCTCCCCCAAGAAGAAACACCCAACCACTTATGGAAGAATGATCTTCCATATTGGTTATCCAACTTGCATCAGAATAACTCTCACTCACTGAAGGAAATCCAATGTAAGTTATTTTATAATCAATGGTCCCTTTCAAGTACTTGAATACCCGACCCAAAGCTTGCCAATATTGTGTACCAGGATTACTTGTAAATCTACTAAGCTTACCAACAGCATAAGCTATATCTGGCCTAGTACTAATCATGGCATACATAAGTGATCCAATTCTTCTCGAATACTCAAGTTGAGATATAGCATCATCTTTATTAAGTGATAGCTTAATGCTTGGATTAGTGGGAGCACCCACTGGAGAACAATCCTTAAAATTGAATTTATTCAAGATCTTCTCAATATAATGTGATTGAGAAATTGAAATGCCTCTGTTCTCACGTGTGATCTTAATACCTAAGATCACCTCAGCCTCCCCATGTCTTTCATGGCAAACTTAGATGACAAGAATGCTTTTGTTCTATCAACTTGATCTTGGTTAGTGCCAAAAATCAACATGTCATCTACATACAAACATATCATGACTCCATTTCCAGAATCATCAAACTTACTGTAAACACATTTGTCAGCTTGGTTTAAGACAAAACCACTTGAGAGTACAACCTCATCAAACTTTTGATGCCACTGTTTAGGTGCTTGTTTCAGTCCATAAAGAGATTTATTAATGTACACACCTTGTTTTCATGTCCAGGCATCACAAACCCTTCAGGTTGTTTCATGTAAATCTCTTCATTTGATTCACCATTTAAGAACACAGTTTTCACATCCACTTGGTGAATTACAAGATTGTGTATAACAGCAAGTGCTAACAACAATCTAATAGTGGATATCCTAGCAACAGGAGCATATGTATCAAAGAAGTCCATACCCTCCTTTTTCCTAAAACCTTGGATTACCAATCTGGCTTTGTACTTATCAGTAGTACCATCCACCTTCATCTTCCTCTTGAAGATCCATTTACTTCCTAATGGTTTACATCCAGGAGGTAAATCAGCCAATTTCCATATGTTGTTTTGCAAGATAGAATCTATTTCATCTTGGATGGCTTCTTTCCAGAAAGCAACATCCCTTAAAGCCATTGCTTCACTATATGTCCTTGGATCCTCATCAACATTGAAACAATATTGATATTGAAAATTAATTTCATCCCTAGATCCCTCAACTAAGTAAAGTTGAAAATCATCACCAAAAGATTTGGCCTTTTTAACTCTCGTACCTTTTCTTGGTTCAGTACTAGTCGAAGGAACATCTTCATTATTAACTGAAACCTTCATACTAGGATTCATATTCTTTGGCCTAGGTATAGATGTGAATCTTTCTTCATCAAAGATTGCATCTCGTGACTCTATTATTCATATTCTTTGGCCTAGATATAGATGTGAATCTTTCTTCATCAAAGATTGCATCTCATGACTCTATTACCGAATTCACTGAAACATACTCATTGGATTCTAATACATAGAATCTATATGCATAAGAATTTTCAGCATATCCAATAAATATGCAATCTATACCTCTTTCACCTAAAGTTTTCCTTTTAGGTTCAATGAGCCTCACCACAGCCCTACATCCCCAAACTTTGAGATAACTCAAGTTTGGTATTTTCTTATGCCAAAGTTCATATGGAGTTTTCTTGTTATTCTTACCGGGAATTCGGTTTAACAAGAAACAGGCTGTTAACATAGCCTCACCCCAAAATCCTTCACTTAAACCAGAATAGGACATCATTGAATTTACCATTTCTTTCGATGTTCTATTCTTTCTTTCAGCCACACCATTTTGTTGTGGTGTATATGGAACAGTTGTCTGGTGTATTATTACAGTAGATTGAAAATACACTGGATCATAATATTCATTTCCACGATCAGTACGAAGAGTTTTAACCAAATCTTTTTGATGAAGCTCTACCTCTTGTTTATAAATTCAAAATTTATCAAGAGCCACATGTCATACCCCAACCTTAACGGCGGAAACGTCGAGATGTGAGGGTTAAGATTGTTCATGCCACACAACGCTAATTTTAAAATGACAGTATTATTAAAGATCAATATTCATGACGTACAATAAAGAAAATAAAGCAAGTTCAAACATCCAACAATACATAAAAAATTCAAAGTCACAAAATGATCAATGTCTTTTATTTTAGTTTAGGTCCAATCCTAGATGTATGTAAGTCTTTAAGGCATGCTAACAGTATCATTTCCTGAAACATGTTAAAATTAAAAGGTCAACATAATGTTGGTGAGTTTTCCATAGTTTTCATACATAAATATATATAAAGATAGCAATTCATGTCATAGGTTATTGAATAAAGTAACTAGAGATGGATGAACAAATGTAACAATCAAACCTTGACAGATTACAAGATTACAAGATTAAACGATTAGCTAAGTGTACTTGGTTTAACACCAAGTAGGCTTGTCAGACCCATAGATCTATGACGTCGCCAGGCTAGCAATAGTTAATGATTATATATATTATAGTCATCACATGGTAATTACAAGAGTTCAACTAACCACGACAAATAAGAAGAATTACCCAAGTGTTTACAAGATTCAAACGAGTTTACAAGTGCATTTATCATAAGGTTAACATGTTTCACCCAAAGTGTGAAAATATATAAAAGAGGTATGGAAAAACTCACTTGACTAATAAGGATAACAAATAAGAAGTCTTGTATAAGATGCCGAGGATTCGATTACGTTCAACCTAAATGGAACGTCGTAATAAGTTAATCATAGTGATTTTGGTGTTATACTTATAAATCATTTGTCCATGGTTTTCATGTTAATAAATAGATGTAAGTTATTATTATTTTGGGTAATTAAATAAATTAAATAAGAATTTTAATGTTTAGCATTATTAATAAAAGTTAAACTTTTATTATCAAATGGTCGTTATTTACTATTTAATAAAATAGTAATTTTATAGATTTAAAAGATTAAACTAATCATCACAATAAGTAAATGTACATATATTTATTTTCTTAAAATATATACAAACCAATTTTGTAACTAAATTTTATAACAATAAGAATTCATTAAATTAAAATTATTTAAAAATTAGATGAGATTTATTACAATTTCAAGTTGATAATAGATGGTATTATATAACACTTCTTGTTTGTTTTATAATAAGAATAAAATTTCTAGGGTGAATTTCAAATACAATGATTAAAAATGATTTTTATATAGTTAATAATAATATTTAGAATATTTCCTGAAATTTAAAAGTTAAATAAAACTTTTTAAAAAATATTGGCAGGGGGCCGGGGTCGAACCCAGGACCTCCTGCCTAGCCTCCTTTGTTTTAAACTGGTTGGGCTAAGGCCCAACTGGTGTTATGAAATGAAATTTTATTTTTAAAAGCCTTTTTTCCAGAAATTTCCTAAATTGGGTTCAAGAACCCTAGTTCGAAATCCGGCCAATTGAACCTCAATTCGAGATGGAATCAGAAATTAACCTTGGGGCTTTTCTTCCCCATGTAACATCGACTCAAAGACACCCTTAATTACCTGTTTTATGTTGTTCTTGATGGTCTTATGTTCGGACAAGTTGCGACTGCTCTTAATTGAGTAATTCGATGAGTGTGTGTGTTTGATGAAATTGGGTGCTCAGATAGTGAAAAGGAGATGTTGAGAGCATTAGCCCTCTGTTTTATAGTGTTAATTCAATCGAATTGATGTCCAACGGCTACAACATTATGGTCGGCCGTTTCAGGTTGTTTCGATTGAATGCAAGGCTGTTTCAGGTGCAATTGAACACCCTAATGACTTCGAAATGATTAGAGAAACGTTTATATTCGTTTAATTTCAATAATATAGCAATTTAATGTGCAAACGGGTTGAAACTTTAATGAGTTTCGGTTTTGAATCGAAAGCTTAATGAATTGTTGGTTAATTTCGAATTAATCATGGTCCTGAGCTCGAAACATGCTTAGTAACCGGTTAGTTAAAATTTTCAGGGTTGAAAATGGGTTGTTAATGGGTTTAAGGGCCGCCGGAGTTTGGCCGGAGAGCGGCAGGAGTAGTCGCCGAAAATACGGGGATGGGGGGTTGGGTTTTAAAATGTTACACATTTGGTCCCTGCGGTTTATGTTTTGTTAATTTAAAACCAAAGTTTAAGTTTCAATTTAAATTAATTATAGTTTAGCCCCTGTAATTTATATTTTTGTTATTTTATGCACAAGTCATATATTTACAAGTTTTTAAATTTATAAAACTTATTTTTCTTTTATTAATAATAATTTTAATACTTATTAACATTATTTTATTATTTTATTATTATTATTATTATTGTTGTTATTAATTATCCAATTATTTCATCAAGAACTTACAAATGAAACCTCGTACTTGCATTAATAACCCAAAATAAATAACCCTTACAAGAGATAACGACGTTAAACAAACGTTAGCTAGAAAAATACGAGAGGTCACAGTCTCCCAACTTTAAGGAATTTCGTCCCGAAATTAAAGACAAGTCTAAGCAAAAAGATGAGGGTATTTCTTTCTCATATGATCCTCGCGTTCCCAAGTGAACTCAGCTTCACGTTTGTTTTCCAACGGACTTTGACGATCGGTGTAGTAGATGTACGGGTCTTCTTCAACGTTCGGTCCATGATCTCGACAGGTTTCTCAACGAAATGCAATGACTCATCAATTTGGATTTCCTCCAAAGGGACATGCAAATTTTCATCAGCCAGGCATTTCCTCAGGTTTGAGACATGGAAGACAGGATGAACCCCGCTAAGTTCGGAAGGTAGTTCCAGTTTGTAAGCCACTTTCCCAATTCTTTTCAGAATCTTGAAAGGTCCTACAAAACGTGGGGCTAACTTACCCTTCTTTCCAAAGCAAACAACACCCTTCCATGGAGAGACTTTGAGAAGAACCATGTCGCCGACTTGAAATTCCAACGGTTTGCGTCTTTTATCGGCATAACTCTTTTGACGACTTCTAGCCACCTCAAGGTTATTTCGTATTTTGGAGACTTTGTCGGTTGTTTCTTGAATAAGTTCAGGACCAGTGATGAGATTCTCACCAATGTCAGTCCAACAGATCGGAGAACAGCATTTACGACCGTATAAAGCCTCGAATGGTGCCATCTTGATGCTCGAGTGATAACTATTGTTATACAAAAATTCCGCTAAAGGCAGATGCGTATCCCAGTCACCACCAAAATCAAGGACACAAAGACGCTGCAAGTCCTCAAGGGTTTGGATTGTTAGCTCGGTTTGACCGTCCGTTTGAGGATGGTAAGCCGTGCTCAAATCCAGTTGAGTACCCAAAAGTTCTTGCATCGAAGACCAAAAGTGTGAAGTAAAACAAGCATCGCGATTGAAGATAATGTGCAACGGCATGCCATGACGACTCACAATTTCATCGATGTAGATACGAGCCAACCTTGAAACCTTGTAAGTGTCACGTATTGGTATGAAATGTGTCGTTTTGGTCAAACGGTCAACAATCACCCATATACTATCATGGCCACGAGAGGTACGTGGTAACTTGGTTACGAAATCCATGGCTATATGTTCCCATTTCCATATAGGAATTTCGGGTTGTTCAAGTAAACCACTAGGCCTTTGATGTTCGGCTTTGACCGTTGCACACGGGGCACTTAGACACATAAGATGCGATATCTTTGTTCATTCCTGGCCACCAATATTAGCCACGCAGATCCATATACATCTTATCAGATCCAGGATGAATAGAATATCGGGTTTGATGAGCTTCGTTCATGATGAAGTGACGGAGATTATCGCGATTCGGGATCCAAAGTCGATTCAAGAAGTACCTCATACCATTCGGTTTTGTCTCCAATTATGACCGAACAGTATACGTCAGATCTTCATCTTTCCCTTCCTCGGTTAGCACCGCTTGTTGAGCCTCGCGAATGCAAAACTCGAGATCACTATCAATCCTTATTTTTTGAAGCATGATAGTGGCCTCGTTAACGTCCACATGAATCTCGGTGTCAAATTCTCCTAACGTGTCAAACCATTGTCTTCGATCTCGGATTTCTTGAAGCGAGACAGTCTTGTTGTGGATTTTACGACTCAGCGCGTCGGCTACAACATTCGCTTTTCCAGGATGATAGCGAATGTCACAGTCGTAGTCGTTAATTAGTTCAACCCAACGTCTTTGTCTCATGTTAAGGTCCTTTTGATTAAACACGTGTTGGAGGCTCTTATGATCGGTGTAGACTATACATTGCCTCCCATAGAGATAATGCCGCTAGATCTTCAAAGCAAATACCATGGCACCAAGTTCGAGATCATGAGTTGTGTAGTTCACTTCATGAACCTTTAATTGCCTTGACACGTAAGCTATGACTTTACCTCGTTGCATGAGAACACATCCATGGCCTTGACTAGACGCGTCATAATATACGGTGAAGTCATCGTTTCCATCGGGAGAGTTAAGATAGGAGCATTACACAGTTTGTGTTTCAAAGTCTCGAACGTATCTTCCTATTCGGGTCCCCACTCGAAAAGTCTATTCTTTGAGTCAGCGCCGTAAGCGGTTTAGCAATCTTTGAAAAGTTTGCAATGAATCTACGGTACTAACCCCAAAAAAGAACGAACTTCGGTTGGGGTCGTGGGAACACACCAATTTTTCACGGCTTCTATTTTTGCATGGTCGACGTGAATTCCTTGGCTATTCACCACATGACCTAGGAATTGAACTTCTTCGAGCCAGAATTCACACTTAGAGAACTTGGCATATAGTTGTTCCTTCTTCAAAAGATCGAGGACTTGAGTAAATGCGATTTGTGATCGATCTTTGTTGGAATAGATGAGAATATCATCAATAAACACGATCACGGATTTATCCAAGTACGGTTTAAAAACTCGATTCATGAGATCCATGAAGACAGCGGGTGCATTAGTCAAGCCAAAAGGCATAACCATGAACTCGTAATGTCCATATCGAGTACGGAACGCGGTCTTTGGAATGTCATTGTCGTGAACACGTAGTTGATGATACCCAGAACGTAGATCGATCTTTGAGAATTGTATAGCTCCTTGAAGTGATCGAAGAGATCATCGATTCGAGGAAGAGGGTATCGGTTCTTGATAGTGAGCTTGTTGAGTTCCGGTAGTCGAGCACATACGGAAAGAACCATCTTTCTTTTTCACAAACAGCACGGGTGCACCCATGGTGAAGAGCTAGGTCGAATAAAATCCTTATCGGTCAACTCTTGCAGTTGAGTAGCTAGTTCTTGCATTCAGACGGTGCAAGACGATAAGGTGACTTAGCCACGGGATTCGCACCAGGAATAGATCGATTTTAAACTCAACTTCTCGAATGGGAGGTAACCCACTAAGATCCTCGGGAAATACCCGGGAAAATCTCGTACGACAGGGATATCTTCAGTTCCTTCCCTTGGCTTTCGTGTTGACTACGTACGCCATAAAACTATGCAGTTTTACTTAAGCACTTTCGGGCCTTGATACAAGACATGAGTTTGAGTTCTTGGGATGATCTCTCCCAAAGACCTTTAGGTATCACCCGATGGTAAGGAATTCGGATACACTTCTCGAAGCATATGATTTTCACATGTTGCTTGGCTAACCAATTCATGCCGATAATAATGTCAAAGCTCCCCCAGTTGCATTGGAATAAGGTCGATGAGAAAGTCGTGCTCGTTATCGGTGTAGACTATACATTGCCTCCCATAGAGATAATGCCGCTAGATCTTCAAAGCAAATACCATGGCACCAAGTTCGAGATCATGAGTGTGTAGTTCACTTCATGAACCTTTAATTGCCTTGACACGTAAGCTATGACTTTACCTCGTTGCATGAGAACACATCCAAGGCTTGACTAGACGCGTCATAATATACGGTGAAGTCATCGTTTCCATCGGGGAGAGTTAAGATAGGAGCATTACACAGTTTGTGTTTCAAAGTCTCGAACGTATCTTCCTATTCGGGTCCCCACTCGAAAAGTCTATTCTTTTGAGTCAGCGCCGTAAGCGGTTTAGCAATCTTTGAAAAGTTTACAATGAATCTACGGTACTAACCCCAAAAAAGAACGAACTTCGGTTGGGGTCGTGGGAACACACCAATTTTTCACGGCTTCTATTTTGCATGGTCGACGTGAATTCCTTGCTATTCACCACATGACCTAGGAATTGAACTTCTTCGAGCCAGAATTCACACTTAGAGAACTTGGCATATAGTTGTTCCTTCTTCAAAGATCGAGGACTTGACGTAAATGCGATTTGTGATCGATCTTTGTCTTGGAATAGATGAGAATATCATCAATAAACACGATCACGGATTTATCCAAGTACGGTTTACAAACTCGATTCATGAGATCCATGAAGACAGCGGGTGCATTAGTCAAGCCAAAAGGCATAACCATGAACTCGTAATGTCCATATCGAGTACGGAACGCGGTCTTTGGAATGTCGTTGTCGTGAACACGTAGTTGATGATACCCAGAACGTAGATCGATCTTTGAGAATGTATAGCTCCTTGAAGTTGATCGAAGAGATCATCGATTCGAGGAAGAGGGATCGGTTCTTGATAGTGAGCTTGTTGAGTTCCCGGTAGTCGATGCAATACGGAAAGAACCATCTTTCTCATTCACAAACAGCACGGGTGCACCCCATGGTGAGAGCTAGGTCGAATGAAATCCTTATCGGAACTCTTGCAGTTGAGTAGCTAGTTCTTGCATTTCAGACGGTGCAAGACGATAAGGTGACTTAGCCACGGGATTCGCACCAGGAATTAGATCGATTTTAAACTCAACTTCTCGAATGGGAGGTAACCCACTAAGATCCTCGGAAATACCTCGGGAAAATCTCGTACGACAGGGATATCCTCAGTTCCTTCCCCTTGGCTTTCGTGTTGACTACGTACGCCATAAAAACTATGCAGTTTTTACTTAAGCACTTCGGGCCTTGATACAAGACATGAGTTTGAGTTCTTGGGATGATCTCTCCCCAAAGACCTTTAGGGTATCACCCGATGGTAAGGGAATTCGGATACACTTCTCGAAGCATATGATTTTCACATGTTGCTTGGCTAACCAATTCATGCCGATAATAATGTCAAAGCTCCCCCAGTTGCATTGGAATAAGGTCGATGAGAAAGTCGTGCTCGTTAAGACTTAAGATGCAATCGCGTATCATGACGCCGACTTCGATAGACTTGCCATCGGCTACTTCGACCGTAAAGGATCTTTCTAAATTAGAACGCGGCTTAGAAAAAATAGGCTCAAACTCTAAAGACACGAAACTCTTATCCGCACCGAATCAAAAAGTACAGAAGCATATCTACTATTTACAAGATACATACCTGCTCAAGTAATAAACTATCATTGGCACATAGAAAGCAGTCATGGATTTTACAGGATAAAATGACGATTAAAGGAAATTAATGACGTACCATTCACCACATCGTTGTTGGCTTGAGCTTGGTTGACATTGATATTGAAAGCCCTTCCTCGAGCCGGTGGCATAGTTCTCGCATTACGAGGACATTATGGACGGAAATGTCCAGGTTCACCATAGTCATAGCAGGCTCGATTAGTCACCAACGCAGCATTGTTCGAAGCACGAAGGCAAGTAGCCACCAGATGCCCATACTTCCTGCACAACGAGCAAACTCGGCAAGGAGTGTTACTCGCGTGATGGTACTTGCAGGTATTGCACATCGGGTGCGGCCCAGTATAAGCCCTTGCCACGGGGGCTTGATTGCAACGACAAGCTGCCTTTGAGGAGCATTGATGCTGTCACCGTGTATTTACGAGCCGGTGTGAACTTGCGCTTCTCGCCTTTGAAAGAGGTTAACAAAATAAATAACCAAAATAAATAACCCTTACAAGAGATAACGACGTTAACAAACGTTAACTAGAAAAATACGAGAGGTCACACCTCATCCTTTGCATGCAACAAATAAACATAGCAATACCTTGATGCGTCATCTATAAAGGTAACTACATATTTTTTATTACCTAAAGATGGTGTAGCATGAAAATCACACAAATCGCTATGAATAAGATCTAAAACTTTAGATTCACGTTTGCATTTTTAAATGGTTTTCTAGTGATCTTAGTTAACATACAAGTCTTACATCTATCCTTTTTCTACTCAAACGCAGGAATCATGCTCATTTTAGACATTTCTTTCATCATTTATTGTGAACATGTCCTAATCTAACATGCCATAATTTAAATATAGACAAATTTACATTAGAAGTAGAATCAACCATGCAAACAGAATCATCACTAAAAGGCACATCCAAATTTAACATAATCATATCATTACACAAATAACCAAATCCGACAAAAGAACCATGTCTTAACAAGATATAATTGTCACATTCCAACACTTGTTTATATCCGCACTTATTTAATGCTATACCAGATAACAAGTTTTTCCGGATGCCGGGTACAAACAGAACATTACTTAAACATAAAGTTTTCCCAGAAGTAAATACTAGTTCTACTTTTCCTACTCATGGATTGGTTCGGTTGCAACATTAACCATTTAAGACAGATCCATCTTCAATTAGTGTAAGATCTTTGAACCATCTTCGATCCTTACACACATGGCTTATTGCTCTCGAGTCAAACACCAAGCAAGACAATCATCCTGCACATAACATGCTTCAGAAATTAGTGAACATAATTCAAATCTAAATTATTATTAAAACTAAGTTCGACCTACTGCTTAGGATCCTTATTGGATCCGCTAGAACCAGCCTCGGTTTCCCTTTACTAACACGACAATCTCTCTTGAAGTGTCCCGGTTTACCACATTTCCAGCAACCTTCATTCTTGGCATGTTTGCATGTTTCACAGGCCTTTTGTTCTTGTTGTTACTACCTTGGAATTTCTTTTATTGTTTCCTAGTTAGGTTTTTGAAAACATGACCGCTTTCTTCCACCATATAACAGTTGATGACCCGTTATTATCTTTCACCAAACCAATTCTTGAGCCCGTAAGGACTCTTCAATTCGAATACTACTACCAAGTTCAACCAGACTCACTTCCTCTTTCTTATGTTTCATATTATGTTTATAATGTTTCCAAGAAGGAGGAAGTTTGTCAATTATACCTGAAACAGATATTGCTTCATCCATTTTTAAACCGTGTTGTTGAAATTGACCAAGAATTCAAAGACATTGATTGTATTGTTCCATAACAGGCCTACCATCAACCATTCTATAATTCATAAAATCACTTACATGGAATTTCTTACTAGATGAATCCTCTGCCATATATTTGGCTTCTAGTAATTTCCATAATTCTTTTGCAGATTCAATATTTTGATAAATATCAAAGAGGGAATCACACATACCATTTAGAATGTGTCTACGACATATGTAATCATCATTGACCGACTTAGAGCGCTTCCTAGTTTGTTCCAGTGTCTCGTTTTCTAATTCCTCAGGTATGGGGGTACTCAGAACGTACACCACTTTGAAAGTTGTGAGTAGAAAGTGCATCTTCTTCTTCCATCTTCGGAAATCATGACCCTGAAATTTGTCCAACTTTTCGAATTTGGACGACATCATGTTCTTCGCAGATTCACCATCGCTCGCCATCTTCACTGAAATTATTTGATCTTTGTTGGGGATTTCTTAACAGAGCAATGACCCGATGATTCTGAAGTCGTGTGATTTCACTTTCAGATCAAATAATTGGAGTGTATACCAATGATTTGACCAGATAAAATCAGAATTGATTCAAGAATTCGTATGAATTTTTTGGATGCTGTGTGTAATTCGAGTTTCTCCCTTATCCATTTCTTCTGGACTATCAATTCTAACATAAACGGGATTGAAGTTTTCCAAGATAACTGCTATGCGGTTTTGAACAAACTACACATTTAGTCCCTCAAGTTTAATTTATGCAATTTTGGTCAAAAATCAAACTACACCTCCAAGATAACTGCTCGACCCCAGCCAGAGGCTCTGCCCTTTGGACCCCGCCAGGGGCTGCCGCCCCTTGGACCCCGCTTCTCTCAGGGGCGCTGCCCCCGAACCCACGTTAGTCCCGATGACATTCAAACAAGCGTGCACTTTTGTTTGAATGACACACGCAATCACTAATTACATTAAAATATTCAACAAAAATCAAGATGTACACCACTCGATGGATGGTTTCTCACAAAAATAGAAGTTTCACCTTATGCTTTTGGGACAGTTTGAGGATGTTTTTCACCTTTTACATATTTGGTCTATTAAAATCTATTTGTGTCTTTTATACAAGAACACTTTTAAAATCCTTATCTAATAAGTAGATTCCATCTAGCAACAATTTAAAAGTCCAAATCCCATTTTCACTATTTCTTGTCTTTTATGTTGTCTAATCCTTCCTAGTTGACCAATTTTCACATTTTTGTTCCTGATTTTAGAACTAAAAGGTAGATTCAAGATGGTAAAGATGGGTTTTCACTTTTTGTTTTTGGAAAAGTTTGTGGGATGTTTTCCACTTTTGAAATATCTGATTATTTAAAACCTGTTTGTTTCTTTTATAAACACTTTTGAAACCCTTATTAAATTTGTAGATTCTATCTATCAATAACTTAAAGATCCAAATCCCATTTGCACATTTTCTTTGTCTTTTGTGTTGTCTGATCCTCTCTAGTTGACCTATTTTTACACTCGATCCATATTTGGCACTAAACTAGAAAGATAGATTCAAGATGCTCCACAAGTTGATGGATTTTTCAAATAAATAGAAATTTCACGTTTGTTATTGGGAAGTTTGTGGTATCTTAGGATTTTAGATTGCTAGTGATAGGATCTGCAAATAGTTCAACGAGTATAGTTGGTAGTGTACGACAGTTGTCCTTGCGGAGCTACTCTTGGAAGTTGTTATAACGAAACTGAAGAGAAAAAGAACAAAATGGCAATGGATATATCTTGGAAATACGAAGATGCCTTTAACATGTGATTGCAAACCCAAAAAAGGAGATCAAGAGAAAGAGAGTGTGTGTGTTAAGAGATTTATGGTGCGGTGGAGGCAATCAACGACACTAGTTCTACGACTGTCAATCAAGGGGAAAAGAGAAAAAGATCACTATTTAAGCGACGGTTTTTAAAATCAAGGGCATCGAGTTGAAGACATAGAGGGTGCACTGGCGAAGCTTTTTAGGGGCCAGGGGGCGCCCGCCCTCCTCTTTTTTCCATCAGTAGTGTTAATTTTCGGCTCGGCGGTGCAAATTTTCGGTCGGTAGTGGAAATATTTTTAATAAATATAGAGTTCACCCCTCTTAAAATAGTTTACTTTCGCCCCCTCCCCTTTTAAGACGTGGTTCAAGCTCCGCCACTGAAAGGGTGTATGTTACTATGGTTGATGTTATAGTCAAGTAATCACTCAACTAAACCTTTAATTTAATTAGACAGGTAGGTAGCGATTGGGAGTGGATTAAAGTTTGCGAGTTAGGGGTGGCCGCTAAAACGACTGGTGCCCAAAAGGAGGATGGGGCCGAAAGTTGACGATCAGTAAAGAGTCATATTTAGTTTCCCATAAAGGCATTTCAATTATTTTATACAACTATAATAAAATTCTTGATGGAAATTAATGTTAGATCCAACATATGTTACAAATTAATAAGTTATATCTTTAACATGTAGTATATTAAAGCTTTTAACTCTATAATTTAACAATCCAAAAACTTGGTAAAGACACTTATCTCTTAATGAAAAGTCTTGAGTTTAAATCAAGATATGAGTAAATTATTATGAATTTAATTTAGAAATAACATAGAATTTAGATTCATAGTGATAGGATCTACAAACAGTTTAACGAGTATCGTCGGTGGCATACAATAGTTGTTCTTGCGGTGCTACACTTAGTTGTGTAGTAACGGAATTAGAGGGAGAAAAGAAGAAAATGAGATTGAACATATTGTGAAAATACAACAATGCCTTAAATGATGCAATGACAAACCCAAAATAAGGATATCAACAGAGAGTGTTATGGGATCTGTGGTGCGGTCGTGGCAATCAACGACACTAGTTTCACGATCGTCGATTACGGGAAAAACAAAGATCATGATTTAATTGGTGGTTTCTAAAATCAAGTATGTCAAGTTGAAGTCACAGAGGGTGGTAACTGCTATGGTTGAGTAATCACTCAATTGAAACCCATGGATTAATTAGATAAACAAGTAGCGATTGGTAGTGGATTAAGGTTTCAAATTGGGAATGATCATTTGAATGACTAGTACTTGAAGGACGATGGCCGAAAGTTAACAATGAGTGGAGTGTATATGTAGTTTACCAGGAGGTATTTCAAATAGTTATACATATTTAACTTACTTTTTAAGATAAATTAACCTTACTCCCAACATGTTACAATTAATAACTTACATTTTAAAATGCACTACATCAAGGTAGCGTTTGATATATAGAAACGAAACTCAAAATGAAATGAAACATAAGAGTGAATAAAAAAAAAGATGTTTGGTTGATGAAGAAATAAAAAAAATTAAAATGAACCATTACATATGTAATTTCATTTCTTCTAAACATAAAAAAACATTTCATCCTCATCATTTTTTTTTTTTTTTTTTCATTCCATTTTTTTTCATCTTTGGTCAGCACCACCATCGATCGCCACCACTAGGAACCACCAACCAACACCACAACCGACCACCACCACAACCGGCCACCACAAACCACCATAGCGAACCACTGGTCATCACCACCACCGGTTATCACCATCGTAACCACTTTTATATTTCATTTCTTTTTTTTTCCTACCTAACAAAAAACACAAAAATAATAATTAATTTCATACCTACAAGTAACTAAAAAAAACAATAAAATATAATATACTTTATTTATTTATCCATCCCATTATCTCATTTATTTTATTTTTTTCATTTCTTATACTATCCCATAGAGACCCAAAGTCATAGGCGAAGCATTAATGGGGTCGGGAGGTGCCCCGGCCCTTTTTTTCGTCAGTAATGTTAATTTTTGGTCCGGTAGTATAAATTTTTGCTTCGGTGGTATAAATTTGTAAGGCCCCGTTTCCGGGACGCTTACAGCTGGTTAATCATTGCACATAAAACATAAAACATATATTTAAGTGTACTAAAACAACGCAGCGGAATAATTTAAAATCATTTCATTCATTGCTTTTGCAAAATAATACAACATTCATAATCGTTACAAAATATTGTTTGTTCGCATTACAATGCAAAAACGTCATAATTTAAACAATGGATGTCATCCCAAAAACGCCAAGTAGCTGCCCCGTGCCATCCTCAGCAAGATTACATGCCAACTGGAAAATACATAAAAGTCAGCGTTGCTGAGTGAGTTCTAGTTTTATAAATAAAATACTTTTCTTTCGTTTAAAACCGTTCTTTACGTTCATTTGCGATCATACATCATACGTACACATAGATAATATTATTATTATCTTTTATCATCGTTCTTATTCTTACATTCATTCATCATCGCACGTCATCATTATCATTCGTTACCTTCCTTTCCGTACCTTATGTACATACACCACTTACTTCTCTACGCTCCAGGCCAATGCCACGAGCATACCCCAACGTCATGCATAAAGCGGGTACTGGGCGAAGTCTATAATTAGACTCCATACATTGTGCCCGGTGGCCTGACCACAGTACCGGGGTAAATTCATTTGGACCAATGCCATGTGCTACACCCCAAAAATCATGCACAAGGCGGGTACTGGCCGAAGTCTATTAATAGACTTCAAACATCATGCATAGGCGGGCACCAGCACCGGGGCAAGCGACAATGGTCCCATACATCTGGTCAGTCACAAAGACTAGACCCTAGTGTGCATCCTTCCGGGGTAGCTAACCCGCACACAGTTGAGCTAACACCCTTCATTGGGTGTGAACTCCATACATTGCTTGCAAGACTTTTCTTACATCTGTTCGTCATTAATGCATGCATTCATTCTCTCTTTATGTTCCACTTATCATTATCATTAATTTCCACTTTACGTTACATAATATTTTTCATTCATTCATACCCATAACACGTAAGTCACGGAATAATACATAATAGGAACATAAAGTCAACATAACACATTCATACTAGCATCACATAAACATCACATACCCCATCACACATCATCATACATACATCATAAAAACATAACCGACCCTCCGCGGGGCAGCGGGGGTTCGGGGGCGGCAACCCCTGACAGCGGGGTCCTAGGGGCAGCAACCCCTAGTGGGGTCCAAGGGGCAACGCCCCTGGCTGGGGCCGCGGGCGCCAGGTCAGCGCGAAATTTTTTATTTTAAACATTTATATGGCACATTCCTAATGGAAAAATCGATCTTCCTGTTAAAACCTTTTAATTCTTGGACATTTTAAAAATATATTCAGTATGCATTTCCAGCCCCAAACAAGTTAAAACCTTTAAAATAGGGGATCTAGAACTCACCTGGACACAGTGAGTAGCTTCTCAATCAAGCTTTCTAAGCAAGGGTCGCACTACACAACCTGCAGATAAGTTAACACTCAAAGGGGTAATTTCGTTGCTAATTTCGCTGCATGATCAGCAGTTTCGCTGCTAGTTTCGCCAGCAGTTTCGCTGCCACCTTCGCTGGCAGTTCGCCCAACTTTCGTTGGAAATTCAAGTCTGTGAGACTACCTGCGAAACTATAGTTTCGCAGGAAGATCCACAGTTTCGCTGGGACTACATAATTTCGCTGGATGAACATCCAGTTTCGCAGAACGGGCTGAATTACGAACCAACCCATTTTTGACCCAAAACTTCAATCTTTTACACCCAAATCCTTGGTTTATCACCAAGAAGCATATCTAAGCTTCTTACATGTTTTCTTACACAAAAAACGTGAGTTTTGGGTGATTCTTTGCCATATTCAAAAACCCCAAACCCTATAATCCGGGTTTGCCCTTAAAGAACCGATTAAATGATGCTTCTTACCTGGATTCTTGGTCTTTTTTGTTGTTTGAATGTCCACAAACACTGATCTTCAATCTCTTGATCAACCGAACCTTGGATCACCACTTTCTCTCCATTTTCTCTCTCTACACTTTCTCTCTAGAAGTTGGGTGTTGAGTTGCAAATGAGAGTGGCTCAAGCTGACCGTTTATATATACCGGGCGTTCCCGGGACCTTAAACTCGCCGAACACATAACCCGCGAGGTCTACTCGGTCCATACTCCATTTCCCGCTTATTTTCTTTAAATAATCCCGGCTAAGCCCATTATTATTAACTGGCTCGTTTCGACTTTACTCCGGACGTTACAAAATTTTTTATATATAAACGAGTTCACCCTTTTTAAAATAAATTAATTTCACCCCGCTCTATTTTAAAAATATCCAAAATTCGGAGCTGCAAAAACTGTAACTCCATAATTTAGCAATTCAAAAACTATTTGTAAAGAATATTTGAAAAGTGAGGCACCCTTATATAATAATTTAATTAATAATATTAATACATTCTTTCGTCCTCTTCATTGTCTCACGTACCCACTCCCGATCACCTTCACTTCCATAATCCATCGATTCATTCAAACTTGACTCAAAATCATCATTTCTCCCAATGTGAAGAAAATTTTCACCACAAATTCCCCCAATCTGCACTTTAAATCCACCAACACCATGGCCGGAGACCCCACCACCGCCGATCTCACCACCACCGTCGCCGCCGCCCAGGGCGGAGCACCCGCCGTCGGCGTCCACATGAACCACCGCCGCCTCCCCGATTTCCTTCAAAGCGTGAACCTCAGTACGTCAAATAGGTTACCACTACCTCATCTCTCACCTATGACCCTATGCTTGATCCCCATCATCATCGTCATCTTGATCGATGCATCTCAGATGAACCCTAGCGACCTCCGTCAGCTATGGATCCATCTCCAATACAATCTCGTTAGCGTAATCATATGCTCCGCTGTGTTAGTCTTCGGATCCACCGTTTACATCATGACCCGACCCAAACCCGTTTACCTAGTCGATTACGCCTGTTATCGTCCTCTGGATCACCTCAAAGCTCCGTACGAACGGTTCATGAAGCACTCTAGGTTAACCGGTGACTTCGATGAATCGTCGTGGAGTTCAGAGGAAGATTCTGGAAAGATCTGGACTCGGTGAGGAGACTTATGTGCCCGAGGCGATGCATTCTATTCCCCCGCGGCCGTCCATGGCGGCCGCGAGGGAAGAAGCCGAGCAGGTTATGTATGGGCCATAGATAACCTGCTCGCCACCACCAGAATGAAGCCCAAGGATATCGGGATTCTGGTGGTGAATTGTAGCTTGTTTAACCCGACGCCATCGCTGGCGTCGATGATTGTTAATAAGTATAAGTTGAGGGGGAATGTTAAGAGCTTTAATTTGGGGGGGATGGGGTGTAGTGCAGGGGTGATTGCAGTTGATCTTGCTAAAGATTTGCTGCAAGTGCATAGAAACACATACGCGTTGGTTGTGAGTTCTGAGAACATTACGCAAAACTGGTATTTCGGGAACAAGAAGTCGATGTTGATCCCTAACTGTTTGTTTAGAGTAGGGTGCTCTGCGGTTCTGCTATCGAACAAGTCGAGTGATAGGTCGCGAGCCAAGTATAAGCTTGTTCATTTGGTTAGAACCCATCGTGGGTCGGATGAGAAAGCGTTTAGGTGTGTGTATCAAGAGCAGGATGATAATGGGAAAACAGGTGTTTCTTTATCCAAAGACTTGATGGCGATTGCTGGTGGCGCTTTGAAGACCAACATCACGACGTTAGGTCCACTCGTGCTTCCGATCAGTGAACAGCTTCTGTTCTTCTGCACTTTGATAGTGAAGAAGTTCTTCAAGAATGACATAAAGCCTTACATACCTGACTTTAAACTAGCATTTGATCACTTGCATACACGCGGGTGGCAGAGCTGTGATCGATGAGCTTGAGAGAATCTGCAGCTGTTGCCGACACATGTTGAGGCGTCACGAATGACGCTTCATAGGTTTGGGAACACGTCGTCGAGTTCGATTTGGTATGAATTGGCATATATTGAAGGGAAGGGAGGGGAGAAAGGGTCATAGGGTTGGCAGATTGCGTTTGGGAGTGGGTTTAAGTGCAATAGTGCTGTTTGGAAGGCTTTAAGGAATGTGAAACCTTCTGATCATAGTCCTTGGCTGATTGTATCACTAAGTATCCGTTGAGTTAGTTATGTAGACATGTTGGGTGCTTTGTTTCTCTGTTCATTGTGTACTGGATTGATCATTGAAGTTGAATATGTTTTCGGGTTCTGTTGTTTTCATAAAATGATTATGTAGTAGAATGGGTTCATCATTGCCGGCTTTGTGTAAGTAAAGGTGGTGAATCTGACCCGACACGAAAGTAATAAGGTTTTAGGTTTTGTCAAATGAGTTCCAGCATAAAAAGAGTAGGATTGTAAAAGAATATATAAACTTGTACAAAACCGTAAACGCTTAAATGATTTAATATGAAATATATTTGAATTTTGAATAGATCTCAAGTATCGTTGATCTATAAAAACCAATACAATTTCATAAATCACTAGACAATATCAAAGAAAACGTTTATTTCAAGTAGCTGAGGATTCAAGTATAGTAATCAGTAATGGATACAAATTGATTAAGAGTGAGATCAGATGATATGTGTGAGATAAAGTAAAAAGGCATCTAACGACACACGTTAGAGTCCTACCCTAACAGATTGCCAATTGAAAGAGGCCAACACACCAAGCGATATCATTCGAGGGGTGCCATCAACGAAGGGGTTTAGAATCATATTCTTGAGCGTTTATAACAAATATGGTCATAAACATGTGTTCTCTGTTTAAGTTTGTCTACTTTTGATGCACAATTCATGCAATATCATTTGTTCTTCTTCCTTCTTAAAAAGATTACTACAACAAATGATGATGTTCGTCTGGAATTGGTAACATTATTGCATTTCATACAAGAATTACAATTTCCAAATAGATTACAACCATCACCACCTCCTATCAAAGGAAAAAAAAAAAAAGAATATAAACAGCAAGTGCAGAAACAAGGATGAACAAGAAGCAGCAGCAGAGCAGATATCTTAGGGAAAACTGGATCTCTTCCAATGTCTTTCCTTTTGTTTCAGGCACCAAAATGACCGCAAACACAACAGGCAGCCACATGTTAGCATGTACAAAGTGAAGGTTCCTGTCAAAATGAAGACACAGTAAGAAACCAACTACAAATAATCAACATTTTAGTAGTGATTATTAGAGATGTTCATAATCATTGAAACTGAACGAACGACCAAAACCACCAGTTTAGTGGTTTAAGATTTATACGGTCAGTTTACCGGCTGAAAAACATAAAAAAAAATGGATTTATCGACAGTTTGGAACTTAGAAACGACTATGTAACCGAACCAACTGCTTAACCTTTTCATTATTTTTTATTTTTCATTTTGGAATATACAAATATGTATACGTATTACATTAATGAAATTAAAATAACTTTATTACTAAACCTTTTACTGGTTAGTCTGGTTTGGTTTGCAGTTTTCCAACACCGTAGATCTGTTCAACCTAAGATGTTTTTCAAAACCGGCCTGGACTCGGTGAGGAGACTTATGTGCCCGAGGCGATGCATTCTATTCCCCCGCGGCCGTCCATGGCGGCCGCGAGGGAAGAAGCCGAGCAGGTTATGTATGGGCCATAGATAACCTCTCGCCACCACCAGAATCAAGCCCAAGATATCGGGATTCTGGTGGTGAATTGTAGCTTGTTTAAACCGACGCCATCGCTGGCGTCGATGATTGTTAATAAGTATAAGTTGAGGGGGAATGTTAAGAGCTTTAATTTGGGGGGATGGGGTGTAGTGCAGGGGTGATTGCAGTTGATCTTGCTAAAGATTTGCTGCAAGTGCATAGAAAACATAACGCGTTGTCGAGTGATAGGTCGCGAGCCAAGTATAAGCTTGTTCATTTGGTTAGAACCCCATCGTGGGTCGGATGAGAAAGCGTTTAGGTGTGTGTATCAAGAGCAGGATGATAATGGGAAAACAGGTGTTTCTTTATCCAAAGACTTGATGGCGATTGCTGGTGGCGCTTTGAAGACCAACATCACGACGTTAGGTCCACTCGTGCTTCCGATCAGTGAACAGCTTCTGTTCTTCTGCACTTTGATAGTGAAGAAGTTCTTCAAGAATGACATAAAGCCTTACATACCTGACTTTAAACTAGCATTTGATCACTTCTGCATACACGCGGGTGGCAGAGCTGTGATCGATGAGCTTGAGAAGAATCTGCAGCTGTTGCCGACACATGTTGAGGCGTCACGAATGACGCTTCATAGGTTTGGGAACACGTCGTCGAGTTCGATTTGGTATGAATTGGCATATATGAAGGGAAAGGAGGGGGTGAGAAAGGGTCATAGGGTCTGGCAGATTGCGTTTGGGAGTGGGTTTAAGTGCAATAGTGCTGTTTGGAAGGCTTAAGGAATGTGAAACCTTCTGATCATAGTCCTGGGCTGATTGTATCACTAAGTATCCTGTTGAGTTAGTTATGTAGACATGTTGGGTGCTTTGTTTCTCTGTTCATTGTGTACTGGATTTGATCATTGAAGTTGAATATGTTTTCGGGTTCTGTTTGTTTTCATAAAATTGATTATGTAGTAGAATGGGTTCATCATTGCCGGCTTTGTGTAAGTAAAGGTGGTGAATCTTGACCCGACACGAAAGTAATAAGGTTTTAGGTTTTGTCAAATGAGTTCCAGCATAAAAAGAGTAGGATTGTAAAAGAATATATAAACTTGTACAAAACCGTAAACGCTTAAATGATTTAATATGAAATATTATTTGAATTTTGAATAGATCTCAAGTATCGTTGATCTATAAAAACCAATACAATTTCATAAATCACTAGACAATATCAAAGAAAACGTTTTATTTCAAGTAGCTGAGGATTCAAGTATAGTAATCAGTAATGGATACAAATTGATTTAAGAGTGAGATCAGATGATATGTGTGAGATAAAGTAAAAAGGCATCTAACGACACACGTTAGAGTCCTACCCTAACAGATTTGCCAATGAAAGAGGCCAACACACCAAGCGATATCATTCGAGGGGTTGCCATCAACGAAGGGGTGTTAGAATCATATTCTTGAGCGTTTATAACAAATATGGTCAAGATAACATGTGTTCTCTGTTTAAGTTTGTCTACTTTTGATGCACAATCTCATGCAATATCATTTGTTCTCTTCTTCCTTCTCTTAAAAGATTACTACAACAAATGATGATGTTCTTCTGGAATTGGTAACATTATTGCATTTTCATACAAGAATTACAATTTCCAAATAGATTACAACCATCACCACCTCCTCATAAAGGAAAAAAAAAAAAGAATATTAAACAGCAAGTGCAGAAACAAGGATGAACAAGAAGCAGCAGCAGAGCAGATTATCTTAGGGAAAACTGGATCTCTTCCAATGTCTTTCCTTTTGTTTCAGGCACCAAAATGACCGCAAACACAACAGTTGCAGCACATGTTAGCATGTACAAAGTGAAGGTTCCTGTCAAAATGAAGACACCAGTAAGAAACCAACTACAAATAATCAACAATTTTAGTAGTGATTATTAGAGATGTTCATAATCATTGAAACTGAACGAACGACCAAAACCACCAGTTTAGCTGGTTTAAGATTTATACGGTCAGTTTACCGGCTGAAAAACATAAAAAAAAATGGATTTATCGACAGTTTGGAACTTAGAACCGACTATGTAACCGAACCAACTGCTTAACCTTTTCATTATTTTTATATTTTTCATTTTGGAATATACAAATATGTATACGTATTACATTAATGAAATTAAAATAACTTTATTACTAAACCATTTTTACTGGTTAGTCTGGTTTGGTTTGCAGTTTTCCAACACCGTAGATCTGTTCAACCTAAGATGTTTTTCAAAACCGGCTGAATCATCCTGTAAACACCCGTAGGCTGATTATCAAGATAATATAAGGATTTAAATTATTGGACGTGTTAATTGTTTAGAGAGAGAGAGAGAGGGAGGGAGTGAATGAACCTCCACTGCTCCATGCTAAAAGCAAAGGTGCAGTCATTGTAATCAACCAAGCAATGAACCAATTGGCTAATGTTGCCATACTCCCTGCAAGTCCTTTTATATTAACAGGAAGAATCTGGGGCATAAGGAGAGCACATGGAACAATGATTTGTTAAAAAGAAGCGGCTAATACGATTGAAATTTATCCCAATAACAATGTCATAAAGTAGATCAACTATACATACCTCAGACATTATAACCCATGGGATGGGCCCCATTCCAAGTGAAAAACCGATTACCATACCCTATTTGAAGAAGTTGGTTGAACAATGTAAGAACTACAGGGTGAGCATATCACTATCAGCATACTACTGTGTTTAGAAAGAAAAATAAAAGGCGTACCACGACTCCAACCACTGATATGATGCCCATTGCAGTATACAATGAAGAACCGTCTTCCGCAAAACCCTGAGAACGATATTACGATGATACTGATTGGGTTTATCGAAATTGCAAGGAGAAAAGGAAGGAACATAGATAATCACCTTAACGAAGAAGGAAGCCGCAACGACTACAAGACTGACAGTCATTCCAGCAGAGGAAACCTAAAATAAAGAATGTTTGTTTTCCCTTTTAGAATGGGTAGATAGGTATTCAAGGTGTAAACTTCATGAATGGGTCGATCCGGGTTATGTTTAATCTCTAGTGGGTCAACCAAGTACAAAATGGCTAAATATAAACGGGTCAACAGGCACTGAAATGGTGTGTTTTTTAAAGCATAAAGCCTCTAAAATGATGTTCGTAATTATCCAACAACATAACTATGTAAAAAGAATAGAAGTTTCGTTCAAAAAGACCCGTACCAAAATGTTATCCTTTCAACACATCACCCACCCGCCCATTTTGCCACCTCTAGAAAAATGTTTGCTATAAGTAGTAACATTGATTCACTTACAGTTAGCAGAATCCTACGGCCTGTTTTATCAACCAACCATGTGGAAACCGCAGTCGCAATAACCTACATGGTGTGAATATTTTGTTAGAAAGTCATTTAAATTACAAATAAAGTTGGAGAGAGGTAATAGTTACAAATAGATACTAATGCTTACTTGGATAGCCCCAAGTCCTAATGTAGCAACATCACTACTAGAAATTCCTGTCCAATTAGAGGAATCAAATTAAAAGCAACTTCATATCATTTTTTCAAGTTCCAATAAACAAATTGTGCTTCTGATTGTTTGACTATTTGGGAGGTCAAAATATCAATTTTGGCTAATTATCAAACGATAAATTAAAATTTGGAGTGTCAATCGTGTCGGGTTGGTGGCTTTATTGTGAGTATAGGCTTCAGGTGAATTAATTTGGAACAGTTGAGCTCGGCCGGCCCAAGTTCTAAATGGGCCCAAGTTCTAAATGGGCCCAGTTTAGTTAGATTGTTAACTAAAGGGATTAACCTTAATTGTAGCTTATATATACATCTCTTTGTACTTGTAATCATTATCACTCAACAAAAGAAAAACCTAAGTTACCCCAAAAGAACGTAGGTTGCACATCGCGACCGAACCTCTATAAATCTCTCGTCTCTCTTTATTGTTTACTGTTTTTATTTGCGTGTTCTTGCTCTTTGATCCTAACATTTATAGGTTCAGGATGGCAGGTTGAGTCATTGAACCTAATACGACTCATATATTTATTCATGTCAAAGACATAAATCCTAACCCGGAAACATTTAACTTCATGTAACCCAAACCCAAACATGAACCATTTAATCCATTTATCTAATGAGTTGAACGGCTTGACGGGTTGTAATCGAGTTCTAGACATGTTAAACGGATTGGCGGGTTGTAATAGATGGGTTAAAAGGTAGACTTGTTTAATTAATCGACCCGTTTAAATAAACGGGTCAAACATGTCAGGTCGAATACAACCTATTTATCAAAGAAGTTAGATATGACAACCCAAAACGTGATTATTTTTGTGTCTTGTTTGTGTTGTATAAGACATTGCCACCCCTAATAAAGTTACATCTTCTTTTTAACCTTGGTTGGGATACTTATACTCACATAACACAGATGTTTCTCCATTTTCACAAGAACATCTCTTTTTGGTCATTTTATGTTTTAGTTCTTAACTAAAATGAATACCAAACACTTTAATAACTAATCAACAAAAGCATATCCAAACAACATATCCTACGATGCGTTTTTATTAGATAATCACTCTCTCAATGAACATCCAACTGCCCCCTTAGCGGCTACGAAATAAACGTTTTTAGTATTACAGATACACGATCACCTAGTAAATACTAACCTGCAGACTGAAAGATGTTACTGGCATAGAAGAGAACACCGTTGATTCCACTTAGCTGCTGAAGAACAAGTAATCCAATACCTATCTGCAAAAATTGAAGTTACAGAAAGATTATTTTCATCGTCACAGGAAGACGGAAAATGAAACAAAAATTACTAAAATTTAATACCATCAAAGGAAACCAATATCTTCTTTGTTTAAGGTCTGAAAAACGAATTGTAGCTGCTCTTCTGTTCGATGATGCTACAGATCTCTAACAAATGTAAAGTTTTAGCCACTCAATGAAAGAGACTCTTCAGAAGATAAAAAGAGTTCATCAAATGTAAAGTTTTAGAATCAAATTAGTGTATTATTCACCTTAATTTCATTTACTTCAAAGGTAATATCAGTATCAAACCCACGAAGGACTTGTAAAGAAGATTCAAAATCATCAGTCATACCCATCTTTGCCTGGAAGATTTTGACACAATTTGCTCACCAGTTACTACTATTGGAAGAACACCAAACAAAAAACATCAATAATCTTACCAGCCACCGAGGAGATTCAGGGATAAAAAAGAGGCCTGGTATTAAAATTAAGCAGGGCAAAGTTCCTGCAAAAGGAAATACGATAACCGTTATGCCTTTTCATTCCAACTTTCTGTTAACTACAGAGGGGGCAATTGTGCATTGGTCGTTCACTCGTTTGTGTTTTAGATCAACGGGTCAAATGGGTTGAAATCAAAATATTTATCTAAAAGGGTAACATGTCAAATGGGATTAGACATCAAAAATGGGTTGAAAGTCTTCACCATCTATTATTAATGTACACAACCTTCAAAAACATTATATTCAATGACTTTCTTATTGGAATTGTAATTGATTCTTATTGGAATTATTATTGTTTTAATCATTATTAGTGAGTTAATTGTTTATAAATAAATTTTAAAAATAGACAAAAAGGTGTTTACGGTCAACGCAGCCTAACGCAGACAAGCCCGTTTCTACCCATGCCTGGAAATGACCTGCTACAAATCTACAATGTGAACTAGTTTGACTTGTTACCCAACTAGCCCGACCAGCCCATCTTGCTACTTAGACTGTATTAAGATTAATGGATTGCCACCAAGAAGTTTTTAATCTGGCTTGATTTGTGCTATGGCCAACAACTTTTGCCTTATACATACACCTTAGCTATTTCACATCGACTAGGGTCTAGAAGTAACTCATGAAGATCATATATAGCAACAGAAGATCATGAAGATAAATGTCTTTCGTAAGTGAAACTGTGACAATTACCCAAAATTGCAAGTATTCTCCAATTAGCAAAAAGTCCCAGCAAATACGCAAGCATTATCCCAATTGTGACAGATAGCTACAAACACAAAACAAAACACAAATAAGAAAGCATAAATCTTGACTCATAGCACCATGAATTCACACACTGAATTTCAGCAATAGTTACCTGATTGACAGAACCAAGTCCCCCTCTCATGTTTTGAGGCGCTATCTCGGCTATATAGACAGGAACCTTTGTAATGAATCCAAATCTTTATCATGATGCTTCACAAACAATCTCTTTCTAAGTCAAACTTTAAATAAATAAAATTTACCGTATACGATATAATCCCAACACCAAATCCTTCCACCAATCTTCCCATGTAAAGAAACGACGTGTCCTATCAAACCAAAGCCATTATATCTACAAGTTTACGATTCTAAGAAACTATAACAAAAAAGACTGATTATTAAAAGCTTACTTTTGCAAATGATATACAAAGCCATCCAATGATGTTTGGAATAGCTGCAATCATCAAAGACTGCAAATTTGACCACAAAAAATTATACAATTTGTATCAAATTTGTTTACAAAATTGCATTTAAACCACTTATATAACTCGAATCCAGCACAAGCAAATATATATTATCAGATAATGAAATGAAAAGAAAAGGCATACCCCTTTTCGCCCAATATACTCTGCAATTTGACCACTAGCTATGGCCCCAACCATGGCACCCACATTTGACAAAGACCCAAACACAGAGAACTGAAACCCAACACTTCAAATCAGTCAATATTCATCAAACCAAATCAAAATCCACAAAATACATCAAAAGAATGATCACTGAAACTAGCAAGAATACCTCAGATACAGTGAGTTTAAGATCCCGAGTAATAGCAGCTTGTGTAGGTGAAGAATACCCACCCTACAAGAACAAAAACCCAAATCAAATTAACACCCAACATCAAAATCGCCACAGATCTTAAGCAATTCGGTGCAATTTGCAGAAAAATCAGTGACCCGTAAGTTCATGAGCAACGAATTCGATTGCTTACAGTGAAACCGAACTGAATAGGGCCTAAAGCAACGATTAGAACACAAGCAAGAACAGAAACAGAGCGATCTCTGATCATCTGAGACGATGTCATCATGCTCGATTGTCGTGAGCCCATACGGTACCAACTGCCGGTGTGAAGAAAGGGCTTTCTGAGATCTCTATCGGCTCTTCCATCTTCATTTTCGTCCCTGAAACTCATGTTGATTTCTGGGTTTTGTGTGTATAAATTTGAGTGGGTTTTAGAGTTTGTTAATGGGAGTTTGTGTGAAGGATTGTTGTGTTTAAGTAGCGGGAGCAACGGCCACGGTGAGCACAGGTGGACGGTGGAGTTGTGATTAGTAACAGGGGACAACAGAGGAGTTGATGATGATTGATGAGATTGTATTAGTGTTGATTATAGTAGTTATATGGCATTTTGTTAGGCTTATGTTTTGGTACTTGTCTAGAAATAATTAATGTATTACAGTATTAGTGTTGATTATACTAGTTATATGAGATTGTATTAGGCGTATGATTATTATTTGATTCAAAGTATGTTT
The DNA here is from genome assembly GCA_025506505.1 of Flaveria sonorensis. Taxonomy (NCBI): domain Eukaryota; kingdom Viridiplantae; phylum Streptophyta; class Magnoliopsida; order Asterales; family Asteraceae; genus Flaveria; species Flaveria sonorensis. Next base: position 18,188,484 of record CM046436.1, read on the forward strand.
TAATTTTAAAGCGTGGATGATGTTTAATTTAGTTTTTGTTTTGTAATGCTGAGAGGGTTGGATCGGATCGTCCGACCGGTCTGACCGTAAATCGTTTTGGGTACCGATCGGATCAATACTAGTTTGTTTTAAAGGGATTGAACCGGCCGGTTGATCCCCAGTCGGTGGTTGGAATTGGTCGAGCCGGGGGGGTCGGATAGGTTGAACCGTTTTTTTTAATATATTTTTAAATTGTTCGGTATTCTTTTACATATATTTATTAAAATAATAATAATTTTATCCAATTCTCATATACCGGTCAGACTAGTGAACCGGTAATGTGTCCGGTTGACTGTTCGATCTGGTTTTGAAAACATTGTTGTTTTGTGCAAGGTGGTTTCTTACGATTTAAACTCATGACATCAAATTATAAAGAAATTTTCTTATCATTTGCTTCAATTCTCGCCCTCTTGAAATATTGTAGTTTAAAAGTTATAATTATAATAGATTTAACTTTTAAGAATAGTTATTAAAAAAGTGGTGTGAGAAAATTGGGTAAATGCTTATGTTTCTAATATGTTTATAGAAGGTTGAGAGAGATGGAGTGCGAGATGAGAATCTAATCTAAAATCTTGAGAATGGTGATCAGGTATATGATGTAAAGGGTGGAAGATTAAACCACGACTTTAGATCTAAAAACCTACGATGAAGACAAATAAATGGGTTGACAAGGGACTTATGTCGCATTTAGACAAGCTTATGCTTGAAATGACAATCTTGTACCTCACCATGTTACGGAATCATGGCACAAGAATTTTAGGGTGTGTTAACTTGTGATGTGATCTTTTTAACCATATTAAGACGAATATATTGTTTTCATACAAGATTTTATGTGAATTTTTTCATACTTGACATCTTTTGGTATAAATAATAAACCCTAGATATAACACTGAATTAATAGGATAATAATGAATGATGTTGCCTAGGTCTCAAGAAACATAAAGAAAGGATGAAGACACACCACTCTTACCATGAAAGGAAGCAATCCACCAAGATTAGTGATAAAAAAAACACTTTAAACTTAACCACAAAAACCAAGTGTTCTATTTTGTGAATGAAGACCCCAACATGCTTATTTGTAAAGGAAAATAAAATGACAGGACTAGCGATGAAAGAATCACTTAAAACACTAGGATCAAGGTCTATAAAGATATTAAAATTTTGATCATAAACCATCCTGTCTATAAAGAAAAACAATCCACTAGGATTAATAATAAAATAAACGCTTCAAATTACTACGATCAAAAATGTATTCGGGTAATGGAAATTCTAGGGATGAAAGGATAAATATTTTAATTATTAATATTCAAAAAGTATGTCACTACAATTAAGAAATATATAGTAGGAATTTACAATACAATGTATAGTTACAAAAACATAAAAAATAATCCGCAAAAGTAATACTATAAGGATTTGCTTTTCTAGTTACATCATAATATTAGTGTTTTATGGTATAAACGAGTGATAACAAGCATTTTGCATAGTTAAAGTTGTGTAGATAATAATCAATGCACTCATTTGGGACGGAATTACATTGTAGAGGACAATGCGAACTCAGATGATTCTTTTTTTCAGTTTCAAGAAGAACGTATAATATACAAATTTTGAATAGCATCGACTATTTTTACAATTGACCCCGTTGTTTTCCGAAAAAAAATATTTTTTACTCATCGCGTATTGGTCTCAAAACAAATTTATATAAGTTTTTTTGTAAGCTAAAAGATTTGTATAAAAGTTTAATATAAATATTTTTGTCTTAGTTGCGTAGAAGAATACTAGAATTAAAAACTCAAATCTCTAGTCAATTCTCATTTTCTATTACCAAATTATTAATTAGTTCTATTGACTGCAAAAGAACATATTGTATTTCCGTTAGTCCATCATTTATTGAAGTTAACATTAGTTCTACCGGTTGCAACCATGAGTATAATTAAGAGATGTTTTCATTCAAAGATACATTCAAAGACAATTTTACGTATAAGATGGGTAAGAACTATATGAATGATGTTTGTATTTGCTATATTAACAAACAGTTCTTTGTAAAAATTATCATTGAAGTTCTAATGAATCAGTTTCAAAACATAAAAAGTATAGGAAACAAATGTGAAAGGCTTTTTCTTATATTTTAATTACATTGGTCTTTTTTATAGTGACAATGTCTTTTATTTGTGAGTAGATCCAACCTTTGACCGAATTCTAAAACTATAACGTCTGAGTTGTTAGCTAGAATCCAAGAGTCATAAAATATTGATTATCAAAAAAAAATCATGTTTCACCACTGACACTATATCAATATAGAAGACTTAGATTCCAACTAAGTGTGTAACTTTGTTTTGTGAAATAATATATGCATTAACTTGTTACTAGACGAGTGCAAATTATTTTTTTGCATGTTTTGTTTCACTCAATAACCACTAAATCAGAAATGGAAATCACACGTACAGGGAGGGTGTATACTACTATTATTAGCATTATACATATAAATATACATATTGAAACAAAAAATTGAGAAATCTATAAGAGTTCGTTAATTTTTAACAATATAAATATATACCACCGAAAGCATCACATTTTAATCGTTTGTTATGAAATTGAACCAATTAAAATGTAAGATGTGAATGGAAAGAATATTATTGCCAACTTTCGAAAGGACCACGACAAGGGAACAACCAAATAAACTAGAGACGTGAATGTCTACATCACTAATCTAATATCTAAATCTAAAAATAATTATTTAGCACGTGCTTATATATTTAGAAACTATTACCTTTATTATTTTTAGAAGTATAACTAAACTAGAAAGAAAGTTAAATACTTATTCTATCTTTTTTTAACATATGCATTATTAAATGGAATATGTTTCTAATAAAGTCCATAACCCTTTAATTGAGATTTGAGCTAATTACGCAAATAGTCCATGTGGTTTATTCAAAGTAACATACTTGGGTACTAAGGGTCTTTTGTAATATGTTAGGGTATTGTGTTTATCTTTTTATAACACTTTTAGGTATTAGTACTAACGATCGTTAGATTTTAACTGAGAACACCCTCACGTGCAAAAAAACTTGATGGTATTATAGTCATTTCACCTTTTGGCGCATATTAGATGGAAATTAGACTTCCGATTCTCAGTTTCTTCATCTTCTTCACACTTCAAATAATCCTCCCAACAACTAGGGTTTTTCACCCAAATCAGTAATGAATAGCGTATTGAGGAAGGAATTTGAAGATTTCGACTATGAAGTTATACTGGTTTGTGGTTTGATCACATTAAAATCTTGAAAAAACCGTAACATTTTTAGTACGAGGTTATAAATCATATTCTATTGTTTTTTATATAATTGTGTTTTTGATTCAGGTCATTATCAAGAATACTTTTCTATGAACATTTACCATGGGGGAGAATTTGGTATTGTGGATTATCATAGGGTTTATATAAGGGGTAAGGTAATTTATGCTGATTTGTTGAATATGAATAAGTTTAGTGTGCATAAGCTAAATGCACTTGTGGAGGAGTTAGGTTATAAAAGAAAATCAGTGTACTATTATCACTATCTAGTGCCTGGTAACGACTTAGATTTTGGTTTGAGGGCTTTAGGAAATGACAGAGCTGGTATTGGTATGTTACCACACTTATAAGATACTAAGTGTATTTCAGTGTGCATTGAACATGGTAAAACACGTTTGCTTAGTTATTTTGTATCTCCAACCAAGCCTAAGCTAGTTATAACATAAATTGAAGAGGATACATCACACAGATCAGTGCTAAAGAGATTACTCTTAGAATGGGATAATAGTCATGATTTTAATGCAGAGGTTAATGTGGAACAACATGATCATGATGTTAATGCAGATGGTAATGTGGAATCACATGATCAGAATGTAAATGCAGAGGGTAATATGGAATCACATGATCAGAATGTTAATACAGAGGGTAATGTGGACAACATGACCAAAATGTAAATGCAAAGGGTAACGTGGAACAACATGATCCAAATGTAAATACATAGGGAAATGTGGAACAACATGATCAGAATGTAAATACAGTGGATACTATGGAACAACATGATCAGAATGTAAATGCAGATAATATTATGGAACAACATGATCAGAATGTGAATGTAGATGTCAATATGGAAGAAAGGCATTGGACTGATGACCTTATTTTTGATGATTTTTAGGACCCATTAGAACAAGTACATGATAATGAACAACAAGTTAAGAAATGTAAAGAACATGACCCTATGGAACAAGAACATGTTGAAGATGATAACCTTGAATTTGGCAATGAAGATGAAAGTGTAGATGAAGAAAAATAGGTTGATGGGGATGAAGATGAAATTGTAGATAAAGCAAACAAGGTTAAGGAGGTTGAAGTTGATATGAACAATTTCAAAATGAACTTTATAGTTGAAACAAATGAGGGTGTAAAAGATATGAACTTTGATGTAAAAGACTATTTGAGTAATGATTCATTTGGGACATCCTCATCGGATGAGAAGGGAGGAATTGAGAAGCTAAAGAGGAAAAAACTTAGAAAACTTAGAAAAGAACAACAAGGTTGTAAATTTTATGTTGGTCAACATTTTGGGGATAATACAAAAGTGAAGGCCCTCATTAAAAGGCATGCTATAAAAACTAGGAGAGAAATATGATTTTATAGGAATGGCCAAGACAGGGTTAGAGCAATTTGTAATGGCTCAATTCCATATTTTGAGAAAAGCCCAAATGAAGGTCCAAGTCAAACAAAACACAGAAGTCAGTCAAAGAAAGGAAGTCAGTCAAAAGTGGTTGGGTTAAAGGTGGGTCCAGAGAGAAAAAGGCAGACAAACCCTAGAAAAACCAAATAAATGTCCATGGGTTTTGTATGTTGCAAGACTTAAAGATGAGCCAATATGGGTGGTTAAAACATACAATCCACAACAAAGGTGCCATTAAAGTAAATTTGTGAAGGCACTCACTTTAGATTGGCTTTCTAAGGAGATCTTGATGGAGGTACAGTCAAACCTTGACATACCTATCAAGGCTATACAAGAACAACTGCAAAGAAAGTATGACATGGGAGCATTTAAGATAAAGGCATTTAGGGCTAAGACACAAGCTTCACAACAGGTAATGGGTGACTATAGTAAATAGTACAATATGTTAAGGGATTATCTTCTAGAATTGCAAAGAACAAACCCTAACACAACTGTTAAAGTTGATGTTAAACAAGAGCCAAACTCAGCTTTAGAGACCAGGGTGTTCAGAAGAGTGTTCATTTATTTAGGTCCACTAAAAGAAGGTTCCAAAGCTTGTAAAAGGGATATAATTGGCTTAGATGGTGCTTTCATGAAGGGACCATACCCAGAGCAGTTGTTGACTGTTGTGGGCATGGATCCCAATAATGGAATCTATCCACTGGCATATGGAGTTATTGAGGCAGAAACAAGGCAGTCTTGGACATAGTTTTTAAATAATCTTAAAGATGATTTAAAGTTACGTCATAGCTGTAATTACACATTTATTTCAGATAGACAAAAGGGAATCATCCCATCCATTAAAGAGGTATTCTCTAATGCTAAACACAGATATTATCTTAGACAGATACATCAGAACATGAAACTTTAATAGAAGGGAAAGGCTTATAAAGACATGTTATGGAATATAGCCTCAGTCATAACAGTCCAAGAATTTGAGAACAAAATGGAGTAGTCAAGATTAATGAATTTTTGATGCATATAAGTGGTTAAAAGAAATTGCACCTGTTCACTAGGCTAGAAGTCATTTCACAGGTTAGTCATACTTGTATTCATTTGATAATGTTTTCTTGTATTTAACTAACAGTTTTATATATAATGTTTCATAGGTAGAGCAAAAACAGATGTCCTTCGAAACAATATGTGTGAGGTATCAAACTCAAGATTAGTTAATGGAAGAGATAAGCCTATTATCACAGCCCTAGAATTTGTGAGGGAATACCTAATGAAGAGGATAGTGAATGTGTGTAGAGTTATAGAAAAGAGTGATGGATTGTTGACTCCTAATGTAACAAAAAGTTTAAGATCATCAAAAAGGAAGCTTTCAACTTAATTGTTCAGTGGAATGGGGGTCTGAAATTTCAAGTTACATGTTTCAATAGGGAACAGTATGTTGTTGATGTGATTGAGAAGGCTTGCTCATGTAGGAGATGGGAACTAATGGGCATTCCTTGTAAGCATGTTGTTGCCACTAACTGGGACATGGCTCTAAATGAGGTTGAGGTGGATATTCCAAAGAAATAGGTTGATTCTTGCTACTGGTTATCTACATGGAAAGAGGTGTACTCACACAAAATAAGACCCATCAATGGTAGAAGCATGTGGCCAAGATCAAGGTGTCCTACAAAGATCATAGCAACTAAGCATCATAAACCAATAGGCAGGCGAAGAAAGGTGAGGACAAAGGATGCTATAGAGAAAGAAGATAACATGGTCAAAGGTGGAAAGCTCAGCAGGAAATGGAAGACAGTGACTTGTGAAAAATATGGCAAGAAGGGACACAACAAAAAAAACATGTGTTGGACAAGGGGAAGCATCAGGTTCTGGTCATTAATGATGTGTGTTTATGTAAGTCTAGGCAGTTAGTTAAGTGTAGGTAATCGGTTGAATTGTCCTCAATGATGTGTGTCTATTTTATGCCTTTGTCCTTTGAACTTTTGTATGTTTTGGTAAGTTTAGGAAGTCACTTGAATGTTAACTACACAATGGGGCTAGGTATTGTATGTTTTAGTAATAGACAACAATGAATGAAGCATGTTAATTATATACCATATATGTTATATCCATTTGTACCATTTTGATTAATTAGGTAACTCAGGTAGTAGTTAGTGTTCATTCCCAAAACAAAGTAACAATAATTAGAAAGATAAACTTGCATATCATTTCATTACAACATAGCTAGTGCAATTCTTTCCCAAAACAGGGTAACAACACTTACAAAACACTTCTGCTAATCATATCCAAAAGACTCTACTTTGAATCTTACTAATAAACTAAATAACAAGAACTACAAAACCAACAATCCCTACAAACAGAACCCAACTAATTATTAAACATAGATCATTCCTTCGACAATCGGCTTTGACCTTTGCCACTTTATTTTCAAGGTATTTTTGGAATTCAGTAGGTCAGGAATGATTTAATATGCTCGATCACACATGGGGGGTCAACCCAAACAAAGAATTTACACCTTGATCGCTGAAACAAAATCAAAATTTTCTAAGTAATAATGAAACTGACCAAAAATAAATTTAGGGTTTAAAAACTTACAAATTGGGGGCAAGTATAAAATCGTCGTCCGGGATTAGTGTTCGTCCATGAAGTTTGCATTGTGCAGGTCTACCATATTTAGAAACCACCATTGTAGCAGATGTAAATGATCTTGAAGGAGGGACGCATAAGAAACAATGGGTTTCGATGTAGAAGAAAGGTGAATAAATATGGCATATTTTCAAGTAATGACAATAATACTCTCACGTTTTTTGCACGTGATGGGTGTTCTCAGTTAAAATCTAACAATCGTTAGTACTGATACCTAAAGGTGTTACAAAAAGATAAACACAATATCCCAACCCGTTGCAAAAAACACTTAGCACCCAAATCTGTTACTTTGGATAAACCACAGGGACCATTTGTGTAATTAACTCTTGAGATTTTTCATACCTTCATTTCTTTGTAATGTTCATTGACGTTTCACAAACTTTAATCAATATCAATGACGCTAGCGGATTAGACTCGCCATTCGTCGCGGTTTGATTTAAATGTGTACGAGAACGTCGCAATGATAGTTTTTGAGGTTATCTTTAGTTTTGGTGAGTTCAATGATACACGCACTCGGATTCTCGTGAATATATACGCATGCTTTAGCAATTCGTATCGTCAGATACAATTACCGAACATATGATAATTGATACGACTTGGATATCAATTAAAACGAATATGTTAAAAGTGTTCGAATAAAAACTCTTATCAAATGTAAAACATTGTATCATAATTTGTAGTACATTACTATTAAATTTAGAGCTACAAACAAACCAAACCCAACCGAACGGACCACTGTTTGTGTTCGCTCATTAAGAATTGAAAGCGTTCACGAACGGTTCACGAATGCTTACCGAACGAAAATTCTTGTTTGTGTTCGTTTATTAAGGAATTAAAATTATTCATGAACAGTTCACGAACATATTACCGAACGGTTCACAAACACAAACCGAACAATTCACCAATACAAACAACCTTGTACTATTTAAAGAAATATCACAATTATAAATATAGACGTTAGGATGATTAAAAAGATAAAAATTCCAAAATATATAAAATTAGGTAAATTAAGTATTATAAAATATATAAATTTATATTTAATGAAAGTACATGAACAAATAAAAAACAAACGAACACGAACAAATGTTAATGAACATAAACGAACACCTTATTAAACGTTCACGAACACAAATAAACAAACGCGACATCTGTTCATGTTTGTTCGTTTAACTTAACGAACAAAATTTCTTGTTCATGTTCACTCATTATTAAACGAAAAACGTAAACGAACTTCCCGCCGAACGGTTCACGAACGGTTCTCTGAACGTTTCTTTTCGTTTACTGACCTAATTAAATTGTCACCGCTACGATAATATTATAAAAAACACACTATTGAATGTCTTCATCATCGTTTGTTGTTGTTTAGTAAATTTTTTGGGTATTTAATAATTTTTATATTTATGATTAAATCTGTTAGTTTCATGGCATTTTATTTAAACTAGGTTGATTCCCCGGTGCGTTGCGCCAGGCTTTTCTGTTACAACTTTATACTTTTATACGAACAGTACCATCGTAAAGCATTTTATAAACAATGTTTCAAAAGAACATGTGATTTGTTTTTACCTAAGGTTTTCCACCTTTGCGATTAAACTATCCATCTTTTTGGTGTCCCGTGAATCTTTTGCAACTGACAAAACTCCGTCACATAATAATGTTACTTAATATTTTAGTATTGTAATAGCATTTGGGTAAAAAAAAGCAAACCTTGCCTATTTAAGACAAAAAGCTGCAACTTATCCAAATCTGAAAGTAATATAACAAAATAGCAATGAGACGGAACTTTGCAGAGCATCACCTCAATCCTACATGATATTCGGTGTGAAAAAATAAAGATGAACCTCAGAGGGCTGTTTAATATCATCTAATCTAAATGTTTGCACACATACATACAAATTATCACACAACAAAAACCATATAGATTTGTAGCTTGTTGTATTTGTTCATGAATCAAGATTGTCACACTTTGTGACTACAAATTATACATCATTATGTTAAAGAGTAAAACTCAGTAATAGGATGTTATTATAGCAAACACAACATACTACCCATTAACTTTGACCCATTTCAATCCAAACCAGCATGAGGTTGTTAATAATAGAAATTCAAACTATTTAAAAAGTTTATAAGCAAGAATCGAAAAGCATCAATTATCAATGGGATGTTATTACAGCAAACATACCATACTGCCTGTTAATTTCAAAAGTTTAACAAAAATTACAAATAGTGAATAGTGAACATTCAACTAAATCAAAAACCCTGTGCATATTTTGCTTAGAACAACTCAACCATATCAATCTCAATCCAACAAACCCCATTATATACAAAAACCCAAATTAACCCAAAACCCTTATTTCACCAAATGGATTTCAACACCGTGATATCTTCCAATGGGCAGAATAAATTTCTTCAGAACGTAAGAATAGGAGTGGTGGAAGTGGTGGCACATTGTCGGCAGTGAACTGTGACGAAGCATTATACCTCATACTATTGATAATACTCGTAGAGGTTGACGATCCAAGTCAAGTGAAATGCCACCACCTTTGGTCTTCATCTTCATCGTTGCATCAATTCCCGATCAGGTCCAGTCATCGCCCTTGTCTCCTTCTAACACGCTCTTGCCCCTTGTCCTCTCTCTCTCTCTCTCTCTAAATTTCTCTGCTTTAGAGAGGGTTTACGGATCTAGCTTATAGATGTTTCCTCTTGTACAATGTGCTTTAACAGTACTGACTTACTGTTCATTCCCCTTCGAAAATAATAAAGAGCAGTTCAGGAGGAAGAAACATACAAAAAGAGCAATAAAGGATGATATCTAACCTGAAGAGGAAGATCCAGCAGTTCAGGAGGAAGATCTCGATGATAATGAGTCTGAAAAGCACACGGGAGGAAGAAAAGCTAACAGAGAGAATAAAACACGTGTAAACAAGAGAACACTGTTCATTCTCCATGACAATTTATTATAGGATAATGCTTCAAGAAATAGTTACAATAATAATAAATATAATCATATTAATTATAATACTACTATTAACTATTATTATAATATTAATACTAATAAATAATAATAATAATAACTAGGATTGGACCCCGCGTGTTGCCACGGGGCCTTTTCGAAACGCTGTGAAAACCATATTCGCATAAAAGAGTAAGAAATTATCAACATATTTTAAGTATCAAATGTCATACTAGTTTTTAATATAAAAGTATATTGATATCGACTAGCGCTTATACAAAAAGTTAGTTTGGTTAGATATATAGATAAACTACGTGATATACCGACTAATGGTTGTAAATAGGGCTGCAAACGAACTGAACGTTCAGCGAACAGTTCGGGAACCGTTTGGCGGGAAGTTCGTTTATGTTCGTTCATTTAGTAAATGAACGAACACGAACAAGAAAATTTCGTTCGTTTAGTTAAACGAACGAACATGAACACGAGCCGTGTTCGTTCATTTATGTTCGTGAACGTTCGATAATGTGTTCGTTTATGTTCGTTAATGTCCGTTCGTGAACGTTCGACAATGTGTTCGTTTATCTTCGTTAATGTGTTCGTTTATATTCTTAATTTTTGTGTCAGTTATTTTTATGACTATTATATCAAGTATTTTTTTATATTTATGTTAAGTACTTGTTTATTTTTGATTGATTTTGTGTAATGTTTGTAATATAAATGTAAATTTTACTCTAAAATAAATCTATAGTCATTTGTATTCGTTTGTATTCATGAGTTTTTTTTGTGCTCGTCATGTTCATGAACAGTTGTTTGTATTCGTTTGCTTATGATTGTGTTCATTTGCGTTCGGTAAGTGTTCGTGAACAGTTCATGAACATGTTCATTTTCTTAATGAACAAACACGAACAAAGAATCTCGTTCAGTAAGTGTTCGTGAACAGTTCATGAACAAGTATATTTTTTAACGAACGAACACGAACAAGGCCTTGTTCGTGTTCGTTCGGTTCGTTTGCAGCCCTAGTTGTAAAAGAACATATGTATCAACCTTTATAAAATAATTAGTAGTTTACCTTTAAAATTTAATTGCAAAAGAAATCTTTTAATATTTCTAAGTAAATATCTAAGGACTATTAAAATAAATTATATGTTATAGAATTTTGTTAATAATATCTCATATGTGTTTTCATATTATTAACATCAACTATTTTTCTTTTATCTTTAGTAATCATGCTTCTCTTTAACATTGGTAAGCATTTTCCTTTTATAAGTTAAGTTTATATTTTTACTTTTACAATACAATTTATAAAATTTGTCCATAGAACCTTTTCTCTCTTTATTTCAAAAGTCATGGACCTCGATTTGTTAATTTACTAAATTGAATATGTGTTTGAAATCCCAAATATAAACACAACTCAGACTACTTTTTCATATTTTATATTTTCTCCATCTCTCATACTTTATCTCTCTGTCATCGCCTCATCAAAGACTACTTGCCACGACCGTCACACCTTGGGTACAAGTCACCACCGCCCACCAGATGTCGTGTGTGTGCTTAGTCGCAAAGAGAATGAAAGAGGGCGGCAGACGGCCACCGCCTAGAACTGTTGGATGTCTATCCTGACCATGTGTTGCTTCCCCAACCATCGGTGGCAGATGCTGTAAGTTGAAGTTTCAAATTTATCTTTAAAAAGTCAGATCTCAAATCACCCTCTTACCTCAAAATCCTCTCTTTCTTTGTAAATAGATTGTCTGTCGAATTTCAAACCACTCTCTCAATTTATCACCACGACGATGGCACAACACCACCAAGACAGCCCAACATAACCCCGCCTGCAACAAATGCCGACGACACCAACACACGGTACACACCCTCATTGTACAACCACCCGTTCCTCTCGCCATTCAAACACGGACCCACCGTCGCCGCCTCTCACATCAATGCTGCCCTTTATGGTGCTACTGACGGAAGTTCTTAAACGGAGAAGGCGACCAGAATCTCAATCGTTGCATCATCAGCTTGTATTTTCAGCATTATCTCTTGTACTTCTGTGTTGTGCTCCTGAAAGTTGTACATTGTGCTTTGCCGTTGGTACGGTGACACTGTAGCCAACGACCAAAGAAAATAATATGTATATATAATAATAGTAATATAATAATAATAATAATAGTTATTATTATTACTACTATTATTTTTATATTTGTGAAATATTTAGTAATTATATACTTAAATTTTTAATTAATATAATATTGAATTTAAATAGTATTTAGTTACAAAAATACAAATAGTAAATATAAATCTAAATGCTTATTTAAAAGTATATAAATAAGATAATTTTTAGTACAATAAATTAAATAATCTAACATTAAAATATAATGCATTAATAATGTGTATTAAATCAAGTATTAATTAGTAAAAGTTTATTAAAAGGTGTCAATATAGTAATGAATGCATCTAACGCTTGTGCTTTATAAGTTGAATTGTTTTAAGTTTGAGGAAATTACAATCATGTACCCTAAATGCTCATCTATACTACTATATAAAACAAATTTTGGGATACAAGTGTAATTTTAACAAAAAAAATAATATAACTAATATAACTTCTTAAGCATTAAGTACAAATATTTTATGCAATTATTCCTATTTTTCTCCTCATTTAATAATCATTTTCTAAACTAATACATTAATTAATGTATATTATTAATATATTAATTAATAATATGAGATTATATAATTCACTATATTATATAATATATTATTTATAATACCTTAATTTAACATTTAAATTTATTAATAAGTATTATCTTATTTTAATAACTATATAATTAGTAAATACTTTTATAATAATGATGATTATACTATTATATAAAGCATTTAATGAGGTCACACTTGTAATTTTACTCAAACTTTAAAACACCTAATATAAATTTTTAAATATAAGATACAAATGCTATATACAATAGTTCCTAATTTGCCTATATTTAATAAATATGTCCATGTTAATATATTATTTAATATACATTTATTTTAAATATTATCTTATTTTTAATAATATAAATTGATATTAAAATATATACATTATTGATTATATTTTTATAACTTGATACTATTTGAATTAAGTATTATTTTATTTAAACAGTTAAGTATATAATAATTAAATATTTACATAGTTATAATAATAATAATAATAATAATAATAATAATAATAATAATAATAATAATAATAATAATAATAATAATAACACCCAAATATATCAACGCTTAAGACATATCAGAAAAGAGGCTTGATAAGACCTGTAGTATCACTATATATAACAAATAAAAAAATATGATTAGTGAATGTATAGGTTTTCTTAATATTACCATAATAATTTTCTTTTTCTCCAAACTATTAAAAAAAAACCTACTTTGTTTTTTTACAATTTTACATTTTAACTTCCAAGGATTTTTGAAACTAACCATATCACTTTTCCTTTCTTTTTTTTTTTTTTTTCAAATTGATACATACTGATTTTGTTTTTTTTTCAAAAGTTTATACTTAAGACTTCGAGTTATATCAAATTTACATTTAATCACCTGAACTTTTTTAAAATTTTATATATTCATGATAAAAATAAGATAATAACAGAACGAGTTACATATACACTTGTATAAAACTAGTATGAGTTACATTAATAGTTTCACATATATAACTTGTAGTTACATATACATAACCCATTTTTTTCTTTGTTTTCGTATAACTTGTTGTTTTCTCATGATCTCTTTCCTACATATATAGACACACACATGTGTATATGTGTACGTATAAGACTTGGGCTTAATAAAAAAAGATCAGTGTGTTGAAAACTGTAAATCAAAGTTAAAACTTTTAAAGGTATGTCTTTTCTTACTCTTCTCTCAAAAAAAAATTCCTTATATCATGATTACACATATACAATACATAGATAACAAATATTCGAGTTCATGCATCATGCATGTATTGCATAAAAATTATCACGTATAGTTCATGATGCTTTAAATTTCCTTTCTTAATTTTCCTTTATTGTTTTTGGTGTTTGTTATAAAATATAGTTCATTCTTGGATAATACAGATATGATAGTTGGATGAAATCCACATGAAGAACATGACAATAGCTGCTTTTCTTCTTTTTATTTGTACTTCTATGACTATAGGTACTATCAACAAGTTTCTTGCTTATTTATTTACTCTTCTTCCAACTGTTACTTTTCATAATGGGCATGATTGGACACGTATATATTATTTTTCTCACGCATATATGTGTTTGTGAACAAATAGTTATGGAGGGGGTGTGAACCTACAGGTATGTGACACATCATACGGGGTAGAATCCACATAGATAACAAAGGACAACAGAATATTATGTAGCAAATGTTCCTTCTATTTTATATAACATAGTCTTTTAAATGTTTTACTTGATTCTCGTATTTCCTAACAAGTTTTAGCTAAGAATATTACCACTAATGTAACAACAAATTTCTCTAAATAAGAAGCAATGCATTTGCTGTTTACATGTATAAAACATGATGATTTATGTGTTACGTACTCTTTAATTTTTGTGAAGGGTCGATCCTGCTATAGCTACACTACTATTATTGTAATGTACGTCATCTCCAAAAAGCTATTTGCATGTGGTGTGATATCAGATTGGAGTTGGTGTGAGTATAGTTGGCCACTTAAGAAAAATAAATTGTGAACTATGAAAAATGACAATAAGTTTTTTTCTTAATTTATAGGTGCCGAAGGTGTGATCGAAGGAAAATTTGAAAAACCAGGAGTTTGTTTGGAAACCAAGAAGTGTGGACCGCCAGCTTATTGTTGCAGCAATAGTGAACATTGTTATTTATGTTTTAAAACCCGTGATGAATGTAATAGAATATGCTCAGTGCAACTAACGATATTTAAACATTAACTTTAGCTTAGATGTGGAGATGTTTTGATGATAATCAGTCTTCTATTCAAGAGGTCGAAACATCAATTTCTATAAGATAGTTAATGAAAGTAGATTAACATCTTGAAATTTTGGTCTTAATTACTAATGCTAAGATTACTGTTATGCCACTTGTCCAATAATTTCTAACTCATTTTTTAGAACTTTTGATAATCAAATGTTCAACAAAATCACAAATTAAGAATTGCATGTCATTTTTTTATGCCATAATTAACTTGACCAACTATATTAATAACATTAGCTCAACGAAAATATGCAGGTAATTTTCAAGAACAAATATCGAATAAACACATAGATAATTATATTTTAGAGTAAATCACAAAAATTGATATTTATTAGTGTAACTAATTTTACTTTTCAACTTTTATTTATACTAATTACAATGCACAACCTTTATGGGTTTGTTTTTTTCGTTGTTTCTTTAGTCTAACTACACTAGTTTGCACTCTTTAAGTTAGGTTATATGGTTATCACATGAGGATAGATACATAATTTCATTGCCAGTTGTTTGTGTACTTGCTTAAATCTTCGCCTCCTGCCATTGATGAAAATTTACATCCTCTGCTATCCCCTATGATATACACGACTCAATATGGGAAGATTTCATATTTGACAATCTAATGATGATTACAACATGAACGATATATGTGACAGTCTAACCAAATTGAAAACAAAAAATGGTGACAATGGATTAGATCAGCTTAAAGGAATCACAAAAAATTAAAAAAAAAAATCAATCCAACTACATATCAAATATCTTCTCATGTATGTGCCTCCTCTTCGGTTACTTTTAGTTTTGCTTTGAGTTTATTATATGCAGCTTCAAGATCATTCTTTGACCTTAGTAGATCTGATGTGATCTCCAAAGACCTTGTACACATTTGGTTCATACCATCCAACAAAAAGAGATGATATTACACGTTTACCCTCATGTGATAACCATACAACCTAACGGCAATTTGTTGGATGGTATTAACCAAACGTGTAATATCAACAAATTGCCGCAAAAATGATTTTTGGACATGGAATTGGGCTCATTTTTGCGGTATTTGGATAAAGTCATGGATAACAGCATGCACTAATAATTTGATTGGAAAAGGGCACAATAAACATTGTATTGTGGTTATGGATGTCAAGTGTAATTTTGTTATGCTTATTATGATGTATAATTCTAATTGGGTCATTAGTAAAGCCCAATTAGATTTTAGTAGGTATTGGTATTTTTTCTTCGGCTTTCTTTGGCCTAGAAAAAGCATAGAATATAGCTTGGTTATACGTATTAGTTGCCAAAGCCCAAATAATGGTTCTTTATTTTCTGGGACTAGTAATTTACATTGGTGTATTATCCCATGTGGCTAGTTGTCTTTTTTTTGTTAATTTTCCTTATATTAATAAATGTTTGCTAGGGCACTGCCCTTTTTCCAAAAAAAATAAAAATTTGACTAAAAGACCAAATATAAAAAAAGGTTAGGTACATAGAGGTTGTATAGTGTATTTAGTAATGATAAAACTTAAAAAGTGAAATATAATATATGTTTTAAAACACTAAATCACATGATTACTATGATAATGTTACCATCTTTGTGACGGTGCAACACACAAGAGTTTCCTTCCCAACCCAAGTTTCAATTAGATAAATGTTAGTCATACTCCGATGATGTAAAAGTAATACTGGCAAAATCCCTACAACTTAAAATGATATTTAAAAATATTAGTTATTAGTAAGTTAGCATATGTCAAGTGTTGGTTATTAGTATAAATGTGTAACAAAGTGTTAATGCGACCATAAAAGTATAAATTTAATTAGACGTTCAATTGTTAGTAACATGCATGTTACTTCTAATCGAAAACACAAGGTCAGATAAAACATCTTTTAATTCAACTTATATGGTGGGATGGTACTTTTGATGACTACAACACATAAGTAATATATCTAAGTAACTATTTCGCCTTGCTTCATAAATTTCAACATGTGTGAAGTGTTAATCAGACTTACTATATGAGTCTTAGAACTTATTGGTTATTATGCGTAAAAAAAACCAGTTACTCTTATAGACTACTTAAAGGATCGAAGAGCTTCTAGCAACATTAAAGTCGAAGATTAAAGGATAGAATTTTAAATCCTACCTAGGATAGAAATCTTGAAGCGTACAAGGGAATTAGTAAAGAATTATTTCTTAGTAATATGGTTTCAAAAAATTTATTTACACGTCATTTTTCATAAACTTTTATTATTTCTTTTTGGAAACAATTTTTTTTAAATAATATTACCTATTTGAGAATTCGGTTATAATTTAAATCTCTCATATTATAGAAGATTTTAGTCTTAAGCCGAAAAATCGTATTAAAATTAAAAATATAGAAGATTTGAAATCTGAAATTTTGAAATTCAAAATTCAACTATTAATTAAAACATACATGGCACATTTAGATTTTGCAATGTGGGTCTAATTTTTGGATGGAGCAATTTCTTAAATTTATTTTACGATGATTATTATTTCCTTTTATATTTTAATTAATCTCTATCTTTTATTTATATATAAATTAAAAGATTAACTTATGGGGTCACTTGTTACATTCCTAGACCTCCTAAGTTTAGTTTTCTCGCATCTCTCTCCTCTTAAATAATTATCTAAATTAAAAAAGATTAAATATTTTTAATTCTTTTTTAGATTAAAACTATTTTTTTAATAAATTAAGAAAGATGTTTTTTATTAATGTTATTTCTAGAAAATAAATTTTTATTAAATAAGAATTTTTTCTAAAAATTCAAACTTTTTTTAAAATATGAAATATTTTAAAATTGGTGTTTTTAAAAAGTAATTTTTTTATAAACTAAAAATAATTAAAATTAGGAGCTATAATAAGAAATTTTTAAAAATAACATTTTTTAATACGATTTGTTTTGAAAAAAGTGTTTAATTTTTTTTGGAAAAAAAATTAAAAATAAAAGTTTAAAAATTGATATCATTATTTTATTACTTATAGTTATTATTAATACGTAATTTCAATCAAATCTTATTTCAGAATATCATTTTATACTTGACACTTGGCGCATTCCTAGGCCCCCTAAATTTATTTTTCACGACTCTCTCCTCTTTTAAGTAATTACCTAAATCAAGAGAGATTAAATAATTTTAATTCTTTTTTAGATTAAAAATATTTTCTTAATAAATTAAGAAAGATGTCTTTTTACTAATGTTATTTCTAGAAAACTTTTTTTTTATAAAATAAGAATTTTTTTTAAAACATCAAACTTCTTTTAAAATATGAAATATTTGAAAATTTATGTTTTTAAAAAGTAAATTTTTTTATAAACTAAAAATAATTAAAATTAGGAATTATAATAAGGAATTTTTTAAAATGACATTTTTAATACGGTTTGTTCTTCGAAATTTTTTTTAAATTTTTTTGGAAAAAAGTTTATGAACAAAAGTTTAAAAATTGATTTCATTATTTTATTACTTATAGTTATTACTCATACGTAATTTTAATCATATCTTATTTTATAATATTATTTTATACTTCGTAAATTTTTATTATATTTAATATTTTATTTTTTCAACCCGTGTAATACACGAGTTTACTAAGGTTATTGTTAAATAAATAATAATAAACAACTAATCAGAGATATTATGAACATGCATAGCCCGATCTGACCTGATTCAATACTATATCCCTATATTCGATTACAAGGTCAAAACAATCTGACAATTGATCTCATTATTTTATATAACTTTTCGGTGTATATTATTCAAACCTCAATTTTTTATAATAATATTCTCACACCCACCCAATATCTAGCTCACGGTTTGGCCTGTCAAAAGGATTCATTTCAAGTATTAAAGAAGATAATTTCATTTGGCTGTATGTTTCGCTGTGACTATAAACAAAAGTCAAGGTCAATCTCTATCAAGAGTCGATTTGTACTTAAAAGAGCCTGTTTTTACGCATGGTCAACTTTATGTCGCCTTGTCACAAGTCAAGAGTAGAGATGGATTGAAACTTTTAGATTTAGATAATGATGGTAAACCTACTAATGTCACTACAAATGTAGTTTAAAAGGAGATTTTTGCTTATTTGTGATCTTATGATCGAATGTTGTTATGTCTTATTTAATATATAATGCACTTGGTTTTATTTATGTTTTTCTATTATTTAATAATTAACTCTCCTCCTTCTATGTAATACACGGGTAACTAAAACTAGTATATAATAAAAGAAAATGGTTTTGCCGGTTGTCTTAATATTAGACTACCTAATTTCACATGTTAATTTTAAACCGCTCAGTGTCACATGTCAATCATTTACAATACCTACCCATATTAGGCTATCTATTTAATTGTAAAAAAAAGTATAAGTAAACTTTGTTTTATAGTCCATAGATGTTTTATTCTTTCCATTCAAATCTTAATTGTAAAAAAATATTCTACATATTTCAAATATATTCTTAAATAAAGTATAATTACATATTTTAGACGGTCTTATTATATTCAATGTCTAAATTAAATAGTATTTTAAATTTAAACGTTAAAATTTAATGATTGAAACGAGAATTTAAAAAATTTAAAATTTTAATTTAATCTACTCAGTCCATTCTAAGATTTTATTTAAGAAAAACTAATAAAATTATTCAAAAATTGAAATTAAAACCTAATAATTTGGATATTGAAACATAACAAATACAATTGAGAAATTCTAACTTCCAATAGTAACAATTAATATGAGATTTTTGAGTTAATATTTTCAAATTTGAAAATCTTTTATATTTTAACAATCTTGTATAATTGTCTGTATTATATAACACTAGCGTTACACCTGCGCTTCGCCGCGGTTTGATTTGGAGTGTCCAAAAAATATCATATTAAAGTTTTTGGGATTATCATGGTTTCGGTGAGTTCAATTATATATGCACTCGGATTGTTGCTACACATATTTTAGTGATTCATTATTATATTGTCATGATACAATTATCGAATATTAAATTGCTACAGACACAATAACATAACAGATACACGATATTATATTGTAACTAATATAATAACACAAATATTTTAGTTGTTGTTATTGTTATTAACCTTATGATAATAATTAGTAATAGTAGTATTAATATGATAATATTTATTATTATTGTAATTATTTTTCGAAACATATTAAATAATATGTCATTAACTAAAATATTTTACATAAATATTAAAATTATTAAACTCACATTTTTTCCCTAGAAAATATTAGTATTACTGTTATTATAAATATAAAAATATATATTAATTATATACTTAAATATTTAAATAAAATAATAGTTGATTTAAATAGTATTTAGTTATAAAAATATAATTAGTAAATATAATTTAAATGTTAATTTATAGTATCATAAGTAAATTAAAATATAACAAAGTGAATTAAATAATATCATATTATAAAATAATATATTAATAATGTGTATTAAATAATATATTAATTAAAAAAGTTAATTAAATATGGGGTAGAAGTTGAACTATTGCATAAAGAACTTGTACTCTATGCTTCAAATATTGTATTAGACGTCTTATATTTTAAATAAAATTATTATCTTGTCATCCTAAGATATATTTATCATATAGTAGTTTGACCCGCATGATGTGACGGGTGTTACCGAGTCTCACTTGAAGAGCACAATCTAACCTGACCTGACATAAACATTAATTATATTTGGATGTTATTATTATTATTATTATTATTATTATTATTATAACAATGTAATATTTAGTATTTATATACTTATGTATATAAATAAAATAATACTTAATTTTAATAATATATAGTTATAAATACATAAATAGTAAATGTAAATTTAACTGTTATTTTAAAAACATTATTAATAAGATAATACTATTTAGTGAATTAAATAATGTATTAATTAGAAGAAGTATACTTAATGAGGGCAATTTAAAAACTATTGCATGATACACTTGTATATTGAGCTTAAAAAGTTGTGTTAGGTGTCTTACACCTTTAATAAAATTATAATTGTATCCTCCCTAAATGCTTTATATAGTAGTATAGATTATATTATTATTATTATTATTATTATTATTATTATTATTATTGTTATTATTATTATTATTATTAGGGTGAGGTTATTGTAAAAAGGTTAGGAAAACTAAAAAGTGTGAGAAATATTATTATCCATTAGATCTTAGATTCAAGGGCTAAGAATATCTAATGACATAATGATAAATAATTGAAACTTTAAATAATAGACCAAAGGTATTTTAGTCTTAACCACATTTTTAAATTCCACCTTTTTTTAAAACGCCCATAATTTTTACATACAATATTGTTTTCTAAAAAAATTACATCATAAAACAAGTGTTTTTTAATCTTTAAAACGCCTATAATTTTGATAAATAAAAAACGAATTTTTTTCATGTTATTTCAGCTTAATGTGGTAATATTCGTAAGCTTATAGTGTAACATCAGGTTATTTTGCAATATTTATCAGATCATTGTGGCTAATTTTGACTATTTTGTTATGCATTGTGTTTTTAAAAATGATGATTTTCAAATAATACAATCCTAAAAATGTAATTTTTGTATGTTTTTCAATTTACTATGTAATCCTGAGTAGGTCATTGTGTAATTCTCATCAAACAGCTCACTGTGTATATTACCAATCATTGAGTCTAGTGCTAGTCATTATGTTACCTATTGTGTCTAATGTTAACAATTGTGTTTTTTAAAATCGTGATTTTCAAATAAAACAATGCTGAAAATTTATTTTTTTACGTTTTACAAGTTTATTGTGTAATCCTGATTAATTCATTGTGTAATCCTCATCAAGCAGCTCATTGTGCCTATTACTAATTATCGAGTCTAGTGTTGATCATTGTATTACCCATTGTATCTAATGTTAACTATTGTGTTATGCAATGTGTTTTTTAATATGGTCATTTTCAAATAACATGATATTTAAAATGTAATTTTTTCTACGTTTTTCCAGTTGTTGTGCAATCCTGATCAGGTCATTGTGTAATCAATTGCTAATCATCGAGTCCAGTTCGGGTCATTGTATTATCAATTTTGTCTCATGTTGACCATTGTGTTATGCATTGTGTTTTTTAAAATGATAATTTTCGAATAACACAATAATAAAAAAATGTAAACTTTTCAATGTTTCAAGTTCATTATGTATTCCTCATTAGATCGAGTCTAGTGTTGGTCATTATGTTACCCATTACGTCTAATATTGATTATTTTGTTATGCGTTGTGTTTATTAAAATGATGATTTTCAAATAATACAATGGTAAAAATTTTATTTTTTACGTTTTTCAGTTCATTATGTAATATTGATCATGTCTATGTGTAATTCTCGTCAAGAAGATTATTGTGTCGTTTGCTAATAATCGAGTCTAGTGTTGGTCATTATGTTATCAATTTTGTCTGATATTGACTATTGTGTTATGCATTGTGTTTTTTAAAATAATAATTTTTGAATAACACAATAATAAGAAATGTAAACTTTCTATTTTCATGTTCATTATGTATTCCTCATCAGACCGAGTCTAGTTTTGGTCATTGTGTTACCCATTGTGTCTAATATTGACTATTATATTATGCATTGTGTTTTTTAGAATGATAATTTTCAAATAACACAATGTTAAAAATGTAATTTTTTTCTTTTTTTAGTTCATTATGTAATCTTGATCATTTCATTGTGCAATCCTCATCAAGCAGCTTATTGTGTCGATTACTAATCATCGAGTCTAGTGTTGGTTATTGTGTTACCCATTTTGTCTAATGTTGACCACTGTGTTATGCATTGTGTTTTTAAAATGATGATTTTTGAATAACATGTCACAACCCTAACCACGACGCTTCCCGCGGGGCGTGAATGTCATGGAATCACAATCATTGATCGATCACTACGTGATTTAGTAAACATACGTTGCAAATAAGTTTAAAAATACATAATTGTTTACAGAGTTGAATTGCGGAAGTAGTAGAACTAATGTAAATTGTTTTCAAAACACTACGAGTACAAAATAAATTTCCAACGACATGAATGGCCCTAAATGTGATGTGGTCCATGCTAGCTTAACTTGATGCAAATGTCAAATACCTGAAAAAACATGTATGAAAATATGTCAATATAAAATTGGTGAGTTCACAGGTTTTAAAGTAATAGTAAACAGTGTAATGGACCCCAAGTCTTTCCATGATTTGATTGTCGATCATACAATACTACAACATTTTATAAGTATCGCAACCGAAGCTAGACTGTAATTGTAATAGATTGCCCCTACACATGCCTACCGTAAGCACGGGGATGAATAGGCTAATAATGCACCCGTTTAGACCTCCAGTCAAGGTTAGGGTAATTAACCCGGGTGGGGGTAGTCAAACCCAATAGTACTATCAATGATTACCTCGTTTTGGGAAATAAATTAATGATCCAATAATAAGATACTTCATATGGTAAGTAACAACTTATATAACATGTGAAACCATTGATAAGTAATTTGTCCATGAAAATAGTAATTTGCATGTAATCTCCCCCAAAATAAAAATAAGTAAAAATGGGGCCGTGAAACTCACCTGTGAAGTAAGTCGGCCGTGAAAATCTGTAAGTATCCAAAGTGCTCGGGAAACTCCAAACTAAGTTCACCCTAGAACAATCAAGGCAACTTATGTCTAAGTAATTGCTCTTACGTGTAATTTGAGCATGCAACTATTTCATCCACACACTTGGTAACAAAGTGTTTGACTCGACGACCCGTTGTTGACACATGATGAATATTTGTAAAATATATATATTACTTATAAAATATTAATAAATTATACTTTACTTGAAAGTGTCAAAAACTTTTGTATTTTAAAGTTGATATATTGTTTGGGTAATTAAATATCATTTTAACTCGACCCGAGACATAACTCGAGTGTTCGGAAATTAGTTATGTAATTTACATATGAAATTATAGAAATTAGGGTTTTAAAATAATCTTATTTTCTTAGGTAAAATAATATTTATATTATATTAGTTGGAATATAATTTAAAATATTAACATCTAAAGAAATCACTAGCTTTTATATTTTACAATCCATGTATAAACATATATTTACTCATAAAATAATTATTTAATTATTTTCTTAGTAAGATTATTCTTTTATTTTATCTAGTTCTTAACATATATTAAATTAGGGTCTCTTCAACATATTAAGTAATTTATTATATTATAAAGTCAAATCTCTTTAATGCAATACTTAGTCACTTTAGTCAATTTACCAACTTGTCTTAACCAATCTTTTAAGTGACCTAGTAACTAATATTATAAGATCCATAAATTTATATTTTAAGTCCCATGTCAAAAAACAAAATCATGTGTCATCTTTGTTAAAATTCATCTACTAAGCATCTTAACATACCCTTTAAACTAACATAATATTTAGTTATGAGTTCATATTTTTCCTCTTTAAAGTCTCATGTTTATATTCATTTAACAATACTTGTAGATTTGGTCAAATTGTCATTTAGTTATAACCCAACTTTTGCAATAATACATTATCACTCACTAAGTATAACTTGAAATATATATATATATATATATATATATATATATATATATATATATATATATATATATATATATATATATATATATGTATTCATAATAATTCTTGTAAATATTTAAAATCTCATAATTATAATATAACCCATTTGGAGCTTTTCTTGAGTTTTCACAAACTTTTATGACTTTTTACAAAATCATCAACTAGTAACTTGCTCAAACATCGATATATGAATATTTTTTTTTAAAAACAAGTATCATTATTTAGTTCATGTTAAAATATTTTGTGTGAAATGTTCTTCTTGAAACTCTTTGTTGGTAAAAAAAAAACACTATTTTTAATATGAATGTCTTTTGTGGAAGAATGTCGTTACATATGAACTTCTAGGTGAACAACATGGTAAAGTAAGATATATGTAAACTAGAAGAGGTTGTTCTCAATAGAAACTAGCAAGGAAAGATGGAAAGATTGTTGTAGGATGCTTGAAAGGTTCAACAATCACTTGATCTTCACCCAAGACACTTGAAACACCTTAGATTTGTAGAAATCTAGTTTAAAATGTGGTGGAATGGGGTATATGGTGGTTTGGTCGATTTTAGAGGAAGAGAATGAGAATGAGTATGTAATTTGATGTAGGTGAAAAAGATAAAACAATGAGTGTTGTTTTTATAAGCTTTCATGTAAGAAAATCTATTTTGTTTGGTTTTGGAGCCTTGGATTCGTTCATCAAGAATAAAGATGGAGACTTCTATTTGAGGTATGGAGACACGCTTCTTTAGTCTAGATCAAAGAGGAAGTTTCACAAAAAAAATATTTCTCAAAGTTCACCAAGAGGATTCTTGTCAAGATTTGGGTGAAATGAAAAGTAAGGAGGGGTGGTGGTGGACGACCAACTAAAGGGGATTGGGGGTTTGGTTTTTAATTTTGTGTAGTATTGAGTATTTAGGTGCTATTTGTTGCAATACAGGTATTTTTGTATATTTTTATATTTTTACTTTTACTTTTTAAAATACATCCAAAATATTATAAGAACTTATATAATATTACATATGTTAATATTGATGATATATTAATGATACATCATGTATCTAGTAGTCACGTTAAAAGAATTCGTTCCGGGTAAAATATCAATTTACACATTTAGGTTTATTTATAAATTTAAGCATTTCCAACGTATTTAATTTGGAATCTAAAATACTTCGAAACACTTTAAAGTATTTAATTAGTACATATATATTAATTATCACTTTATCAGGAACGTTCGTGTCTGCAGAATGTACCGCGTGTAAAAATGGTAATTACGCTAAATCATCGATGCATGAAATGTTATGCATGAAATTTTCAATGCATGAAATGACCTTAAATGATCAGAACTCGCTTGAAATTCATGTATAATATGCATAAGTATGACTAAGTCGGGTTGGGTATTGACCTGAAATTACTGGTTGTTACATAACACAATAATGAGAAAATACAAACTTTTTATGTTTCAAGTTTATTATGTATTACTAATAAGATGAGTGTGTAATCTTCATCAATTCAGAAGATTACATAATGACTTGACGAAATTACATAATGAGTTAAAAAAACTTTTTTTATATCAACACTATACTCATTTTAAAGATTAGAAAATACTCATTTTCATGGTGCAATTTTTTTAATAAATAATATCGTATGTAAAAGTTATAGATGTTTAAAAAAATGTGGAACTTTGGAAGGGAGGAACTTAACAATTTTGCCCCTAAACTAATTTTGATCAAAAAGACACATGTCAACATCTTAATACTTCTTATACTTTTTAGTTTTAGAAGACTTTGTATTTGAATCCATTAGGTTATTGTTATTGTTGTATATATATATATATATATATATATATATATATATATATATACAGCAATTCTTCTTTTGTTAATGGAATTCTACTATCAAAGACATTTGAGATTTTCAGAAAATCATTTTTCTTATGATCAAAGAGTCTAGGTATTCTACATCAAGAACTTCTTTTACGTCTCCATTATACATACAATTATTATCTTCGACTTATTTTTAAATTTATTCAATTACAATATTATGTACCCTTGGACTTAAAAAAAAAGTTTTTAATGATAAACCTTAATATTATCATTTTTTGTCCTATGATCATTGTGGCAACCAAGAAATTTGCGTCCCTCTTTTACCAGAGTTGGTTAAATTTCAGGACGAAATTTCTTTAAACAAGGGGATAATGTGACACTCGATATTTTCAGGTCACTTTCCGATCAACATGAACAGGGTTTTCGGATTATAAATTCATGCATTTAATGTTTTTCACTTAAATGCATCATTTATTGCATAAATATTCACGAACCTTTCGAGTAACGGTAATTCGGAGAGTTGCCGAATTACACACGTGTCTGTCTCCGAACGCTGGTGATTTGTCAAAAAATAGTTTTCAAACAATCATAATTGGTATGAAATTATGTGTTATTTGTTTATATGATTAAATGTTTAGCTTAGTTGCGAAAATTGAGAATGTTTTGGCATGTACGCGTTTTCATGCATTTTCGGCTTTTAGAGCCTAAAAAATATTAAAATGACTTTGAACTAGAAAGTTAAATATTATTTCATGTTATTAATGTTTATTTGATATTATATGAGCATTTTGTGGTTTCGGTGTAAAAAAAGTTCAATCACGTAGCGTTAAAATGATTTTATAAAACGACGGGGGTCTTTCTTGTAAAAAAAGTATAAAACCCAACCCCCCAAACCTAATCATCATTTGGCCTTCCCCATCAGTTTTTTCGCAACAAATCACACACACACAAACCACACCTTATTTGATATTGTTCTTGCATATTGGTGGTGATTCCCATCATTTCTTGCATCAAACACGTACTAGGGATCATCATCTAAGCATTTCAAGTAAGTTTTTATGTTTGATTTTATGTTCTTTGATCTTCATGATGAACATGAACCCTAGATGATCCAAACAATTCAAAACTTGAAATTAATGATGGATTATGTGTTAGTATTTAATATAATGATGTTTGTACAGATTGGTTATGTGAAATTGTGTCGTTTTAATTAAAACCAAGGCTTACTTAATAAGGAAACTTTTAATTTTTGGATTTTGTAGAAATCATATAATTTTGATGAAATTGGATTGAATTGATGTTTCTAGGATGTTAGTTGATGCTAGTGGATAAAAATTCATGTTTTGAACTTTTGATTTTGGCTCAGTTTTTGAGTACTTTCCATTATAGGAAATTTTTTGGGTAAGTTAGTTTATAGATAATGATTTATGCATATTTGATGAGATGTGATAATTGTTATATGATGTTTAGGGTATAAGAATGGATCAGGAATAATCGAATGGTAAAAAACATATCGTATGAACATGCTTGCTATTTATGGAAACTTTTTGACTTGATGTGATGAATGTTGAATATTATATGTGTAGAACATGATATGATGATGTGATTGATGTTGAAATGATCGTAGGAACATGTTAGGAGGTGTGGATGAAATTTATATAACTTGTGTTCTTACATTTTAAATTAGGAAATTTTGGGCATGATGAAATTTCTTGATTATGTTAACATGTTATGGATAATTGTTGGATGTGTTACATATATAATTGAGATGGTTATTGTGATATGATTTATAATCTTAAAATGGATTGAACATGTGTAATGATGTCATGTTTTCGAAAAATAGAGACTTTTCAAAAATAGATTTCCGACATGAAACTTTATGTGAATCGTTATTTGAGCTGTTTGAGTATGACTAAATATGTTTTTACTTATTTGAGTCACCAACGGGTCGTCGGTTCAGTCCGGTTAACTTTGGTAAAAAAAGTCAACTTTGGTCAAAAAGTCAACTTGGTTAAACTTGTCAAATATTTCTCGAACACGCTAACAGTTACGTTGTTTGGATACAATGGGGTTCATCTTGACCATAATGTACATACACTCATGGACCTACATTTATAGGTAACGATTAGCTTTTGGCTTTTACACTTCATGTTTTTTCTAAGCATCTAAAGTGTGTCTTCACGATCCCACTTTTACTTAGTTTCCTTTTTGGGGGAAAAGCATGCAAACTATTTCTATTAATTTGGTTTTAGTATTATTGGTATATCTCCTGTTACTGTAGTGCAAGCATTTTCATGCAAGTCCTTACACACTTGAATCATTAATATTGAACTAGCGAGGTAATTCCGAGTAGTACTACTGGGTTTGACAAACCCCGACCGCGTTAGTCGCGCTAAGTCTACTGGAGGTCAAACATGTGTTTAATTGACCTAGACACTTACCATTGTTCTGTAATAAGACATGGAGAAAGGCAAAACAACTCACAAACAGTCAGCTTTGGTTCGAAACGCTAAGTAACTCGATATATAAGCTAGCTACCTATGGTATACCTTTGTTTACTTTTACTAAGCAAACGCTCAAACATATTTACTGATTTACACCTGGAAACTCACCAATCTTGTGTTGACACACTTTAGCATGTCTTCTCAGGTCGCTGGCACACCTAAGGCTAGGGTTGCATATCTGAGGCTCATGTATCATCTTTATCTTTACAAAGAAATTTCATTTACATTTACTATTTTTCTTTGGGCGTCTTGTTTTGCGCATTCATTACTCATGGTTTTACAAACGTTTATGCTTTCGCATTGATTAAATTGAAAACTATGTTTTACTATGAGTTAAGCTCAAACGTTTATTTTAAAATGCATATATTATCGTTTAATATGACTGTGTCTAAGATCTTGGTTTGTCACGCGTCTTGCAGTAGAACCCCGCTGGTGGATTCTGAGGGTGTGACAGATTGGTATCAGAGCCACTGGCTATAGAGAATTAGGATTGCATTTACATCTAAACTATAGCCTTAGACACACACTACCATTGCACATACTCTTATTTGTTTACTATTTTTCAAGCATATATATCATTTCATGCACGGACAACGATATTGGATGTCCACATCATCATCTACCCCACCCATGTCACTAGCATCACCCCAGTTCAACAAGGAGACTGAGGATCTTGCTCTCATACCTTTTTCATCTACACTAATAGCCTCACCATTGAATTCGAATAAGCATTAGCCGGAGCCTACTGATAACTTCAAACAACATGGAGTGTTGTTCAATATCCAAGTCAAGGGAGATACATAACACTAGAAGTGTTTACCCGATATGATTCTAGCTGAATTCAGGGGAGCACGTACCCCTTCCCCTTACTGCTGACATAACTAATTGTATTCCTGCATCAACACTTATACCTCATCCGACGCAGCAGTCATTCGCCACCCTTGTGGCAAGGTTAGATCAAAAAAAATTCATAATGTACGTGAAGCAACCGGTGAGATCACCGAGATGCCAGAGCATCAGACCACCGTTAGTGAATGTGTAGAAACACTCAAGAAAGGCCTGGTGGAGACTGGCTAAAAACATAATACTTTTTTTGATGTACTAGAGGAAAACACGAACAAGCACAATTCACTAGATAGCATAGTCGAAGGAACATTTGATAAGATGAAAACCCTTGAGGCTACACGGAAGGATATGCAGTAGAGACTAGTACTATCAGAAATGAGAGTAGCTGGGCAAGAAGCATAAGCTATAGTTACTAATGTGTCTAACGAATATCTGTAGGAGGAATACCATACTAGGAATGAAGACTAGAAGCTAGACTATGAATTCTTGAACATTAAGTTGGTAGGGTTAGATATTGAGGAATATATGACCCGTTTCCAGGAACCAAGATGGTAGGGTCAGATATTGAAGAATATACAACCCGTTTTCAAGAACCAAGCTAAATTTATCTGTCGTGAAAAGTCATTCGCATAACATTTTGTAATGATGAAGTTTTATCTGTTCAGGGGGAGAAGAGTGTTATAGTCTTAGGCATCATATCTTGTATGAAGGCCCAGAAGTACTTACACAAGGGTCAAACTACCATTTTAGCTACGAGCACCAAGAAAGCAATTGAGGAAAAGGGGATTGAAGAGATTTATCTGTTTAGGGCGAGAAGAATGTTGTAGTATTAGGAACCATATATTGTATGAAGGCCCAGAAGTACTTACACCAGGGTCAAACTACCAATTTAGATACGATCACCAAGAAAGCAACTGAGGAAAAGAGGATTGAAGAGATCCCTATCATTTTTTACCTTCCCAAGGTTTTCTCAGAAGATTTACCTAGTCTTCCTTACATAGACAGATCAAGTTTTAGATCAATTTGACACATGGAGTCGCACCTATTGCTAGTGCACCTTACAAATCAGCTCCGAATGAACTACCAGAACTATCTACGTAACTGCAGGAGCTGTTGGATTAATGATTTACTTGACTGAGCTCATCGCCATGGGTAGCTTCAGTTCTGTTTGTCAAGAAAAATGATAGAACTTTTCTTATGGGTATTGATTACCGTTAGCTTATCAAACTGAAAATTAAGAACCGTTATCCTCTTCCACACATCGACGATTTGCTTCACCAGCTTCAAGGTCGAGTTTATATCCCAATATATACTTGAGGTCAAAATATAATCATTTAAGGGTCCGAAAGAATGATACGTCTAAAGCGTCATTCAGAACTTGGTATTATCACCATGAGTTTCTAGTTATGCCAAGTGGGTTTACCAATGCACCCGCGGTTTTCATGGATATTATGAACCGGGTGCATAAACCCCATCTGGACAAATTTATCAATGTTTTTGCCGATGACATTCTAACATATAAAAAGAACAAGGGGGAGCATGAGGATCATGATTTTAGGACTACTAAAACAAGGATATTCGTATGCCAAGTTTTGAAGTTGGATGAAGTTCAAATTTTGGATCATGGGTCAGTGAGAAGGGAATGCCTATTATGGTGACCAATAAGAGTTTGCATTTCAGGTTATGAAACAAATACTTTGTATTGTACCGATACTATGCCTACCGGACGAAAACTGATGATTTCGTAGTATATTGTGGTTCTTCCATACAAGGTCTCAATTGTGCGTTGACGCAATACTATAAGGTTGTCAAATACGCTTCCTGTCAGTTGAAAGTTCATAATAAGAACCACATTGTTAGGGATAGATCTCTTGTATAGGTTTAGATGATATATATCGCTCTTGTAATCATAATTGTAGTTATTGTTCTTAATGATATAATATGAATATGTTTAATTATGATTGTGTTTATGAATTAAGAAACATTTATTTTGCACTTCATTTAATATATTCATCTATGATATAATATATTTCAGAATGTATGTGTGAATGTGCAGGAAACATTAAACACTGTCAATTTGGAAAATTGACTAAGTGTTGGAACAACTGTTGATGAATAAAATGTTCTTCCGTAGATGTTCTTAGGAACATAACTGAAGAATGTACATCCGTGGATCTCATACGGAAGAAAAACTTCAGCTGAACAAGAAAAGTAAAGCTGCTGGAGGGATTGCTGCGGAAGACAAGAACTCCTGCGGAAGCACAAGAACAAGTACAGTACAACAGTTGCTGCGGAAGACTAGTTACATGCGGAAGAGTAAATTCCTGCGGAAGACCAATTAACTCGGAGGTCAACATCAAGTCAACAAGTCAACGTGGTGGAACAACAACATTAATGACGATGGAAGACATATTATTCAAGCAGATATTCCACGTCACATCAACAAACTTTATTCATATTAGATTCGTTGTAAATCTCAAATTCCTATGCCAATAAACATGGCAAGGATTTTAGATAAGTTTGATTAGCTTAATTATAGCAACAAAATAGCTAGCGACAGAACAGAATTAGATCTCTATATATATATGAGATCAACAACATAGATCATAGACACAACAACAGTTTTAGATCATTGGAATCACCGGTAATCATTATCTGAATCATTGTATTTAAGATCAGCAACATCAATAGCAGCAAGAAAGCATTACGATCAACGTTCTTGAGTATTCACGGTTTGATTATTCTTATTTTTATGTGTGATTGTGTGGTTGAATTCGTAGATTAAACACCAAGTATTGATAATTCCGCAATCAATACTTGTTCAAATCAAGTCTGATAATTCCTGATCGATCCTAGGATTCACAGGTGGTATCAGAGCTTGGTGCTTATTGATTTATATCAATTGATCTATCA
This sequence comes from Flaveria sonorensis, assembly GCA_025506505.1. NCBI lineage: Eukaryota > Viridiplantae > Streptophyta > Magnoliopsida > Asterales > Asteraceae > Flaveria > Flaveria sonorensis. Next base: position 18,221,446 of record CM046436.1, read on the forward strand.
GCTTTGATTAAGTTTAATCGAATTCTGTTTTAAAACAAAACCTCTGTTTTTCAAAATTAACTATCATGAGTAACTCAGTTGTTAGTGCTTATCAACCTCCTAAACTGAAAAACAAATCTGACTTTAAAACCTTGAAAATCCGATTCAGTAATCATGTTAATTATACGGATTCTGACTTATGGGCTTCGATTACCGAAGGATCTTATATTCCACCTGCCTTAGGAGAGGATTATAAGGATAATAATCAGTCCATTAGTTTAAAGAATCTATCACCTGATGATGCCAAGAGAGTCAAGATTGACATCAAAGCCTATAGTATGCTTACTATGGCTTTGCCTGAAGAACTCTTGATCAGGTGTGAATCATACAAAACTGCTAACTCGTTATGGAAAATCTATGTGAAGGCAGTGACAAGATTAGAAGTATCAAAAAGGACACTCTCCGTGCACAATATGAAACCTTCCATCATATTCTGGGAGAGTCAGTCCCTCAACAATTGCATAGATTTATGCAACTTGTTACAGAAATGAATATTCTTGAACTTAAGTACAGCAATGAGGAATTAAATAAAAAAATGCTTCATTCATTACCAGAAAACTGGACACAGACTGTGTCCATGTTTAAAAATACTATTGATCTAAAAGCAATCGGACTAGATACACTAGTAGCTAAGGTAGAAGCGTTGGAGCTAGATGAAAAGACAAGAAACAAAAGTGTGAAAGCACCTATAGCTCCTTATCAATTCAAAGAGCTGAAGAATACTGGGAGTGCATTCATCTGCAATGAAGGTGAAGGCAACTCAAGTGATGAAAGTGAACCGGAAGAAGAAACAAGTTTCTATGCACCAAAGCCTTCAAAATCAAGATCTCAAAGCAAGCAAAACAAAAAGGAAAAAGGCAAGGCTGAAGAATCCAAAAGCAATAAGATCATCAATCAAGCGGAACCAATTATGGTGGTTCTAGAATCTGAAGAACAAAAAGCCGCCTTTGCAGCTTTCAGTTCAAGTTTTCAGGCATATCTAGGAAGCACCTTGACTCCTGCTCATTTTTGTCAACAAGATCTAGAAGAACTTCATCCTGATGAAGTAGAAGAGATGGATCTGCAATGGCAAATGGCAATGATTGCCAATAGAGCCAAGATGTATATGAAAAGAAACAAAGGACTATCTGTTGGAAGCAGAACAACAAAACTTGGGGTAGATAAGTCCAAAGTAAGATGCTTTAAATGCAATTTGTTTGGACACTTTTCAAGGGAGTGCAATAATAACCAATAGCAAACAACTGGCTCAAGACAACCCAGTCAAAGGAGTTTCACACACCCACAACTAACCAATGCATCCCCACCAAACAATACAACAGGTACCTCTAACACTAAAGAAACTGGTTTGATTATTTTGCAGGATGGTACTTGTGATTGGAGCATGTATGAGAAGAAAGTGCTTGCTAAAAATCAAGCTTTAATGGCCAACATGGAAAACAAAGTGCCTACAATGGCCACTGAGGTAAGACAAAGGTTGTGCTCTCCCGCTTGCATAGATGAAGTAGAAAGATATAGATCTCATGCTCAATAATTGGCTGATAAAGTAAAAGAAACCTTACTTCTAAATGAATCTCATGTAAGAGAACATAAACTTTATCAAGTTAAAATTAATTCTTTACAAAAGGATTTAGATAAACTTATGTCTGAAAATTACAATCTAAAAGCACAAGTTGAGCATCTGACTACATCTTTAACCAAATCTATGTCAGAGCATGCATCTACTAAGGTGAAACTACAGAAATTCCAATTGTCATCAGAATAATATGAGAAATTGTTAAACTCTCATATTGAGTCTAAGAACAAATCGGGATTGGGATTTCATGCAGTTGCACCACCAGTTAACAACAATTACATTCCATTACCTGAGTCAATGACCAACAGTTTAACTAATCACTTTGTATCCAGTAACAACCCTGAGACATCAGATAAACATGATTTGTCTGAGTCATCTGAATCTAATTCATCTGAATCAGAATCAGAATTGTCAGAATTTGATTATGACAACTGTGATGACTTAGATGAAGAGGAAGAGACTAATAATGCTGGGTTGGGTAAGGATAAAACTGTGTTAAAAGAATACTCAATTCCAAAGGTACTAAATGAACTTAAACTACCCTATCCACCAAAACAAAGAAATCTGCTAAAGATAATCCACACAAGAATTGAGAAATTAAATAAAGGCATACATGCATTCAATATATTAAATAAAGAAAAGTCAGCAAAAAGAGGATCAGGAGAAAAGAACATAACTTCCGCAGATCATCTGCGGAAGAAATCAGAACAGCACAAGAAAAAGGTCACAAAAGATGCAACACAAGAACCTTTTGATATCATGTCTGGAAGAGGAAAAGACTCATCAGCAGATAAAATTGATAAGGAATTAAAGAAGAAAAAACTAATAAGCAAGAAGAAGGCAAAGAAAATGAATGAATCTGAAAGTGAAGATGAAGTTTACTGTAAATGGTGTGACATGCACAACCACAGCACAGAAGAATGCTACTTCAGCAGCTATTGCTTAATATGCAACATGAACAATCACATGACTTCAGATTGTTACTTCAACAAATATTATGCAATATGCAAAAAAAAACCATACTACAAAGGAATGCTACTTCAACAAGAAGAACAAAACAAAGATCATCAAGACAAAGAAAATAGATACCTCTGAGTCAGACTCACAATCTTCTGAAGATGATAGAGATTCAAACCAAAAGAAACAACAACAAAAACAAAAAGTTACTAAGAAAAACAACAAAGTTGCTGAGGTGAAATTAAATAATAAGAAGGAGAAATCACAAGTGCAAAAGAATGCACCACATAAAAAGGTAGCACTTGAGGAAGAAAACTTCTTTGATCACTTTGACAAAGGCAATGATGTGCCTAAGTCCAAAGCAAAGGATGCAGAAACATTTTCTGGTAATTCCTCATCATCCATATCAAAGAAGAAGTCTCAAACAAAATTGACTAACCAAGTCAGTATGAATCAAGAAGACATCACCTCAACCTCATCAACCATTACATCCTCACCCCAAACTAAACATAATGAATTAACTGACTGTACAGCTAATCTAGAAACTTCAAGTCCTATTCATGAGAAAGTTGATACATTAGATAACAATGTCAAGCCCAAGACCAGCAAGGCTTGGGCTCCTAAGTCTAACTAAATTCATTTTTGTTTACAGGAACATCCAAGGAGGGCTGACAACAAGTGGTATATTGACAGTGGCTGTTCCAGACATATGACAGGAGACTGCACCCTCCTGCAGGACTTCAAATAGAAGAATGCTTCATATGTAGTATTTAGTGGGGATAAGAAGGGAGGTAAAATTACTGGTGAAGGAATGGTAACAAATGGAGTTTTAAAGTTTGAAAAAGTTAACTTTTGTGAAAACTTACAGTTTAACTTATTAAGTGTATCACAAATATGTGATCAACACTATACTACTTTCTTTGATAACTCTGATTGCTACATTCTTAAGCCAGGTTTCAAAGTTCCAGAAGACTGGATCCTTCTTAAAGCACCAAGAAAAGGTAACACCTATGTGTTGGATATGAACAACACTGCACTAACAAGCAAAGAAACATGCCTGATCTCTAAGTCATCAGAAGATGAAGCACAACTCTGGCACAGAAGGATGGCTCATTCCAACATGAAGAACATGAATAAACTGGTGAAAAATGTCTTAGTCATTGGTGTTCTAAAGAAAGAATTTTACTGTTCTAATCACTGTTTATCATGCTATAAAGGCAAACAACATAAAGTATCACATAAGTCAAAAACAATTAACACAAACACAACACCTCTAAAGTTACTGCACATGGATCTTTTTGGTCGAACCAATGTGTTAAGCATTGGTAAAAGGCAGTACTGCTTGGTGATTGTTGATGATTTCACTAGATTTACTTGGGTATTTTTCTTAAAACATAAAAGTGAAACATCAGAAATTTTAATGGAGTTCATCACTAAGATAGAAAATCAACTTGATCTAAGAATCAAGATACTGAGAAGTGATAATGGAACTGAATTTGTTAATTATGTATTAGATTCATTTTGCAGGGATAAAGGCATAGCCAGACAATTCAATGCCCCAAGAACTCCACAACAGAATGGAGTTGCTGAAAGGAGAAATAGAACTCTCATTAAAGCAGCAAGAATAATGCTGGCTGACTCACATTTGCCAATAACATTTTGGGCAGAAGCTGTGAACACAGCCTGCACTATACAAAACAAAACCTTGATTGTCAAAGAACATAATAAAACACCTATGAACTTCTGTTTAAAAGAAAACCTTTTATAGGATATCTTAAAGCTTTGGGTGTCATGTATCTATACTAAACACAAAAGAACAATTAGGAAAATTTGCTGAAAAGGCCTATGATGGTTTCTTTATTGGTTATTCATCAACATCTAAATCATATAGAATCTATATTCCACATGACAACATAGTGGAAGAAACTCCTAATGTATCCTTTGATGAATCCTTATTCCCATAATCTGTGAAAGGATCATCTTAGCTGTTTGATATAGATGCATTAACTAAATCATTTAACTCTGGTTATCTTATTATGACAGGAGCTACGGATACATGCTACCCCTATGTTCCTCCAAATATAGGTGTATCATTGACAACTGATCCACCAAGAGTTACTGCTCCAGATAACCAAAGTGACAATAATCCTGGTACATCAGCACAAGCACACAAAGATGGCTCGAATGATTTTACACAATGCACATCAGCAGCAGTACCCTCTACTTCAGTAGATGTCTCTACTTCCGTAGATGTTTCTACTTCCATAGATGTCCCTGCTGCAGATGTTGAACAAAGACCCCCCAAAAATCAAACCATATCAGAAAATCATCCCACACCATTGTCACACACAGATATGCCTTCGACAGAGACCATAGCTGATCAAGTACTTGCTACGGAAGACATGTCCACTACCCCGGATGACATACATGTTCCTGCGGAAGCTCAGTCAGCTGCACCAGAAAATGAGATGAACTATTTTGTTGACTCTCCATCATAACTACCCTCATCTCCAACAACCAGCATCACAAACCTGGATTCATCCATCCAAGTTAATGATGTACCAACAGTTAGAACACATAAGTATCACCCAATTGATAACCTGATAGGTGACCTCAACAGCAGTACTACCAGAAGACAAGGGGGAGCTGTAAACACTTGTCTATTCTCCTGCTTTCTATCTCAAGTAGTTCCACCCAACATAACAGAAGCCTTGAAAGACAATAGCTGGATTGAAGCAATGCAAGAAGAACTTCAGCAATTCAGGAAACAGAAGGTGTGGAATCTAGTTGATCTCCCTAAAGGCCAATATCCTATTGGCACAAGGTGGTTATTAAAAAACAAGCTAGATGATAGGGGAATAATAATCAGAAACAAAGCAAGGCTAATTGCTCAAGGCTACACACAAGAGGAAAGAATAGACTATGATGAAGTCTTTGCACCAGTTGCAAGGATTGAGGCAATTAGAGTGTTCTTGGCATATGCATCATATAAGAAGTTCACAGTTTATCAAATGGATGTAAAATGTGCCTTTTTATATGGTAAGATTGATGAAGAGGTCTATGTATCTCAACCACCAGGTTTTGAAGATCCTGATTACCCTCATAGGGTGTACAAGCTTGACAAAGCTTTATATGGACTTCATCAAGCACCAATAAAATGGTATGAAACACTGTCCAAGTTCTTCTAAAACATGGATACAAGAGAGGAACAATTGACCAGACACTCTTCCTCAAACACGAACACCAAGTCCTCTTAGTTGTTCAAATATATGTTGATGACATCATATTTGGATCAACAAACAAGAGACTTTGTGAATAGTTTGAAGCCTTAATGCAATCTGAGTTTCAGATGAGTTCAATGGGAGAATTAACTTTCTTCTTAGGATTACAAGTTCATCAGAAAACATATGGCATCTTCATCAATCAAGAAAAGTATATCCTTCAAACATTAAAGAAATATAACCTTGCAGACTGTACATCATGCAAAACACCAGCATCTACTATAGATAAAATTGTACCAGATCCAATAGGAAAGTTTATTGATCAAAGATTATATAGATCTATGATAAGATCCTTAATGTACTTAACTGCTAGTAGACCTGACATAATGTTTGCTCTGTGTGTGTGTGCTAGGTATCAAGAAAATCCAAAAGAGTCTCATATGAATGCAGTAAAGAGAATATTCAGATACCTCAAAGGGAAACCATCACTTGGACTATGGTATCCCAAAGAAGGAGACTTCAAGCTTTCCTCCTATTCAGATGGTGACTACGGAGGATGCAACAACAATAGAAAGTCAACAATAGGAGGATGTCAATTCATAGGTCCAAGACTTGTGTCTTGGCAGTGCAAAAAGCAAACAAATGTTTCAGTATCCACAGCAGAGGCTGAATACATAGCTGCTTTAGCAGGCTGCTCCCAGGTGCTATGGTTACAAAATCAATTACTTGATTATGGTTACAACTTTCTCCATACACTAATATATATAGACAACTCAGCTGCTATGTTTATTATTGCTAATCTAGTCCAATATAGTAAAACTAAGCATATAGAAATCAGATACCATTTCTCTAAGAGATTGCTTAGAAAAGGGACTAATTAAGTTGATCAAAGTAGATACAACAAATCAACTTGCTGACTTATTCACTAAGGCCTTTGATTCAGTAAGATTTCAGTTCTTAATTGAATCCTTAGGCATGATCAACTTAGAATAAGTTCAAAACATTAACAACAAGTATATAGGCTCATTAACTGACATCATATGAGGATACAAAATAAACTTATGTGTAAGGCATTTGATAATCTAAGGATATGATAGTATGCTATTAACATGACATATATCCTGCCTGCACCCAACTAACAACTGATCTGATGTGTTGAATATGTGAATAGGTTCATCCTGAGGGGAATATAAGTTATGTCATGCTTAACATAAAGCAAAGATGACTTAGTATGGACAAGTCACTGTGAGGAGTTGACAAGTAAGTCTCATCAGAAAGTACACAACTCATCACTCATACACACTTACTATGTTGTAACACCTTATAAACTCTATCTTTGCGCATCATGACCCTCTGTTTTGCGTGAGCAAAGACCTGGGTCAAATGCCACCTTTGTTTTACGTAAGTAAAGACCTGGTGACCTGATGCTGATCATTAAAAGTTCCAAAAGGAACTGATCTCAAAAGAATCCTAAAGGATCAACTATATAGTATTACAAGAGCATACATAAAAGGCATTAATAAGACCTCAAAGAAATCTTAAGATAGAGCTTATAATCTACGAAACATGGTCTGTGTGATAAAGTGATGAATTGATCACAATCAGGGAGACAGACTTTCACACTCCTTGCATGATGCATTCATACTTGTTTATCTTTAATTCTACCAAACATGATAACTAGCAGGACATGCCCACTATACACTCTAGATTGAACTTCTGCGGATCACTATATTCGCAATTTGCACTAGATCCAGTAGGCATTTAACTCACCCAGCATAAGCAGGAATGTGTCTGATTAATAGTATGATCCTTAGTTTCTCAACCAATTGCCTGACACGGCACACTAGACTCATATGATTTTCAGTTACACATATTCACTGATCTTACGATTTCCTTATAAATTTTTGATAAACTCATCCGTAGATGATTAATCACAAATTTAGGGGGAGTAGTACCTTGTGAACCTGAGTATAACTGATCAATTAGTTCCCTTTATCTGAGTAGCATATCTGATTAATTAATTCCTTTCGGAATAGATGTCCTACGAAAGATATGAGCTAACTTCCGTAGATTAGATGGTGAAATATGCTCATCCGCAGATGTTTCTGCGGAAGACGCATGGTTCCACTTCCGTAGATAAAAGTACGAAAGAAACAGAACTATGCTTTGCGTAATGTGATCATTAATTGCTTTTAATTGCTTTTAAAGAAATTATCAGGCATAGTTAATGACATCGGAGGGATAAAAAGTGTAAATGGGTCCCACTTATTAGACAGCCTGTTCGAAAAGGTATATAAAGGCACTTCGACCTTTGGCCTTTCTATTCATTTTCAAAACACGCCCTGACCTAAAAACTTTTCATCCAAAACCCCCTTCCACCTCACCAAAATCAATCACTATAAACATCAATCATCTCTGCTATCATGGCGAATAGATTCATAAAGGACCACAATGTGTGTGCTTTCTTGAACCCAGATGTGGATGACGAGTGCAGGGACATTATACAATACCTGAGGAGAACACGACTCCATTACGCACTAACAGCAGACCCCCTCATCTTTCAATCTCACATGATAGACTTTTAGAGCTCCGCACAAGTAGGAAATGAGGGAGAAGGATCTGTTATCGCCGCATTCATAGGGAATCTACCCCTCTGGATAGAGGAAAGAACAATACGCAGAGTATTAGAATTAGGAGATGAAGAAGCAGGGCATCCTGATGTATTTGATCATGAATACATTCAGAAAGTGTTTGCCCTTATGGGGTATGATGGTGACTATGAGCACGGAGAGATCAAGAAGGGAAGATTATGCAAGCCCTATCGATTTTTATGTCACACGTACCTCAAGTGCCTATCCAACCGGAAATCTGGGTTAGACAGATTCTCAAGGCACATATCTTCCGGAATCATCGGCATATTTGAAGGGAGGAAGTACAACTACGCCAAGTACATCCTCAATTGCCTACGTGACCACATAGGAGTGCAAAAAGAGAATAAGATGTTTATGTTCCCAAGATTCATTCAGCTAATCATTAATGATCAACTGCCGGGCGTGGAAAGAGAGGGAGATATTCTAGTATAAACACATCTAGGAAGATCCCTGCTCAATAAACTAAAAGGGCAGTATGAAGGAGGCAGTATGGACATGTTCACTCATGTATTGGATGAACATGAGGACATTCCTTAGGAGCTGCTATGGGAAGAAGAACAACCAACTGCTAGCTCATCAGCACCATCTGCTAGCTCATCAGCACCATCTGCTACTCACTCACAGCCTCAAACACCACCACATACCTCACCAAATCACCCCAACAAGAATCATAGCTACCACCATCACCCATCCACTTGACATCTTCAAGTGAGAACACTGAACCCATCTCCCTTGACCAATCACCAACTTTAATCAATACTGCCTCAACTGAAGTAGTTGGTCAGGATGAGACTGAACCTTCACTCCTACACTCACCAAATTCCATCACATCAATTAATACCGATGCCACACAACCCATATCTCTTCCTCCACCAACTGAACTAATCATCTCTCCCACTCCCACTGAACACATTGTCAGCCCAACTCAAACAGAAGAGCTTAATCTTGATGAGAAAGAAGATGAGGTTGTGAATGATAGAGAAATTAAAGAAATCTACAGTGAAGCAGCAGATGTAGGTGAGGAAGTTGCACAGGATGAGGGTGCTTACACTGATGTAATTGCTTACAAATAAGATGACTTGGAAGAAGAAGATATTAGTGTAAGCAAACGCTACTTGGTGGCCCAGTACAACAACCTTGTACTGAAGAGTAACAAGAGGATGGAAAAGCTGAGAAGGATGAAAAAGGAGTTGAATGAGAAAGTTGAAGCCATTTGAAGCCTGGAGAGCAGAGTACAAAGGCTGAGGGAAGATGAAGTAATGAACAACAAAGTAATAGATGCTTTAAACGATCTGGTAGATGAGCAAGCTGCAAGTCTGAAGCTGAAAGATAATGAGATTGCAAGTTTAAAGAAGAAATCGATTGAGGCTGAATAGACTAAAGGTGAAACAGCAATGATCACCTACAGCAGAAAAAGGAAGTATTTGGGGAAGTTAGCTGATGCGTCTGGAGAATCATCAAAGAAGATCAAAATAGATTCTCCTGAGTATCAAACTCCATTGAAACAACAAGTAAAAGAAAGTGACCCTGAATGGGAAGAGCTGACTAAAGAAGAATCTGATGAGAGCAAACAAGAAGATCTGCTATCAACCAGAGACATCCTAGAGGAAAGAACCCAATCTGCCATGTTCATGGATCTAATAAATAATGGTTTTCCATATGACATGGTAGAAAGGATGAATATGTCTGAGCTGATGCAGACGATCAAAGAATTTGATGCAGTGAGAATGATGATCCCAATGTGCAATTATGAATCATTCTCAAAATTCAAGACAATGGAGAAAACCAAAAAGGAATTGGGTCACTGTGACACATCCAAGCTGACCAGGTACAACATGGTCTGTTGGCTGCAAAGCCATAACCATAGTCAACATGAGCTTAAAGGAAGATCTGTTGGAGAATTAAGGGTAATGATGGATGATGTGATGAAAGTAGAGCTGGAAACTGGTGTTAAATTCAGATCTGGAGCCCCCAATCCTGCATATCAACAACGATCACAAACTCCTGCTGAACCCACCATGATCAAAGCCAAAGATATGTATAAGGGAAATGAGAAAATGATCAGAGAGCCAAGGAAGTTAGTCCCACACAAGATCTGGCCTCTAGGCACTGCTGTAAGAGAGATCACTGAACAGAAAACTACACTGATTCAATTCTTTAATCTAATCACAAAACCTGAAGAAGCAGAGGACCATCAAATAATAGCATGGAAGTATGATGGTGAATGGGACTGTGCACTGATCAAAAGGACATCTGGCATGATGCAATACTTCCCACGAGTAGAACTTTTACTAGCACTACCAGATGTAGACCTTTATTCACTTTAAAACATTCCCATCACCAATTACCCCATAAGTCCAAGAGGAAGAGACTTCTCCAGACTTGTGACCAAACTGAGTCACAAGTTCAAGGGAGATGTTCTCAGGGAAGCTAGATTGGTGGATGCAGAGCATATAAAGAGAAAATTAAGGAAGTCTCAACCCAAGTCTCAATTGGTTGATAAAGAATTTTTGAAAAAGATTGGTGCTGAAGACTCAGCTAATGCATCAGTCAAAGTGATTGAAGGAAATCAGTTTACATGCCCAATCACAGAATGGGGTATGCTGAGAAAACAAAAGAATTGGTGCTACAGAGGAATGATCCACAGAAAAGGGGACAAAGTATCAGATTATTTGATCCTGTGGAAATCAAACTTCTGCACCCGAGCTATACCTCATATCTGTATGATAAATTTTTCCCGAAGCTGCAAGATCAAACGGCTCAGAATGATTTGTGCTTATATGTACATCTTATCCAAGTCATAGACAAATTACATGCCAAGGCTAATAAAAGGAGGAAGTATGAAGCAGGCCAGCTAATAGGATCAGAAATCAAGCAAATCACTAAACTAAGAATTTCAGAACAGGATGACTTGGAAGTGGTGTGCAATAATAGTGTTATTGCAACACTCACCACTGAAGAAGATATCCTGGGCTTGAAATACAAAACTTTGAAGAGAATGAGCCGAAGACAGATCAGTTTTAAATATGAAGATCAAAAATCTGCTGCTGACTACTTCAAATCAAAAATTTTGGCAAGAGTGAATGAACTTAGAGTGCTAAACCAATGATTACTAGAGTCTAAACCTAAGGGGGAGTACTGTTAGGGATAGATCTCTTGTATAGGTTTAGATGATATATGTCGCTCTTGTAATCATAATTGTAATTATTGTTCTTAATGATATAATATGAATATGTTTAATTATGATTGTGTTTATGAATTAAGAAACATTTATTTTGCACTTCATTTAATATATTCATCTATGATATAATATATTTCAGAATGTATGTGTGAATGTGCAGGAAACATTAAATACTGTCAATTTGGAAAATTGACTAAGTGTTGGAACAACTACGGATGAATAAAGTGTTCTTCAATATATGTTCTTAGGAACATAACTGAAGAATGTACATCCGTGGATCTCATACGAAAGAACAACTTCAGCTGAACAAGAAAAGTGAAGCTGCTGGAGGGATTGCTGCGGAAGACAAGAACTCATGCGGAAGCACAAGAACAAGTACAGTACAACAGTTGCTGTAGAAGACTAGTTACCTGCGGAAGAGTAAATTCCTACGGAAGACCAATTAACTCGAAGGTCAACATCAAGTTAACGTGGCAGAACAACAACAACATTAATGACAATGGAAGACATATTATTCAAGCAGATATTCCACGTCACATCAACAAACTTTATTCATATTAGATTCGTTGTAAATCTCAAATTCCTAAGCCGATAAACATGGCAAGGATTTTAGATAAGTTTGATTAGCTTAATTATAGCAACAAAATAGCTAGCGATAGAACAGAATTAGATCTCTATATATATATGAGATCAACAACATAGATCATAGACACAACAACTGTTTTAGATCATTAGAATCATCAGTAATCATTATCTGAATCATTGTATTCAAGATCAGCAATATCAATAGCAATAAGAAAGCATTATGATCAACGTTCTTGAGTATTCATGGTTTGATTATTCTTATTTTTGTGTGTGATTATGTGATTGAATTCGTAGAATAAACACCAAGTATTGATAATTCTGCAATCAATACTTGTTCAAATCAAGTCTGATAATTCCTGATCGATCCTAGGATTCACACACATGACACACAACTCAAAGTTGAGAGTCATTGATTTGCACATAAGATATAGAGGTATTACTTTTATGGTACCAAATGCATCATTACACTGATCACAAGAGCCTTTAGTATATCTTTGAACAGAAGGAGCTGAGCATGAGACAACATAGTTGCGTCGACCTATTGAATGACTATGACAATGTGATGAAGTACCATCCGCATAAGTCAAATGTTGTAGCCGATGCCCTAAATCGAAAGTAAACACCTAAACCAAAATGGGTGCGAGCATTAAAGCTTACCATTCACGCTAGAGTACCTGATCAAATCCGTAATGCTCAAATTAAGGCTTTGAAGGACGAGAATCTAAAAGTAGAGTAATGCGATACATGGAAAAGCAATTAGTGATAAAATCCGAAGGAATTCGTTATTTCATGTAACGAATATGTATTTTCTGTAAGTGAATTTACAAGAGCTGGTAATGGATGAAACTTATACGACTCGATATCCCATTCATTGAGGTTCAGGTAAGATGTACCATGATTTGAAAGTTCTTTATCAGTGGCAGAATGTGAAAGGAAATATTGCCATGCATGTAAGTAAGTGTTTAACTTATTGTAAAGTTAAGGTGGAATATCAAGGACCGTCTGGATTACTTCAACAGCCATAAATTCTAGAATGGAAGTGGGAGTAGATCTCATGGATTTTATTGTGAAGTTACCTCGAACTCTCAGCGGATGCGATACAATTTGGGTAATGATAGATAGTATGGCAAAATCCAAACACTTCCTGGATATTAGAGAGACTGATTGAATTGAGAAGTTAACTCGCACCTATCTAAGAGAAAATGTCTCTCAGCACGAAATTCTAGTTTTTCATCATCTCCGATCGTGACATTTGATTCATTCCTTATTTTTAGAAGTCATTGCAATGGTCATTGGGAACATGGTTGGATAGGAGAACAGTGTATCATCCGCAAATTGATAGTTAGAATGAGCGTACAATTTAGACTCTAGAATACATGATACGAGCATATGTTATGATTTAGGTAGTAGTTTGGAAACCCATCCACCTTTGATTAATGTTTCCTATGATAACAATTACCACATGACGATCAAGGCCGCACTGTTTTAGACACTCTATGGAAGTAAGTGTCGATCACCTATCTATTGGGCAAAAATTAATGGAAAGTCAACTTACTGCTCCTGAGTTTGTGCATGAGACGACTAAGAAGATCGTACAAATTCGTAACCATAGGGTAGCAGCATATGACTGACTAAGGATTTACGTGGGCCAATGCCAAAAACCCAGTGAATATCAAATCGACAACAATGTACTTCTAAAAGTGTCACCTTGGAAAGGTGAAATTCGTTTTGGAAAAATGAGAAAAGTTAAACACGCGCTACGTTGGATCTTTTGAGATTATCAAAAGGGTTGGTACAGTAGATTAACAACTCAATTTGCCTAGAGAACTCAGTGAAGTATATAACGTGTTACACATTTCAAACATGAAGAAATGTCTGTCTCATAGACAATCGTCAATTTGTTTAACGAGAAACAGATAGACGCACAGCTGCGATTCGTCGAGGAACTAGTTAAAATCATGGACCAAGTGGTCAAAAACACTCAAGCGTAATTGTACCTCTATCGCTAAAGTTAGTTTGAACTCTATGCGTGGACCAGAGTTTACCTTGGAATGCGAGAATCATATAAAGGCCAAATACCCGCAGTTATTCAAAGATGCGTCGCTAAGTGCCAACGTTACTAGTTGAGAATTTTGGAGCAAAATTCCTTCAACAAGGGGATGATGTGGAAACCAAGAAATTTCCGTCGCTCTTTTATTAGAGTTAGTTAAATTTCGGGATGAAATTTCTTTCAACAGGGGGATGATGTGACACCCGGCATTTCAGGTCACTTTCCGATCAACATGAACATGGTTTTCTGATCATGCATTCGTGCATTTAAACTTGTTCACTTAAATGCTTCATTTATTGCACAAACATTCACAAACCTTTCAAGGAACGGTAATTCAGAGAATTGCTAAATCGCACACGCGCCTGTCCCCGAATATTGGTGATTTATCAAAATAGTTTTCAAACAATCATAATTGATATGAAATTTAGTTGCGAAATTTGGGAATTTTCTAGCATTTACGTGTTTTCGCGTATTTTCGGCTTTTAAAGCCTAAAAATTATTAAAATGACTTTGAACTAGAAAAATAAATATTATTTCATGTTATTAATTTTTAATTGATATTATGTGATCATTTTGTGGTTTAAGTGTATAAAAAGTTCAATCGCGTAACGTTAAAACAATTTTATAGAACAACGGGGCCTTATTTGAAAAAAAGTATAAAACCCAACCCCCCAAGCCTAATCACCATTTGGCCATCCCTTTCCCCTTCCCCTTCATAATTAATTGTGCCCAGGTGATAGCAATCCAGGGATGGGATGCACCTGGGAAGTTTTTCACCTGGACAACCAAAATCAAATCCGTGAGCTCGTCGTAGGCAAAGTGGACAATATCGGTAGTACAAGGGGCCGGGTGTTACAGAATGCTACCAGAGCCACTCCTATAACATTCAGCATGGTAAGACAAACCTCACCGAGGATGGTGAGTTCTCGGGCTCATCGATGACGAATGAGTCCAAAGGGGGGAGGGTTGGTTGTGACATCCTATATAAATCCCACATCGGCCATAGACAAAAGAGATGTCTTTTTCATAAGGAATGCCCTGTCTCTAATATCACCAAATCATTTTAGGCGTATTAGTTGTGGATGAGAGGAGAACTCCACATTTAAGCGTGCTCATGTGGTAGCAATCTAGGGATGGGTGACCCCTGGGAAGTTTTCACTTGGGTAACCAAAAGCAAATCCATGAGCTCCTTGTGGGCAATACGGATAATATTGGTGGTACGAGGGGCCGGGTGTTACAATCATAACCTTCACTTTGTTTACTTTTTATTTATGTATACTGGTTTATATGTTATTGCTCAACTATAAAAAACCTTACTCAATAGAACATCATGCGTATCAGAAGGAATTTTCTTAAAGGATTTTGGATATCACGATAATTATACTATTAGGGTTCGTATGATTTGTTTATATGATTGTTATGTAAGAAAGATTTGGTTGTCATTTTCTCTGGGCTCTTCGCTTATATAGTTCTATATGTATATACTTAAAAGCTATGAGGAAATGTGGCCAAAATTTTTTTAAACAAATAATCATGTAATGCACCTTCATATATAAGGTCATGTATTCAGAAAGTGGGTGTAGCAGCATACCCTTGTGAATTCTCTATCCGTTGTCTAATTTTTTTCTCATTTCGTGGATAGTTTTTATCCACTTAAATCCTAAATTATATTGCAGTTTCATAATCATGTCTGTCGAGAAAACCTGACTTACTAATCGGGAACGTAGATCACCTGAGTCCCTGCAAGCACTTAACTTTTTTATTGATATGCGCAAAAAACTTGTCGACAACACTGGCAAAATTAGATGTTCGTGTGTAGTATTTCAGAATATCGTATTATTAGGATAGGTTAAAATGAAATATCATTTGGAAATATGTGACATATGCCGGACGCACATGGATTTGATCTATCATGGTGAAAGTTTAATTTCTAAAGTTGTAGTTGTAGATGATGTTGGGTCAACAAACGATATTCGAAAGTGTTATGGAAGATAGTAACAACGACAAGTAATCGCTAGGGACAAACCTTTAGCGGCGACAATTGTACTTTTTTGCGGAGCCAATTGTCTATGCCAATTGTCGGCGCTAACAATCAAAATCTTTGTAGGGTTCGTTGCATAGCAAAAGATTCCTTCATTTATCAGACTTTACTGTACAATCAAGGTTGCGTTTACTTTTACATGCGGTCTCAAACGGATGGAGATTAGTTGTCATCCATGCTATATTTTCAATTGTAATTGTACTTTATTTACTGTTAAAATTAGTAATAGGTATCGGTTCATTAAATTGCAACTGTTGTTCATATTCTTTTCCTGTTTTGATTGAATATCTAAAATTCATACTTTGATGCGTGTATACATACAAACATGCGAAACATATAAAATGTGAGATAAATAGAAAAAATCTCTATTTTCAAAAAAAATGTAAATCAAATTTTAAATTTTAGTAGATACATCTTATCTCACATTTCTCACTATAAAAGTATTCTTACTTGATCAAGATTACATATACACACACGTACAGTTAGACACAAATATACATTATAAAAAATGTTGTAGTTCATGCATCATGCATGTATCGTGTCGAATATTCTCACACATGACTCGTGAAGTTGTAAATTCCCTTTTTAAGTTTTGTAGTGTTTTATAAATTGTAGTCAAATCTTCCTCAAGTAGTATATTTCATAGTTGAAGGAATTTGACATGAAGAACATCACTATGTTTATTATTCTTCTTCTTATTACTTCTATGACTACGGGTACCATCAATTAATTCCTTGCATATTTTACTCTTCTTTTTTAGTTATGTATATACATATTTGTGCGTGCACATATGCATTCTTTTTGCACACACGTCCATGCGTTTGTGGCTTTGTGCACAGAAGGTTGAGGGATGGGGTGTCAACTACTATATATATGTGTTCGCATCAATGTAGATTCTACATACGTAACATAAGTTGGTTTTAGGTTATGTTGCAAATGTTCCGTCTATGTTATGGAACATAATCTTTTAAAAGTTTTATTTGATTTTCGTATTTCACAACAACTTTTAGTTAAGCAAAAGTAAGTAAAGTTGTGAAAACTAGTGATAAGTTTTTTTCTTAATTTATAGGTGCCAAAGGTGTGATAGAAGAGAGAATTAACAAAACGGGAGTTTGTGTGGAAACCACAAAATGTGGAGTACCCATAGCGTATTGTTGTAACAGTGCTGAAAATTGTTTATGTGTGCTACATCCCAGGAAGAATGTAAAAAGAAGTGCAAATAAGTCGTGCGATGTTAAAAATAAAAAAATAATTAACTAAAAGGTTTGCTATTTGTTTCTTAAAATATTGTTTAAGTGGTTAATTATTCACCAACTTACACTTGCTAAATGTTAAGATTACTGATATTCCACACGTCTCTAATTTCCATCTTATTTTTGAAAAACATTTGGTGCCTAAATACTTCAGAAGCACAATTGGTAATTTCAGTGTGTAAGACAAAAAAACAATTTTCTCTTCTTACAAGTTTAGAACAAGCGCTTAATTAAGCACCTTTGCTTATTTATTTTTTTGACTTTTAACTATTTTTTTCTCTTTATAAACAACTTGTAGCAGCCAGGTACTTCTCTTTTACTTTTCTTAACTTATATTTTAAACTTTTTTTTTTCCAATTGAATACAATTAAAGTTAAACTTTTAAAATGGCACATTTAATATTTTAATAAATTAATTTAATTCCTTTTTCTTATCTCTTATCCCTTCTCACGACACTGTGTTTTTAATTAAAGTTTAGACATCTTTAACTCAATTTGTAAACCATAATGCCCTTCAGTCGCTACACTCTTTCAATAGAAGTAAAACATTTAAACCACAATACTCATTCTCTACCGTTGCGTGGCTAGCTCATGAGAGCCTGGCCGTCCCGAGGCTGCATCAAGGGTGGAGTAGTGTTCCTTGCCCTAGCGTGTGTGATATAAGAGCCAACTCAATTCTCCAGTGCCGCTACCGACGGAACTCCCTTACCTCTAAGGAAGTTAAAGACTATCTATTTATAAAAGACAAGACATTACATTAAATTACATTACATTACATTAAATTAAATTACTTATATTATACTATATTGTATTATATTATACTATCTATTTAAAAAGAAGTTAGAATGAATAGTAGTTACTTAAATCAGGGCCTTTAGTCTTATATGGCGATTTTTGTATGTGCGGCCCTTTATCTCACTGCAAAATGGCTTCAGGATTGAAAAGATAAAGAAGAAAAAGTTGAATAAGGGGAATAATAAGGAGAAGGGGAGGATGGACGTACAAGTTCATGAGGTAAGATGCTCAAATCGAAGTGCAAATTTTAATTTGTTGCCTCTTTTCATACTAATACTTATACTTTGATTTTACCTGAATTATCCATAGATTTTATGTGGTAGATTCTACAACAATATTAGGAATTATCTATTTTGGAATAATAGTCAGTGGCTGCTGGAATACCTCATTTAAACAGCCTATAGTCGAATAAAATTTGAAGTTTAAGTATGTGATGTCACAAGAGATTCACAGAATGTTCATAGAGTGTTAGAACTTGCTAGCCTATCAAGTTTCGGGCAATTTATGGAACTTTCTTCAAAGACCGGAACTCACATCTTTAGGCTGTTCAAGGTATCAAACGCTTGCCAAATTTGCATAAAAGCTCATTTAGTTATGTAAATATTGGAGTTTTCGGGGTGTACAGCTTTAAACATCAGTTTTAAGACCTTTACGGATTTACAAATCTATAATTTTTTTTGAAGTTTTGAATTTATATATCTTCACATTTGAAAAAGTTTAGCATTACATGTAAATGTGATTATTTAACTATGAATGCAATTGAGCTGAATGGTTTTTAGCCCAAATGACATGATCACAGTTCAAAACCATCATTAAGTGGTAGATTATGCAATGTCAAGCTATTGACTTATGAATGGCAATTTCGGTTCTCTTTATGATATTTATACATGCAATAATTACTTTGTAAATGGACATTCGAACAGTTTTTGTTCGAGAAATTGGTACGTGAAACATTTATGAGATTGGTATATTCATGCGTTGGACTATGAACAACATTTTTGATATGAGCAGAATGATCTATAAAGATTCAGATAAGAACTTAGCTTCTTTTTCATCTGATATATATGCTGTTAGTATCTTACCCATTACACTGACCAACATATTATTGTCATAATGATCGTTATCATGTAAATCTTGGGTATTAATTATACTTCGCTGATGCAAACTTTCTGATCCATCCTTTTATGGCATTGAATACTTTTTTATAATATTATGTATTTTTCATGTTTACACAATCTACATTGGCCAATGCTAAACTGATCATGATCCCATTATATATGAAAAAGTTGTTAACAATTGAAGTTTATGTTTGAACTAGGTTGCTCTAATGGTTAAAGGAACGAGTTCATATGCCAATGTTTTTAGGGGGTTAACCGAATGAGATTTGGTTTACATGGTGGAATTTTTCATATGCGCTTAATAAAAGAGTGTATTTATTCTTGCGGAAATAAAAGACAACACATGATGAAATTGACATCATGCTTTTCGTTCTCTCATCATCAACATTGGCCCTCATGTTTCTCTGGTAATCAACAGTAAGTTGCCTATTTAGAAGTGTACAAATCTTTCATAACCTATAAGTTGTGAGAAAAAGCTTGAATATTTTCGTCTTTCTACTTTTGTTGTTTCACTGTTTCTTGGTGATTGAAGCCAAATATTTGCATGCTATTGCTTTAAAAGTGCGTTTTCATCTTAGGTGATATCATGTGTTATTTAAGTTTACAGTTGATCCACATCTCAAAATTATAAAATTTCAATGCACTTCCAAATATTTGCCTAATCTTTTCCAAAATTCATGGGTTCTCAATCATTGTATGATTAATGAAGAAAAAAATCCAAATCGCCGAAGCTTGAATGGCGAAACAACCAAAAAGGCAACACCAACAATCGTTAGGATCACATTAAATTTATTGTATACATAAATGTGACCTGTTCAGAAAGTTGCATTTTATGAATGATTTTGAAAAGTTTACTTGAAAATGCATCTATTATCTACGTTTACTTGAAGATTCATCTACTATTTGCAATATGTTTGTTGAAATACCCAGATGGGTTATAAAAGCGATATAGGGTTTGGTACAATTCTTCAAATATTCAAGCAGCAGATCCTTGAACTTATTTATTTTATCCTTAGGATTCTCCATCAAATATTAAAGCAACAGTTCTTGAGTTCTACATATTATCAAACTTTTTACTCCTTATATGCATTAATTAATTTTTCCTATGGATCTCTGATGAATTGAATCTTTTTTGGTTTAATTTGTGTGTAGGCCGGTATCACCTCACTTTGAAGACCACATCTTCTTAGCTATGGTGAGTTTGATTGCCATTTTCTTTGAAGTTCTTTGTTCATAGTATTTTGAATTTTGATTTAATTGTGGTATTACACAATAAAACAGGAAAATGATAAATTATTAATTATAGTTATTTCAGATTTGAACACAGAGTTCCTGGATGGAGAGAAGTATAGGATTGAGACGAAAGTATGGAAATTGCTTAGAGGGTTAATTGTGATGGTAAAAACGTTGTCAAAATGACTTTTTGTAGTTTTATCGTGATCTATAGATACTAATAGTTTTGTATAATATGTATATATCCTTATTAGTTATCTTGAGCATGGCTGCTATATATTACTATAATTAAATACTGATGAAATGCTTGATCAGGTTGTTGTTGGTTTCTATTTCTAACTAATTCTTATATCCATGACCCTTGCAGTGAGAACATTGATTAACGTTTGGATTGTTAGTATTGTATTAGCATTCATAGTTGCAAGTTATTATTATTTCTTATAGATGGAACAACATAATCTAATAAAAAACAAGACAAGATATTGGAATTAACTATCAAAGTCACAAAAAACGAGTGCAAAAGTAATCCTAACTTTATAATCTTTCTAATTCAATGTCACTCAATTAACTAAGCTTCTACGATGAGCCATGTGGTCGGTCAAGAAACATTTTGACTTCCTGAATGTTCTACATTCAAATGACAAATTGTTTAAGATCATCCTTAACGGTTGAGGTTTGAATGTCAAATACTCAACGATTTAGAAAGCCAAGGTTCTTTCGATAAGGCTAACAAGCTTGGGCAAGGGGAATTTTGAGCGGTAAACAAGGTAGTCTTATAAATTCATCTAATCGGCCTTATTAAAACAAGCTTAGTTATGTCTATTTGCATACTCTGAAGTTGTTGTTAGTTTAAGCTGTTCTGTTTTAATCATGTATTATGTACTTTGTCACAGGGTATCCTTTCAAAAGTAAGAGAGATTGCTATCAAGATAATCTTCGTCAACCTCACACATCTAGCTGGTGATTTCCATAATGAAGTCAACATAATTAACAAAAAACTGGTCCAACATGTAGGATTTAGGCGCAAAAGCATAAGTGATATTACAGTTGCGGTAGTTGTGACATCGGTAAATTTCCGTTACCAAACTCCGTTAATTCCGTTAGGTATTGCATACACGTGTCGTGAGCACACACTAGTTGTTGTTGAACGTTGGTGACCTAATAATAATTAACAATGGTTATTACTTATGAAAGTAGACTAGCTATCTATTTCATTGCACTTCTTATGTTTTACAACTGTTACTGTTCATGTTAAACGCAAACTCTTGAACTCACCAACCGTTGTGTTGACTTTTTTAGTATGCTATTCTCAGGTCGAGGTTAGCAGCAGCGCCTAGTAGCACTCATGGGTCAGCATGCATTGGAATAAACATTGTTTTGCATTTGGGATTTAATATACATTTTGTTTTAAATAATGGTTTGGCGCGTGTTTGCGTATTTTGCATTTCATTACTTTGGGTTTGACTTATTTACAAAGGCTTCCGCCAGTTTTAATAATAAACTCTTGTTTGTTTTAAATGTTTCATATAGTGTCGTTCTGAGTAACTAATGACTTGGATCCTGGTTTGTTCACACGCCTCGCGGTAGAACCCCGCACGTGGAATTTGAGGGTGTGACAGATTGGTATCAGAGCCATTGGTTATAGGTAACTAGGTTGCATACACACTAGTCTGTAACCGCACAGTTAGTTAGTTACTCGTTACTTATTCCCTTACTGTTACTCATTGGCATACACGTCGCATACACTGTAGTATGGCATCACCATCATCTTCATCCCCTATTCGACACGAGCCGGGAAAGGAACCCGATGTTCCTACTATTCCTTCATCGTCTACGAGTTATGGTTCTCGACCCCCTATGTTTATATCTGATGCGTATCTTACGGGAGAGCCTATGATTGAGCGGGACATGGCTAATCCTAACAATTGGGACTGGTATCGTACTGCACTGATAGGATGCTCGAAACGGAGTGTGTTCCATTTTCGATTACTACCATGACTAGAGATTCCATATTATACCCTCTACCCTACACCCCTTATAGGGCTATCGCTGCTGTGGTGGCCTCACATGACCGACTGCGACAAAATGTCGAAGCGAAATTTAAAAGGTTGGACGCGCGACAGGAGCATGACAACCTAGTGTACGAGGAGATGGAAGACTCATGGCTCGATATGCAAGGATGCCAGGATGGTCAAACAGGAGAGATCCAGACTCTACGTGGACAGGTTGCTGAGTTGACGGCTACACTGAATGCGACGCGCGATCAGCTTCACGAGGCTATAGTTAGTATACATGAGTTGGAAAACTAGCTCGAGCCTCAGGAGGCCCCGATGGAGGAGCCTCAGGAGGTACCAGAGAGGTACCCGAGGAGGAGCCAGAGGAAGATCTGGAAGAAGAACCGGATGAAGTCCAGAAGTTGGAGGTTGAGTTCTGGCAGTTAAAGATGGAGGGATCCGAGATCGAGGCCTACATTACGAGGTGTCACGAGTTGGCGACTCTCTATCCTAGAATGATAAACCCGCCAATCAAGAGGATCGAACTCTATCTGCGTGGGTTGGTGCCAAAATACAAAGTATGGTGACTGCTTCAAACCTCACCACTATCCAGCAGGCTATCCAACTAGCTCACTAGCTTACGGACCAGGCGGTGGAACAAGGCAAGCTACCCAAGTGGGGCACTGTGGCAAGCGTGCCCGATAACAAGCGCAAGTGGGAAAACACTAGTAATAAAGGTTCCTCATCAAACAGTCAACCTCAGCAGCTACAGCAGAAGAAATTTGATAACAATCGGAGTTTCAACCATGGATCTTCATCAGCACCAGGGACCAGGTGGATACGTGGGAAAGTACCCCAAGTGCAGTCGATGCAACTACCACCATACTAGCAGGTGCGATAACTTTCGATGCTAGCATTGTGGGAAGGATGGACACGCGGCAAAGGATTGCCATGATGAGTTGAAGAAGAAGCCCCAGTAGCCCCAAGGACACTACAAGAGGAATTGTCCTCAGTTAAAGAAAAACGTGAATGGTGCTAGCAACGATGGAAACAACAACAACCACGGCAATGGTGACAACAATGGTGGCAACAATGGAGGAGCTAAAGGGAGAGCCTTTGTCATGGGTTCAGGTTAGGCTCCAAACGACCCTACTATTGTTACTGGTAAATTTTCTGTTAATGGTCGTTTTGCTACTGTATTGTTTAACACTAGAGCCGATATAAGTTTTATCTCTACTAAGTTTAGTAGTGTCTTAAGTGACATACCTTCTACGTTGGCATCTAAATATACCGTAGAACTAGCTGATCGTAAGCAAATCTATGTTACACACATCCTTAAGGGTTGCAAGATAGAACTTGCTGGTCATACCTTTGATATCGACCTCATGCCTGTTACACTTGGGAGTTTCGATGTGGTCGTGGGCATGGATTGGCTGTCCAAGAAGCAGACGAAAGTCATTTATCACTAGAAGGTCATCCGCATTCCTCTCCTGGATAGGGAATTCTTTCAGTTAAAGGCGAGAAGAGTGGTGCTGTGATAGGCATCATATCCTTTATGAAAGCGCAGAAGTGGCTAAGCAAGAGTCGCTTAGCCATATTAGCCCTTGTAACTGACAAGCAACAGGAGGAAAAGAAGATAGAGAATATTCCGATAGTTCGTGACTTTCCAGAGGTGTTTTCAGAGGATCTTCCTGGACTACCACTTCATCATCAAGTTGAGTTTCAAATTGATTTGACTCCCGGAGCAGCTCCAATTGCGAGAGCACCTTACTGGTTAGCTCCGAACGAATTGCAGGAACTATCTGCACAACTTCAAGAGCTGTTGGATAAAGGGTTTATTCGATCAAGCTTATCACCATGGGGAGCACCTGTTCTCTTTATTAAGAAGAAGGATGGCACATTTTGAATGTGTATCGATTACAAAGAATTGAACAAAGTTACAGTCAAGAATCGATACCCTTTGCCTCGTATAGATGATTTGTTTGATCAACTCCAAGGATCAAGCTATTATTCTAAGATTGATTTAAGGTCAGGCTACCATCAACTGAGAGTTTGAGAGGAAGACATCTCAAAGACCGCATTTGGTACACGTTATGGTCATTATGAGTTCTTGTTCATGCCATTTGGGTTGAAAAATGCACCAGCAGTATTCATGGATCTCATGAATCGTGTGTGCAAACCCTATCTCGATCAGTTTGTTATCGTGTTTATCGATGACATATTGATCTATTCTAGGATCAAGGAAGAACATGAGGAGCACCTACGTCTAATCTTGGAATTACTTAGAAAGGAACAACTGTACGCCAAGTTTTCCAAGTGTGATTTATGGATTCGCGAAGTGCAATTTCTGGGTCACATTGTTAACGAAAAAGGAATACATGTAGATCCTACAAAGATTGAAACGATAAAGAATTGGTCGGTTCCCAAGACGCCTAGTGAGATATGACAATTTTTTGGACTAGCAGGATATTATCATGTTTCATTGAGGGATTTTCTAAGATCGCTCAACCTCTCACTGCATTGACCCATAAAGGAACAACGGATAAATGGGATGAGAGTCAAGAAGCCGCTTTTCAGTTGTTGAAATAGAAACTTTGTAGCACACCGATATTGGTATTACCCGAGGGAAGTGATGACTTTGTAGTCTACTGTGATGCTTCTATCCAAGGGCTTGGTTGTATCTTGATGCAACGTGACAAAATGATAGCCTATGTCTCGAGACAACTAAAGGTGCACGAGAAGAACTACATCATAAATGACTTGGGACTGGGTGCGGTAGTTTTTGCCTTGAAGATCTGGAGGCATTACTTGTACGGTACCAAATGCACCATTTACACTGATCACAAGAGTCTTCAGCATATCTTTGAGCAAAAAGGGCTAAAGATGAGGCAGCAAAGCTAGGTAGAGTTATTAAATGAGTATGATTGCGTTATTAAGTACCACCTGGGAAAGGCAAATATGGTTGCAGATGCCTTAAGCAGGAAGGAAACTACTAAACCTAGATGAGTACGAGCTTTACAGCTTACTATTAGCACTCAATTACCTGAACAAATCAGGGAAGCTCAGACGGAAGCTTTGAAAGTAGAAAATGTTAAATCTGAATCTTTACGTGGGATGTACAAACAGTTTGAAGTGAAAGCTGATGGAATTTGTTACTTCATGGATAGACTTTGGGTGCCTTTGTATGGAAACCTAAGAGACTTATTATGAATGAAGCACATAAGTCTAAGTATTCTATACACCCTGGTTTTGACAAGATGTATCATGACCTGAAGGCGCACTATTGATGGCCTAATATGAAGGCAGACATAGCTACGTATGTGAGCAAGTGCTTAACCTGTTCTAAGGTTAAAGTTGAATATCAAAAGCCATCTGGATTACTACAACAACCTGAGATTCCTTTGTGGAAGTGGGAACAGATTTTTATGGATTTCATTACTAAATTACCCCAGACCCCTACTGGTTGTGACACGATATGGGTGATCGTAGACCGATTGACTAAGTCTGCTCACTTCTTGGCAATCAAGAAAACTGATAAAATGGATAAGTTAACTCGAATTTATCCGAAGGAGGTAGTTTTGAGACATGGTGTACTGATCTCGATTATTTCTGATTGTGATAATCATTTTACATCACATTTTTGGCAGTCGTTACAGAAATCTTTAGGTACGCGTCTGGATATGAACATTGCCTATCATTCGCAGACAGATGGGCAAAGTGAATGCACTATTCAAACATTGGAGGACATGTTGCGCGCTTGTGTCATTGATTCGGGAATAACTGGGAAGTTCATCTACCTTTGGTGGAATTTTCTTACAACAATAGTTATCACACCAACATAAAAGCAGCACCATTTGAGGCGTTGTATGGGCGAAAGTGTAGATCACCAGTTTGTTGGGTGGAAGTTGGTGATAGTCAGCTAACTGGCCTCGATTTGGTGCATGAGACTACCGAGAAGATCGTGCAGATACGGAACCGTATGGCTGTAGCACGAGACCGACAAAAGAGCTATGCAGACAAGCGACGAAAACCCTTGGAGTTTTAGGTCGCGATAAAGTTTACTGAAAGTCTCACCATGGAAAGGTGTGATTCAATTCGGCAAAAAGGGCAAGCTTAATACAAGATACGTTGGGCCATTTGAGATTCTGGAAAGAATAGGTCCAGTGGCGTATCGATTAGACATGCCTGATTTGTTGGGTAGAGTTTACAATGTATTTCATGTCTTTAATCTGAAAAAGTGTTTATCTGACGAGACGTTGGTTGTACCACTCGAGAAAGTGCAAGTAGTTGAACAATTGCGATTCATTGAAGAACCAGTTGAGGTGATGGAACGTGAGGTCAAGACCCTTAAGCAAAGCAAGATACCCATAGTCAAAGTTCGTTGGAACTCAAGACGTGGACCGGAATTCACATGGGAACGTGAGGATCAGATGAAGCTTAAGTATCCTCATCTGTTAGAAACGACGATGACAGTCGGCGAAGGTATTGATTAAATTTTGGGGACGAAATTTCTTTCAACATGGGGATGATGTGACAACTCACTCGATTTCGTTATGCCAATGCAGTAAACCAGTGATGTAACATAACCATGTAACGCAATTTTCGAGACGAAAATTCTTTCAACATGGGGATAATGTGACATCCGGTAAATTTCCGTTACCAAACTCCGTTAGTTCCGTTAGGTCTTGCATACACGTGTCGTGAGCACACACTAGTTGTCGTTGAACATTGGTGACCTAATAATAATTAACAATGGTTATTACTTATGAAAATAGACTAGCTATCTATTTCATTGCACTTCTTATGTTTTACAACTGTTACTGTTCATGTTATACGTAAACGCTTGAACTCACCAACCATTGTGTTGACTCTTTTAGTATGTTTTCTCAGGTTGAGGTTAGCAGCAGCGCCTAGTAGCACTCACGGGTCAGCATGCATTGGAACAAACATTGTTTTGCATTTGGGATTTAATATACATTTTGTTTTAAATAATGGTTTGGCGTGTGTTTGCGTATTTTACATTTCATTACTTTGGGTTTGACTTATTTAGAAACGCTTTCGCACAGTTTTAAAGTTATAAACTATGGTTTGTTTTAAATGTTTCATATAGTGTCGTTCTGAGTAACTAATGACTTGGATCCTGGTTTGTTCAGACGCCTCGCGGTAGAACCACGCACGATGAATTTGAGGGTGTGATAGTAGTTTATAAATGAAAAACATTGTTGACGGTATTCTGGCATTATCGCTATGGACATTGGTGTTTGCCTTTATAGTTTTCGACTGAGCCAACTAAGGCTGTTCAAATAGCTCGACGCTCGAAACTCGCTCGAACTCGTTCGAAAAAAAACTCAGAATTTTGCTCGCTTGATTTTCCGCTCGGTTGTAGATGAACCGAGCGGCTCGGTTCGGTTTCAAAACGAACCGAGCACGAGCAAAGGTACACTCGCTCGGTTTCGCTCGAATTATTTTTTAGTTTAGTTTTTATATATTATATATGTTAATTTATTATTTTATTTAGTTATTTATCAATTACAAATATTTTAATTTTGAGTAAATTACCATTTGTATCCCTGACGTTTGTCCATTTTAACCGTTTGCATCCCTATAGTTTCAAAGCCTCGATTTGCATACCTGATGTTTATAGTTTTAACTGTTTGCATCACTAATATTTTTGTTATGTAACCATTTGAATTAAATGACTAATGGTGTTAGTCAAGTATGTTAACAGGCCCCACATTATTTATTTTTTGTAAGGGTAGTTTTATCATTTTCTTTTAATCCTATATTTTTATTATTTTCATAATTCCGTCTATTTCCAACCCACCTACAAACCTTCTGCTATGATTAGACCCTCTAGTCAACATCTACACCACCACCTACACCTCCACCGTCGACCCACTAACCACCACCTCCATCCGCCTTCTCCTCCCTCTCCTCCGCCCACCGACCTTCTTCTCCGACACCTCCTCCGCCCCCACCCACCGCCTCACCACCACCACCTCACCACCCCCTCCCACCTCCCACATCATATCCTCCGTCGACCTCAATACCATTAACAACTCATCTTCTCCAAAGTCGAATCCACCATCACCACTCCTACCGACTGGTTCTAAACGTCACCACCACCTTCTTCAACCCAAGAACTCGTCTTGTTGCTGGCAAAACTCCCCTCCTCCGCCTCCGGTGATTATTGAACTCTGTTATCAGATCTTGAAACCCACATGATGCTGAGCTGGATCCTAATCGACCAGAACCAGAACCGGGCGGTTAACCGGAGGAGTCGACCGGAGGGAGCGTTGAACCTGAGGCTGAGGGTGGTGAGTTGGGATAGGTTGCCGAGGGTGTTGTCTGGGAGCTCGCCGGAGAGCCCCATGCCGGGGAAGTGGAGCTCGATGACACGGTGGGTAGTGTTGTCGCAGACGATGCCGGTGCAGGGGGTGGAGGTCTGAGAGATGTTCTAGAGGATGGATCTGCCGCCCACGGCGGAGCGATGGTGAGGATGGCAGACCTGTCAGCAGAGATGTTTGGTTTTCCGGCAATGAAGAGGGAGGAGAGGGTGAGGAGAGTGAAGAAGATGGGGTTTTTGGTTTATAGGGAGAAAGAGAGAAGATAGAAGGGTGGGGGTGGATGGGGGTATTTTATTTAATTATAAGGTATTTTTGTCATTTTATAAAAATTAATGGGAACATCTAACGATGTTAGTGTGTTGACTCAAATGGAAATAAAAATAAAACGTCAGGGGCGGATGATAATTTTGAAACTGCAAGGATGCAAGTGGTTAAAATGGGCAAATGTCAGGGATGCAAATGTTATTTACTCTTTATTTTTTTTAGTCAAAAAGTCAACAACTTACGACCCTAAAACCCTAATTCTCTGATACACCAAAACAAACCTCACAAATTCACAAGTTACAACACTACATCAACCTCTCGAAATTCCTGAATCCACCCTCCAGCCCTCCACCCACAAGCCTCAGTTGGTTGTCCCCTGCAGTCGCCGACCAGCGGCGCCACCCCTGCGAACCGGAACAGCCCATCGACATCCCTACGAGCGAACCTTGCTTAGTTGCGAACTGGAACAACCCATCGATTCTGCTGCACCGCTACCCCGACACTGGTGCACCTATGACCTCCTGTATTTCTCAGAACCTGCTTGTTCCTAATCGACTTCTGCTGCCTCCGACATGTATTTCCTGACCTTTTCCTAATTGAGGTATTTTGAGGTTAGATTTGTTTCTTTTAGTCTTAGAAGAGGTTAGATTTGCTTTTTTAGGCATATAAGATGTATTTACAGAACATTAGCAAAGGATGGTGAACATTTCTTTGATGATTTGGTTCTTAAAGAACATTTGTAGAAGACTGATTTAAGTTTAGCTTATTTAGTTTGATTCTAGTTTGTTGATTGGTTATTTGGTTATATTTAGCTTAATTTTATAAAGTAATATATATGTACTAAAATATTTTGTTTAGCTTAATTCTAGTTTGTTGATCTGTTATTAGTTCATATGAAACTTAATATATGTGTTTTTTTTATAGAATGTTCCCTCGCAAAGAATCAAATGGAATCGAGGTCCTAATGTTGAGCTAAGTGATGGTGAGAGTGTGGAGTTAGTTGATGAATGAAGGTATGTACAAAGGGAAAATGGTAAAAAAAATGCATCCATTGCAAGCATAGCTACGTAGCAAATACCTCGGGCACAACATCAAGTCTTAAGAGAAATCTAATGAGTGTGCATTATTCCAAAGATCGAAAGGTAATAATAAGGGTTTCATTAATTTTGAGTCAAGTGCCAGTGATAACAATAAGGTTTTTCGTGAGTTTTGATTCAAGTGGGGGTTATAATCCAATGAAATGTAGGGAGATTATTGCAAAAATAATCATAGCTCATGAGTTACATTTCTTAATTGTAGAATATCATGGTTTTAATCATTAATGAAGTATAACAATCCCTTATATCAAAAAGTAAGTAGGTCAGAAATCATAAGAGATTTTGTAAAGTGGTGGATGTAGAAAAAGAAAGGATAAGAAAATTTTTAAAAGTTGATATGATATCAGTTACAAGTGATTGTTGGACCTCAAATCAAACTATTGGGTACATGTGTTTAACAGCTCATTTTATTGATTTTGATTGGAAAATGCAAAAATGTATAATTGGTTTCAATGAACTTGCACCATCCCATAGTGGTGAGGTCATATCAGATGGTATCTTAGAATGCCTTATTATATGGGGCATTCAAGACAAGCATGTTGGATGCCGATGATCAAAGAATAAAAGCCGATACGATGGACATCAAAATGATTGTAGTAGAGGCGGTCGACTTGGGTTTTATGATGATTGATTAGAGTTTGAGTTAAAACTTTATGTCTCTTGCATAGTTGGATTTCTATTTTGTTGAACTTGTTTTGTATGTTTTATTTGTTACTTTGTTGACTTTGGGTTGGAAATTGAATGTTAAAACTTGAATGAATTGTTACTTTTGTTTTAAATTGTAACACAAACGAGCAAAAACGAGATCTCGGTTAAAACCGAACGAGTTCGAGCATGAATTTTGCGCTCGAATATGTAAATTCGAACCGAACCGAGTGCTCGATTTGAAACCGAACGGAGTTCGAGCGGAGCTGCGTTTGGTTCGGTTCGGTTCGT
This sequence comes from Flaveria sonorensis, assembly GCA_025506505.1. Taxonomy (NCBI): domain Eukaryota; kingdom Viridiplantae; phylum Streptophyta; class Magnoliopsida; order Asterales; family Asteraceae; genus Flaveria; species Flaveria sonorensis. Next base: position 18,252,780 of record CM046436.1, read on the forward strand.
GAATAGCCCTAGGTCCAACTGATAATGACCAAATTCTTGCCGGCTTGCACGGGAAAAAACGATTACAAACCCGCTGCGAAGCGCGGGACGGGAAAAAGCTAGTTTATTATAACTTAATAAGATTGTATCAGTAGACTGCTTCCATTTTGATACTTTCTCAAAAAACGTACACACAATTACATAAATATTTTATTCTATAATTCTCAAGAAAGTTTGTTCTTTGTTATTAAGCACCATCTGGTGTGTCCTAAGATTTTCTTGATAGGTATAGGGTACGGTTGTTAGAGCATTAACGGCTTGTTAGTTTATATATATATTTGAGTGGATGTCTTATATTATAAAAGATGGTTGTTAGTGATTGTGAATGAAAGAATTAGAAAATTTATAAGGATTGTACCGTGTTTTCTCATATTTGAGGAAATTATGGGAAACACGGTACAACCATCATATATTTTTTAATAGTTTTGAAAGTGTTTGTGAGTGGATAAGAGAGAAAATGTAATGATAAGTTATAAAAATATTATTTAATTAAAAATAAGAGAGAAAAATTAATGATGTTTAGTGCATTCACAGTAAATTCCTCAATCTTAATTTGAATGTACGCCTTATATTATAAAAAATATTTATAAATGGTTGTGAGTGAATAAGAGAGGAAAAATAGGGATTGTATCGTAATTCCTCATATTTGGGGAAACACGGTACAATCCTCATAAATATTTAAATTTTAAAAGTGGTTGTGAGTAGAGTAAAGAGAAAATATAATGATAAAAATATTAAATAAAAATATTATTTAATTAAAAGAGAAAATAAAAAAGAGTAAATTACCGTTTGCATCCCTGACATTTATCCAATCTAACTGTTTGCATCCCTATAGTTTCAAAACCTTGAATCGCCCCCTATTCTTTTAATTTTTTCTTTGTTTGCATCCCTGTGACTAACGCCGTTAAAATGCGCAGTTAAATGTCTCTCTTTTTCTCTTTCTTGCAGGGGCATTTTGGTCCTTTCATTCTTTCCCCTTCTTTCTTGCAGGGGCATTTTGATCCTTTCATCCCTGCACAACTTCCTAAGCACCGATCTAATCGAACTCATCTTCTCCAACCTCCCCCTCCGATCACTCATTCGTTGCCTCACCGTCTGCAAGCTCTGGCACTCCGTCGCCACCGCCGCACCACCGGCCTCCGCCACCACCACCCCATGGTTCTTCCTCTATGGCCGAAACAACATCTTCGTCAAAAAGAACCAAACTTTCGCATTCGACCCACATGCCAACGAATGGATCAAACTCCCTTCAACCCTCTTCCCCAATTCAATCTCATAAGAATCCTCCTTCATCGGCTCCGGTGGCTTCTTCTTCACCACCGCCACTAACAACTTCAGCTTTTCCCCAATTCTAAAACCCTAGTGGATCGAAACAACCCCTTAAAATTCTCCGATAAAACTTCTCGTCGGCGTTATCAACCCCACTTTTCAATCCCCAATTTCCCCCCAAATCATTTTCGTCGGTGGAGTCAGATTCATCGGTGGATAGTCGACATCGTAGACAATCTCGCCATCGAAAATCTACAACCCCAATTCAACTCATGGGACCTCTGTCCACCGTTACCCCAGACTTCCGATCAGCAAACACATCACAATCGTTATCATCAGCGCTACATAGATCCAAATCTTCGTATTCGGTATATATCATGTTTCATCTCATTGTTCGATGTAACCACCAGAGTATGGAGTGAGGTTCAAACGCTCCGGCCACCAGGGGTCTCATATCGTTTCTTACTATCCTGCCGGAATCACCTGATTCTCGCCGAAGTATGCAACAATCTTCATGGGTCGTCGTTTAATTGTGGGAAATCGATGAATCGATGATGGGGTTGAGTGAATTTTCGGTGATGCCTCGTGAATTGCTCAACAGTTTGTTTGATGGTGATGATGATGATAAGTTTGCAAGCTTGAAGTGTGTTGGATTTGGGGATTTTGTGTTTGTGTTCAATGAAGAACAGTGTCAAGAAGGGGGAAAGAATGAAAGGACCAAAATACCCCTACAAGAGAGAGAAAAAGAGACGCATTTAACTGCGCACTTTAACGGCATCCGCCACAGGGATGCAAACAAGGAAAAAATTAAAAGAATAGGAGGCGATTCAAGGTTTTAAAACTATAGGGATGCAAACAGTTAAATTGAATAAATGTCAGGGATGTAAACGATAATTTACTCTAAAAAAATAATATTTTTAATGTAAATATGAGAATGAAGAAAAAAAGAATTATGATTATAAATATAAAATGAGCGATGAATTATGAATGATCTTGGTCAACTAGAATTAGAAACAATGTTTACTTGGATCTGCTCAATTTGGTTAAGGTAGTAATGATAATTAGAAGTATTTTAGTCAACTAGTAATGATTTTACCAATAGAGAAAATTTTATTCAACCCTTAACCTATACGTATATTTTACAACGGCCGGAAACCAAGACTTGATACTAAAGCCTTCTAAAAAACATCTTTTCATGAAAAAAAAGGAAGTAAAAAAAGATAAAATCCATCCTCATACAAATCAAATATTCTCTTTAATATATGTTGAGTGTTAGCCTCCTGATTTGCTTTCAAAAAGATTATGAGTTAGAGTTCTACCGGTAACATAATCATAATGTTGTTGGTGCACCGGGTTTTACTGAATTGGATCTTTGGGTGACGGGTTTTCTTTGGAATTGGTGATTGGTGGGCTTGACTATCCAACGCTATGTGTGTTCAAGAGCGTATGGGATGCATTTTCACTATTGGCGTACCTTGAGTAATCGGGCTTTATTACTTGATCGTTCAAAAATAAAGTGTGCAAAATTTCTTGGTAAAAATTTCGTCTCATGGCCGATCCGACAATACCATTTGTGAAGTACAATGATGACAACATTAAGAAAGTCAACACTAAGGTAGCATTTGATACATAGAAATGATGGATGGAATAGAATGAACCATTGAATGTGAATGAAAAAAGACATATTTAATTGGTGAAGATAATAGAATGAACCATCACAAAGTTAATTACATTCCCCCGAATTCATTCCATCCACCCCTATTCTTTTTTTCATTCCATTCCTTCTTCCATCCTAATCACCAACACCACCATCAACCCACCACAACAACCACCACTGGCCACCAAGATCGATCGTCATCGGCCACCACCACCGACCGCCACAACCACCACCACCATCACCACCGGCCACTAAGATCGGTCGCCCCCGACCACCAACACCATCACCACCGGACACCACCACAGGCAACCGCCAACCACCAATTACCACCGATCACCACCACCACTTACCACCAACACCACAACCACCACCTCCACAGCCACACCACCGACAACCACCGACCACCACCACTAATTACGACCAGCTACCCTAGCACCACAACCACCGCCGCCGCCCACCACCACGACCAACGGCCACCACTAACGCACCAACCACCAGCCACCACCTCCAACCACCAAGCACCAACCACCAACACCGCAACCACCGCCACTAGCAACCACCACCGGCCACCACCACTAGCCACCACCACCATTGGTCGTCATTATCATAACCACTTTTGTATTCCATTATTTCATATTTTTCTATCTAACAAACAATAAAAAGTAATGATTTATTTTATTCTTACATGGTAACCAAACATGATAATATAATGTAATGATTTATTTCATTGATTCATTTATTTCATTATCTCATCCATTCAGTTTCCTCATTTATTTTATTAACTCATGTAAAACAAACCCTAATGGTTCAATAGGTTAGATTGGTCCATTTGATGTTATTTAAATGAAAATATTAATGATAATTGTATTAAAATTGGACTTTGTTTTGGGGCTCTAGCTCCCTTGTTTAAGTAATATTACCGTGGTAGGAAAAGTATGTTAAAGCAAGCGAATTTAACTTTTTAGCACTAATATTTTACTTTTACCTAGCACTCCATCTTATATTTATAAAGATTTAAATGCAAATCATATGTATAGAAAGAATAATCAATACTATTAGGGTACATTACCATGAGCAAGTAGAATCCATCAACCATGTATAAGGTAGATAATTTTGTTAATTGTTATTGAAATAATAAGAAAAGGATATGCTTGTTTATCTCGTAAATGACACAACCCTTTTACGTAAAAACCAATTTTTAAAAAAACCAGAAAAATTTTAAACTAGTTAAAAGAAAATGAGTGTATACACAAAGAATTTAAACTAGTAAACAACAATATGGAAGGCAAAATCATATGAAAAATGGTCTTCAAATTAATATTTAGGTATACATGTCATCTTCGTTTTTTCTTCTTTCACACAAACAGAAATGATTCAAAATTTTTGTATTTGAAATCCTGTTAGTTCTAATTCATATTACGAATGGATTATTGTGACTGAATATTTATAATAGAGGCGTGGCGATTAGTTGGATCGTTGATTAATTAACAATTTGGGACCTCCTCCTTTCATTAATATCCAGAAGGTCAAGTTATCTAGTTTCAGTTAGTGTTTTAGTCGAATTTTATCAAAGAAGATCTGAATCACACTCTATAATATTTGAACCTACGACATAGGGTTTTGGAGACCCGCATTCCACCTACTGAACTACAAGCGCTTTCTTATCATAAAAGATAAGACCGTAAAGCACTACAAAAAAGAGGGGTATTAGAGATTGAAAAATTAGTCTCTAATACACCCAAATCAGTCTCTAATGGATATTAGGGACTGATTTTGCTAGTCCCAAGTCAGTTCTTAATACCTAGTCGTAGATACTCGCATTAGTCACTAAATTTCAGTCTCAATTATGTGCCATCAATAGGGACTAACATTCAGTCTCTAAGACACATAAATTCAGTCCTTAATTTATACCCTTGATTCAAGTCATTTCAGTCTCGAATACCTTTCATCCGTGACTAAAAGTCAGTCTTTGGTAATAGTTTTTTGGAGACTGAAAATCAGTTCTTAAACCTTGTCAATGTTGTCCTAGATACGTTTAATTATGTAAGGCCCCGTTCCCGGAAACCTCACAGTTGGTCAACCACAACATTATTTACATAAAATTACGTACATTTAATTAAAACATCGCAGCAGATTAGATTACCAAAAACCATTCATTGCATTAATATTTAATGTTGTTAAATAATACATCAATATATAATAGAAGTTACAAAAGAAACGTTTAGTTGCATCACAGAACAACATAATTATCATGCATGAATGGATGCCAGTCTTGCCCGCCAAGTAGCTTTCCCCCGCGTGCCATCCTCAGCGATAAGTTACCTGCCAACTGAAAATGCATAAAAGTCAGCGTTGCTGAGTGAGTTCTAGTTTTACAAACAAATTTAAAGTCCTTTAATTATATATAAAAAAAATATCATTTTCTCAAAATGCTTCCTTTTCGTGAAATCCATTGCTTCCGTAGGTGATCACACATCATACGAACAACAAGATAATATTCATTATTATCTTTCATCATTCTTCTCATTCAGTTTGTATTTTCATTATTATCTTTCGGTTTCTACCGGATCGGTGTGCAATACCCCGAACATTGTGCAGGAAGCGGGTACTGGGCCGAAGTCTATAAATAGACCCCTAACATTGAGCACGAAGATTAACCTGTGTGCAGGAAGCCTGACCTGGTACCTAGGGCATACCACAAGGGTCCCGTCAATCTCAAAGATTAACCCTGTGTGCATCCTTCGGGTTAGCTAAACCGCACACAGTTGAGCTAACGACAACATGGTCGTGCACCTCCATTCAATTTGCTTGCAAGACTTTATTCATTCGTTATGTTCCACTTTTCATTATCATTAATCTTTCGCTTCATTTATGATAATACTTTACGTATACGAGCGTGAACACACCATGTAAAGTCACGTAATAATACGTAATATGGAACATAAAAACAGGCCATAAACAAGCATAAAACCAACAAACATAACCGCCAAAACATACCAGGGTTAAACCCTAAAATTTCTATTTCCCAAAATTTCATAAATTTTTCTAAGTCTTTTAGGCGCATGAGCACTATGTAGGCGCATGAGTACTATGCAGACGCACCAACACTTAGGCGCATAAGAAAACTTAGGCGCATGAGCACTGCTTGGGCGCATGAGCACTTAGGCGTCTGAGCAGTGGGCGCATGAGCTGGCACTATTTGGGCGCATGAACAACACTTAGACTACTGGGCAAAATTTTTAGGCGCATGAGGTAGTTTTGGGCGCATAAGAAAGGACTTAGGTGTCTGAGCTAAATTTCAGGCGCATGAGCCCTATTTGGGCACATGGGCAGCAGACATACGTGTTTCTAAATTATTTTCAATCCCAAACATCATTCTAACATGCTCCTAACTTAAATCTATTATTCTAAGCACCTAAAACGAGCATAAATCCAAGAAATACATCCAACCAAACACAACATACATACGGTTATCATACATACAAGTTGTAAAACATTTTTACATGCATTTTCAGCCCCAAAGAAGTTTAAAAAACACAAAACCAGGGATCTAGAACTCACTAATTGCAGCCTTCAAGCAAAACTCTACCGAACTTGAGGGCACAAAGAGTTCAAACAACCTAAACACACTAAAACACACAACCAAGCACAAAGAACACATAAAAATCGGTCCCCAAGCTGAAAACTCAAATGAAACCGAACCAAATACACAAGAAAATACTCACCTTAGCAAAATCAGCTTCTTTCTCTCTCTAGAACCGAGAGAACTTCTGTTCTTCTTCTTCTTTCTTGTTCCCAGCCAAAAGCAGATGAAAAAACAGTAGAATGGGCGGCCATGCTCTTCTAAATAATAGAATAATAGTATTTTGTACTTTATAAACTTTACCCCTTCCACTTGTGTCCATTATCTTTTCTTTGAAGATACTTTTCTTTTCCATTTTTTTTATTAAAATTTTCGGGTGTTACAAGTCCACCCCCCTTATAGAGGTTTCATTCCCGAAACCTGTTATTCTTTGAACAGTTATGGGTAATGCTGTCTCATCTCTTCCTCAGTCTCCCACGTAAACTCAGATCCCTTACTGTGCTTCCACTGCACTCGCACCAATGGAACCACTCTTTTCGATCAATGATTGCCACTAGTTGCTCTACATAGTTGAGCCGTTCATCCACTTCAATGTCTTTTAGTGGTACAATCATGTCTTCATCAGCTAGGTATTTTCTCAGATGAGATACATGGAATGTTGGATGAATTCCACTTAACTCATCAGGTAGCTCCAATCGATAGGCCACCTCTCCTACTCGTGCAACAATTCGAAAAGGTCCTATGTACCTCGGACTGAGCTTACCCCGCCTCCTAAACCAGATGATTCCTTTCCAAGGCGAGACCTTCAACATGACCCTATCGCCCACATTGAATTCAATCGGTCTACGTCTCTTGTCGGCATACGACTTTTGTCTATCTTTCGCCGCCTTCATGAAGGCCTTGATCTTCTCCAATTTCTCAGTCGTAGCCTCAATCACTTCAATACTGCCCAGCTCTTTCTGCCCGATGTCTCCCCAACACACGGGCGTTCTACTCCTTCTACCATATAGCATCTCATATGGTGGCATGCCAATGCTGGCATGAGAACTGTTGTTATATGAGAATTCAGCTAACGGTAAGTGTTCATCCCAACTTCCTCCAAAGTCGATCACGCATGCACGGAGCATATCCTTAAGTGTCTGGATCATCCTCTCGGACTGACCATCTGTCTGGGGATGGTAAGCTGTACTGATATGCAACCTCGTGCCTATTGCATCATGAAACCTCTTCCAAAACTTGGATGTAAACCGAGTATCCCGGTCCAACACGATAGACACCGGTACACCATGACTAGCTACAATCTCCTTAATGAATAGATCCACCAACCTCAGATGAATACATCTCACGGATCGGCAGAAAATGAGCACTTTTTGTCAAACGGTCTACTATCACCCATATGGCATCATACCCTCTTGCCGTACGCGGTAACTTCGTAATTAAGTCCATGGTGAGGTGCTCCTATTTCCACTCGGGTATATCCAGAGGTTGGATCTTCCCGTATGGCTTCTGATGCTCTGCCTTCACCTGCAAACAAGTAAGTCACTTACTCACATACTCCGCTACATCACGCTTCATACCCGACCACCAGTAATCTTTCTTCATAGCATGATACATCTTGGTAGCACCGAGATGAATGGAGTATCGTGTCTTATGAGCTTCATCCATGATCCGCTTCCGTAAGCCTCCATAACGACGGATCCACATCCTCCCGAAGCGGGTTCTAACTCCATGAGTATTTCACCCAACTCCGTGAATAGACCTCTCATCCTTTCAGAGTTAAGGCGATCTTCTTTCAATGCCTCATCTTGGAACTCCTTGATCTGTGTCATCACATCGGAGGTCATAATCAACTGGTAAGCTTTCACCCGGATTGGCTCGGGTCTCTCTTTTCGGCTAAGGGCATCTGCCACTACGTTGGCCTTGCCCGGATGATAGTGGATCTCACAATCATAATCCTCAATCAATTCCAACCACCTCCTTTGCCTCATATTGAGGTCCTTCTGCTCAAAGAAGTATTTCAAGCTCTTATGGTCAGTGAAGATAGTGCACTTCATCCCGTACAAGTAGTGTTTCCAAATCTTTAATGCAAAGACCACAGCCGCTACCTTCAAATCATGAGTAGGGTAATTAGCCTCATGAATTTTCAACTGTCGGGACGCATAGGCTATAACTCTTCCATGTTGCATTAGCGCGCAACCCAATCCCGAATAAGAAGCATCCGAATAAACCACTAAGTCCTCACTCCCTTCGGGTAATGTCAAGACAGGAGCCTGAGTCAATCTCGCCTTTAATTCTTCGAAAGCATTCTTCTGTTCTCGACCCCACACATACTTCACATCCTTACGAGTCAGCTTGGTCAATGGTGAGGCTATCTTGGAAAAGTCTTGGATAAATTTGCGGTAGTAACCCGCCAAACCCAAGAAACTGCGAATCTCGGATGGCGTCTTTGGAGACTTCCATTGCATCACTGCCTCAACCTTTGCCGGGTCTACCATGATTCCTTCAAAATTTACCACATGGCACAAAAATTGAACTTCGCGCAACTAGAAAGCGAACTTAGAGAATTTAGCATACAACTTCTCTCTTCTAAGCGTCTCCAATACTTCGCGTATATGGCCGGCATGTTCTTCTTCACTCTTCGAATAATTTAGGATATCATCAATAAACACAATCACTGATTTATCCAACATTGGCCGACACACTCGGTTCATCAAATCCATAAAAGCAGCTGGCGCGTTAGTTAGACCAAAAGACATAACGAGAAACTCGTAGTGTCCATAACGCGTGCGAAAAGCTATCTTAGGAATATCTTGCTTCTTCACCTTTAACTGATGGTAACCAGATCAGAGGTCTATTCTTGAGAACCAACTGGCACCTTGGAGCTGGTCAAACAAGTCATCAATTCTAGGTAGTGAATATCGGTTCTTCACCGTTAACTTGTTTAACTCACGGTAGTCAATGCACATCCTCATACTACCGTCTTTCTTTTTTACAAACAAGACCAGAGCACCCCAGGGAGAGATGCTCGGTCGGATGAACCCTTTGTCCATAACTCCTGTAGCTGCACCATCAGTTCCTTCATCTCGGATGGAGCCAATCGATATGGTGCTTTGGCAACGGGCTGAGCACCAGGTATCAAATCGATCTGAAACTCGATTTCGCGGTCCGGTGGCACACCTGGTAAATCTTCTGGGAACACGTCTAGAAAGTCACGCATAACTGGTACGTTGGACAATTGGGGTACTGACGCATCCACGTCCTTCACGTAAGCCAGGTAGGCATTACATCCCCGTTTTATGCACTTTTCGGCCACCACCATCGAAATCACCTTCAGGACCGTAGTAACTCGATCACCATATACCGTTACCAAACTTCCATCAGACGCAGTTAATCGAATCACCTTCTTGCGACACACAATATTTGCCTCATAGGCTGCTAATCAATCCATCCCTAGAACTACATCAAATCCGCCTAGGGGCATCATAAATAGTTTAGTAGAGAACCTATGGCCTTTTAGTTCTATGTCACAATCCTCTATCATTTCAAAAATTCTGGTAGACTTGCCAATAGCAGTTTCTACATCGAATGGCTCATCAATACTTCTACTACTAACAGGCAACTTAGCACAGAAAGCAGCAGAAATGAAACTCTTACTAGCACCAGAATCAAATAAAACAGAGGCACAAGTTTGGTTTACTAGAAACATACCTAACACGACATCGGGGTCCACCTTGGCCTCCTCCGAGTCATCGTGAATGCTCTAGCGCTTGCCCTCTGTCCTTCATTCTCCGTCCTCTTCTTCACCCCAGAACTCTCAGCCCTTGGCTTCTTGCAATCCCTACTCACATGACCTTCTTCACCACAGTTATAGCACCTTAACACCCTACAATCCCTTGCCACATGACCAGACCTCCCATACTTGAAGCATACATTCGATCCCCAACTGCACTCTCCAGTGTGCTTCTTTCCACATTTTCCATACTTCTTCATCCCCGAGCTTGATGACACCACCCTTCGGTCATCCACCCTCGTCCTCTTGTTGTTTGGAGTGAAACCACCATGTCCAAACCGCTTTCCACTCCAGTTCCTGTCACCGCCACCCATCTTACTCACCTCAACCACGGCCACCTCTCTCTCATCATATAACCTCCCTGCCAAATCCACCACCGACCTAAAGGTACTCGGTCGGGCAGCAATCATGTGCCTGCGGATATCTGCCGGCAATCCTGAATATACCTCTTGATCTTTCTTGACACCGGCGTCACCTGATCTGGCACCAGCCTTACCATCTCATTGAACTTGGTGGTGTATTGCTGATGGGTCATGGTTCCCGCCTCTAACTGCAAGAACTCCCTCTCTATCTTGTCGAGCTCTCGATGAGGACAGAATTCCTTAATCACCATCTTCTTTAGTTCTCCCCACCTCATCTTCCCAATAGTCCAGCTACCCTCGGCCTGGACAATGTTGTCCCACCAACACAAGGCCGAGTCACTGAATGAGTGGGCGGCAAACTTCACTTTTGGTCCTCCCTACACTCGCTGATCTCCAACACCACCTCCATTTCTCTCACCCAGCGGTGAGCAGTAGCAGCATTACCATTGCCATCGAAAGTCGGGGGTTTGAATCGTTGGGAGCCCCATAGCTACACCCCTTCGCGGTCTCCCGCACTACCACCTCCTCCTCATCACTGGAGGCTGCCATCTCAGTGTTTAGTTGCTCCCCTTCACCATGATCTCTATCATCCCGTCTCTCCCAGTAGTTTTCCTTCGCTCCTCCTCCCTCTCCTTCTTGTCATCCTCCCTCACCGCATGGATGACCTCGGTCACCACAGACGGTAGGATCGTCTATATGACCTGATGTACTTCCTCCGCAACTGCCTCCTTTACTGAGGCTCTCAAGTTAGCACTCTCATCACCGCCCTCCTTGTGATGAAGCTCAGGCTCAGCAGGAGACGTCTCAGCAGTCTTCATCTTGTTCCTCGTGACACGTGGTCTAGCACCACGAACACCCGTGCTCCACCTCGTGAAGCTTTCGACGATCTACCACCAACCATCCTCTAAACACTATAAGATTCAAACACCAACACGGTCATTCAAGATAATAGCTCAGTTTATGTCAAGTATAGTAAGTCCCTAATTACAGTGGCCAGTTGTGATTAGCCACTTACTTTACTCTTCATCCCCTAAGCATTTTCTATCCTGACTACATTAGTATCCAAATCTACTAAGAGCACATAAATCAGATAGCACACGCACATAATACGGTTAATATTTAAGAGAAGAAATACCTGATGGCACGTAGCTACTTGGGCTGGCATCCCTCCATTCGGTCCCATTCTCAGTTTAAGTTTAGGTTTTGAAAATATTTTTACCCATTTCTCTTAAACTTTGGCTCTGATACCAACTTGTAAGGCCCCGTTCCGAAAACCTCACAGTTGCTCAACCATTACCAAAAACCATTCATTGCATTAATATTTAATGTTGCCAAATAATACATCAATGTATAATAGGAGTTACAAAAGAAACGTTTAGTAACATTACAAAACAACATAATTATCATGCACGAATGGATGTCAGTCTTGCCCGCCAAGTAGCTTTCCCCCACATGCCATCCTCAGCGATAAGTTACCTGCCAACTTAAAATGCATAAAAGTCAGCGTTGTTGAGTGAGTTCTAGTTTTACAACAAATTTAAAGTCCTTTAATTATATATTTAAAAAATATCATTTTCTCAAAATGCTTCCTTTTCGTGAAATCCATTGCTTCCGTACGTGATCACACATCATACGTACAACAAGATAATATTCATTATTATCTTTCATCATTCTTCTCATTCATTTCGTATTTTCATTATTATCTTTCACTTTCTACCGGACCGGTGTGCAATACCCCGAACATTGTGCACGAAGTGGGTACTGGGCTGAAGTCTATAAATAGACCCCTAACATTGCACACGAAGCCTGACCCAGTACCTAGGGCATGCCACAAGGGTCCCGTCAATCTCAAAGATTGACCCTGTGTGCATCCTTCGGGTTAGCTAAATCGCACACAGTTGAGCTAACGACAACATGGTCGTGCACCTCCATTCAATTTGCTTTCCAGACTTTCATTCATTCGTTATGTTCCACTTTTCATTATCATTAATCTTTCGCTTCATTTATGATAATACTTTACGTATACGAGCGTAAACACACCACTTAAAGTCACGCAATAATACGTAATATGGAACATAAAAACAGGCCATAAACAAGCATAAAACCAACAAACATAACCACCAAAACATCCCAGGGTTAAACCCTAAAATTTCTATTTCCCAAAATTTCAGAAATTTTTCTAAGTCTTTTAGGCGCATGAGCACTATGTAGGCATATGAGCACTATGTAGGCGCATGAGTACTATGCAGGCGCACCAACACTTAGGCGCATGAGAAAACTTAGGCGCATGAGCACTGCTTGGGCGCATGAGCCTTACTTAGGCGCATGAGCACTTAGGCGTCTGAGCAGTGGGACATGAGCTGGTACTATTTGGGCGCATGAACAACACTTAGACTACTGGGCAAAATTTCTAGGCGCATGAGGTAGTGTTTGGGCACATAAGAAAGGACTTAGGCGTCTGAGCTAAATTTCAGGCGCATGAGCCCTATTTGGGCGCATGCGCAGCAGACATACGTGTTTCTAAATTATTTCCAGTCCCAAACATCATTCTAACATGCTCCTAACTTAAATCTATCATTCTAAGCGCCTAAAATGAGCATAAATCCAAGAAATACAACCAACCAAACACAACATACATACGGTTATCATACATACAAGTTGTAAAACATTTTTACATGCATTTTTAGCCCCAAAGAAGTTTAAAAACACAAAACCGGGGATCTAGAACTCACCAATTGCAGCCTTCAAGCAAAACTCCACCAAACTTGAGGGCACAAAGAGTTCAAACAACCTAAACACACCAAAACATACAACCAAGCACAAAGAACACATAAAAATCGGTCCCCAAGCTGAAAACTCAGCTGAAACCGAACCAAATACACAAGAAAATACTCACCTTAGCAAAATCAGCTTCTTTCTCTCTCTAGAACCGAGAGAACTTCTGTTCTTCTTCTTCTTTCTTGTTCGCAGCCGAAAGAAGATGACAAAGCAGTAGCATGGGCGGCCATGCCCTTCTAAATAATAGAATAATAGTGTTTTGTACTTTGTACACTTTACCCCCTTCACAAGTGTCCATTATCTTTTTTTTCAAAATACTTTTCTTTTCCTTTCTTTTTATTAAAATTTTCAGGTGTTACAAATTAGATCCAGGTTTCATAACAATTCAGCCCGTAATGACTGAGATTTACTCCCCGATAATATACCATTCAGTCTTTACTATATTCTTTAGAGACTAATAATTAGTACTTGATAACATACCATTTCAGTATTTAATATGTTTTTTTCAGGAGTGTTTTTTGAATTTATGTGCCATCAATAGGGACCAAATTCAGTCTCTAAGACTCATATATTCAGTCCTTAATTTATAAGGAGTGTTTTTTATATTTGTTTAACTTTGGAACTTATTTTTTTGTTATTTTGTTGGATTGACTTAGAATATTATGTATTATGTTAAACTTATATTCATGCATATATCATTTGAACAAACTATGATTTGAAAGGTGTATATTATATTTCTTGTTTGCTAATTAATAACAGCGTACAGGTTTCATAAATAGTATTTTGTTAGATTATCATCTTTTTTGTCTTGAAATACTTTAACTTTAGACATTGATTTTTAGTTTTCAATACCTTTTTTTATAATTGTATAATTCCGGTCATATTATTAGAGAATATGAATCGATCATTAATTAGGTTTCTACATAAAAGTCTTTTCAAATTGCAAGTCAGCCATTGCTTGGATTTGCTTTAGAAATATTTGTAACTAATTTATAATCTATACTATGTTTTTTAGAAATAGTTAAATACGTTTTCTTTGTTGGAGTCGGAATATTAGTTCTTATTTATTATATTTGCATAACTTTTAGAGACTTAATATTTGTTTTAAATAAAGACACTCATAACATGTTTAAGACTGAATTCTAATCTTTGATACCTTTTTAAAGATTATATAAGTTGTGTCGTATTATTAGAGATTATAAATCAATCCTTAATCATTATTCCTATGCGAAAGTCATTTCAGACTGAAAGTCAATACCAGATTCAATTTACAATATGAATATCAATAACTAATTTGTACTCTATATAATATTCTCTAAAAATAGTAAATATATTTTTTTATTAGAGACTGAATATCAGTCTCCAATTATTACATCTATAAACTTCTTAAGAGATTGGATATAAGTTCCAAATAACGACAATTACAATATGTTTAAGACTGATTTTCAGTGTTAAATACATTTCTTATGATGACATAATCTGCATCAAATAATTAGAGACTGTAAATCATTTTCCAATGTAAAAATTTTTACAGACTAAATTTCAGTTTCGGATTCAGTGTGTATTTTGAATATTAAGAACTAATGTATAGTCTTTAATATATGCCTTATCTATTAGAGACTGATTATCAGTTACTCATATAATGACACCATTTAGGTATCTTATTTGGGATTGAAATTCAGTTACCATCAAACTTCCCTACAAAAACTCTTATTGTGTATGTGTATTTGAGACTAAAATGTAGTCTTCAATAAGTTGTCCTACTTTTAGAGACCGATTATCAGTCACTTACATTAGGCACACAAATTTCAGTCTCAAATATCATTTGTAACTGATATATTAGTCTTCGATACTATATATCTGAGATTGATAAATCGGTCTCTAATAGTTTAGTTCCTAATAGTCACTTTTCTTGTAGTGAGAAAGGATTGGTCCTGATATATCTTGTATACATACTCTATGGTATCATAAGAATGAAAGATTCTTTATCATACGTCTAATGTGACTTGATCTAAAAAATTTATCGATTTGAGTAGTAGTAGGTAGGGATGACAGGTTGAATGTGTGACATAAATACTCTTTAAAGTAAATGAGAGACGAACTTTAAATCTAAACACCTTATAAATAACCTCCTCTAATATCTTAATATGAACTTAGAAAACCCTTTAACGGATTAATAGGTTAATATTTTTATTAAGAGAAAGCTTCACAGAATAATAAGCAAATTTTAAAATGTTCCAATTAAGTCATTTATATTTTAATTTGTCAAATCAGGTCACTAATATTTTTATATGTTTCAAAGCTCACTAAAATTTTAAAAGTCTTCCAATTAGGTCACTCATAATACTATTTTTAATTTATTTATATAATTTGATTTTTTTAAAATATTTGTGTTTTTTTATAAATATATTTAATTTTTAGATATCTCAATTTTTTTTATAAAAATTTGCAATTTATGAATGATCTAATTAAAATAATTCTAAAACTTTAGTGACCTGAGTGAGACAAAAAAAACTTATAAGTGACCTGAGTGAGACAAAAAAATTTATGAGGGACCTGAGTGAGACAAAAAAAATGTTATGAGTGACCTAATTAAAACAATCCTAAACTTGATTACTATTTCACAAGTTATCCCATTTAATGGTTGTGTTTCAGTTAGCTCATCTATTAAACGTCTTCTATTCGGTTTGACCTGTTTAATAAAATAGGTTGTGTTAGCCGACCCAAGACTTGGTTAGTTACGTATCAGTTCATGTCAAGTTGTGGTCCTGCTTCTTTTCCATTCTCTTTGATTTCTTGAACAATATTATTTTCATCATAAACCCACATTGTGTTTTTTATGATGCCCACATTGTGTTTGTTATGATGTTTAACCCCCGGAAACACCCCCCAAACCCGGTGACGCTTAAAACCTCAAAACTAGGTGAAAAATTATCGTACACCACTAGTTCTCTCTCTTGTTGACGTGACCATTACCCAAAAGTCTCTTGACTATTACACTAAATAACTTAAATTTAACGTTATAAGTACCACTAATATATATATATATATATATATATATATATATATATATATATATATATATATATATATATATATATATATATATATATATATATATATATATATACATACATACTTAGGGTTAGGATCATTACAGAACTACTTTTTATTTTTAGAACCATAGAACCATTGATTTACATAAGTGTAAATTAAGTTTGGTGATACTTAATCTATTTTACATATGTGTATATCAGACATGAACAATAAACTATGTAAAACAACTAAATATCATCAGCTTTAACTTACATCTATGCAAATCAATGATGCGTAATTTACATTTATGTAAATCAATGGTTCTTTTGGTTGTGAAAATAAAAAGTGATTCTGTAATAATCCTGACCCTATATACTTATTAGTAAATAAATAACTCTTGTGCCATGTAGAACCTTCTTATGCATTCATTTTCTAGGTTTTTCCCGTCCATTCTATCCCCAATCTACAATACCAGTCATCGATTTTTCACAATCATTTTGAACATTTATTGATACTTTCCATACTTTAAGATCCCAAATTTTGGTAATCATCTCCCTCCAACATAAGTGTGGAAGTAAATCTTCGTAATTGTCGTGATTCCAAAAGTTGGATGTTTACATATTGAGAAATAAAAGAATTGCTTTCAAATTTCATCAACATAGATGTGTTTGTTGGGTGAAATGTTGACCAAGTTTGAAGTCCAACGGATAGTTTGAGTGGGCCATTGGGAAGGCTTAAAACATGGGAATTAAAGACCTAATCTTCTGCAGAAAATCAACAAGAATAAGTCAAGTTTGTTATTTGAGTTTTTAGCATTTAAATAGTTTTTATGCTCAATTTGTATTCATTCCAATTAGTCAAAAAATTTCTTGTACTCTTTCATTGTAATCAGCAAGCTACGTTCATAAGCCTGCAATTACTCAATAAATACAAGCTTTCGACTGTCATCTTGTTTCGATTTACTTTGTTTATCTCACTGATATCAAACACTTGGTATCAGAGCGAGTGTTTCGATTGGAAACTGTATGCCAAAGTATCCTCGATTCAATAAGATGGAAGTTGCTCAACAAATAACACAACGAAAGATAACCCGATATCGTTCCAGTGCCCGGGTCTTACAGCAACGAACTACAATACTTGGGCGTTGAAGATGGAAGTGATAATGGATGCCCACGGGTTGTGGGATGCCATTAAGCCACCAACAGGAGTGGTTGTGGATGAGAAAAAATCAAACAAGCACGTGCCTTCATCTTCCAAGCGATCCCGGAGGAGATATTATCTCAAGCTGTAAAGAAGAAAACGGCAAAAGATCTCTGGGATTCTTTGAAATCCCAGTACGTAGGAGTGGAACGGGTCAAGAAAGAAAGGTTGCGAATTCTCAAAAGTGAGTTCGAGGCACTTCATATGAAAGATGGGGAGACAATTGATGAATATGCACCTAAGATCTCGGGAATGGTATCGAAATTTGCTAGTGTTGGAGCAACACTAGAGGACCAGGAGTTGGTACGTAAATTATTCGATATTGTTCCTGAAAAATTCATTAACCTGGTTGCTTCAATTGAGCAGAGTTCGAACATGGAAAACATGCAATTCGAAGAGGCTATTGGGCATTTGAAGGCATACGAGGACAGGTTGAGGCTTCGGCAAACGCATCAGTCAAACGAAAGCAGTCTTTCGTTTACTAAAACCGATGGCCAAGTTGTTCCAAAAGGTGAAGGAAAGAATCATCAGACGAGTAATCGATCAAGATAGGACCGGGGTGGTCGCGGTGGTTCACAAGGGCGCGATCGAGGTAGAGGAAACCGAGGAGGATACGCCGGGAACCAGGATCATAGAAACAACAAAAGAAGTAGAGATAAGAAACACATCAAGTGTTTCAATTGTAATGAATTTGGTCATTACGCTTTCGAATGTAAGGGACCAAAAGGAAAAGAAGACGAAGCTCATTTGGCATAAAAGGATGATGAGGAACCAGCTCTTCTCCTAAGTGTATCTGGAGAAGACCTGCCCAAGATGGTTCTGCTGAATGAAGACAGATTGACCCAATGTCAAGGAGAGACCCGTGAGACCAATGCAGAGATTTGGTATGTTTACAACGGTGCTAGTAATCACATGACAGGTTCCAGACACCTATTCTCTGAACTGAACACAAATGTAATCGGCCAAGTGAAGTTTGGGGATAGTTCAAAGGTGGCAATAGAAGGAAAGGGTTCGTTACTAGTCGAGTGTAAGAACGGGGAGCAGATGGTGATACATGATGTGTATTACATTCCCGCACTTACTAGTAACATACTTAGTCTGGGAAAATTTACCGAAGAAGGGTACAATGTCAGAATGAGTGGTGAT
The DNA here is from genome assembly GCA_025506505.1 of Flaveria sonorensis. NCBI lineage: Eukaryota > Viridiplantae > Streptophyta > Magnoliopsida > Asterales > Asteraceae > Flaveria > Flaveria sonorensis. The sequence goes on from CM046436.1 coordinate 18,271,640, forward strand.
ACGCTGAAAATCTATGATAGTCTGGGAAGACTAGTCATGAAGATACAGAGGTCAGTCAACAGACTCTATAAAATTGGTCTAAAAATTATGAAACTTGTATGTTTGGCAGTGAGCATAGTCGATGAAGCATGGATTTGGCATGCAAGGATGGGGCATGTTAATTGTGCTATTCTAGAATCAATGACAAAGAAGGGACTTGTAACTGGAATGCCGTTTATCAAACATCCAAAAAAAGTCTGTGAAGGGTGTTTGGTGGGAAAGCAAACAAGGCAATCATTCCCGGAAGAAACCAGTTGGCGGGCTACGAAACCATTGGACTTGATTCACACGGATATTTGTGGTCCAATCACACCATAAACACTTGGAGGTAACAAGTATTGTTTATTGATTGTGGATCATTTTACAAGATATATGTGGGTGTACTTATTGAAAACAAAAGATAAGGTCTTTAGTCAATTTAAAAAATACAAAGTACAGGTTGAACAAGATTCAAAGTACAAGATAAGAACACTACGAACAGATCGTGGGGGAGAGTTCAACTCTCATCAATTTAAAGAATTTTGTCAAAAGGAAGGAATTAAGAGGCAGTTGACTGCACCCTACACCCCTCAGCAAAATGGGGTTGTAGAACGCAGGAATAGAACGGTAATGGAGATGACCCGTTCCTTGTTGAAATCAATGCAAGTTCCAGATCAGTGCTAGGGAGAAGCTGTTAGACATTTGGTATTTCTGCTAAATCGCATTCCAACAAAAGCGATGAAGAATTCAACACCGTATGAAACTTGGAAGGGATGCAAACCAACACTTAGTCACATAAAAGTGTTTGGTTGCGTTGCCTTTGCGAAGAACCTGGGAACTGAAATTGCCAAGTTGAGTGATCAATGTACCAAGCTCATACATCTCAGAGTTGAAGATGGAACTAAGGGCTATCGGCTTTTTGATTCTCAGAAAAAGAAGACTATAATTGCTAGAGATGTGGTTTTCGATGAACAAAAGAAGGGAAATTGGAATTTGGGCCGAAAACATGAAGTGCCCGAATCTTTTTGGTGGGCTAAAATGCCAACAGAAGAGTCCAGATCAGAATTTGGCCCAAGTCAGGAGCAACCACAAAACAGCCCTGAACCCCAAATTGGGGAAAATAACTCGAGCCCTAGTACACCAGCTAACATTAATTTGCACTCACCATTGTTTGATTTTTCAGGAAATCAGTATAAAGGAAGCTTACAACATGAATCATCAAGTTCAAATATTTCGAATGCAGGTTCTCAAAATAGTGTGGCTTTATTTGATCATACACCAATTCAGAGATTCAAATCAATCGATGGAGTGTAAGAAGGTGCCACTCGGTTGGAAGAAGAACAAGTCAGAGAACTTTATGAAAGAAATGAATTACTACTGATCGATGATAAACCACAAGACTTTGATGAAGCAGCTTCTGAAGAACCATGGAGAAATGCTATGAAAGCTGAGTTTAACTCCATTCAAAGAAATAACACCTGGACTCTAACCAAATTGCCACCTGGTCACAAGGCAATTGGTTTGAAGTGGGTGTATAAAATCAAGAAAGATGCAGCACACGAGATGAAACAATACAAGGCATGGCTTGTAGCTAAAGACTACGTGCAACAAAAAGGTGTAGATTTTGAAGAAGCGTTTGCACCTGTGGCTAGGATAGAAACAATCAGATTGTTGTTGGCGATTACAGCTAAAGAGAACTGGGTGGTACATCATCTGGACGTGAAGGCAGCCTTTCTAAATGGTGAACTTAAAGAGGAGGTTTATGTCACGCAACCGAAGGGATTCGAAATAAAAGGAAAAGAGGACATGGTGTATCGGTTGAATAGGGCCTTATATGGGCTCAGGCAAGTGCCTAGAGCCTGGAATATCCGATTGGATAGGTCATTAAGAGAACTTGGGTTCAGCCGTTGTCCATATAAGCAAGCTATTTACAAGGTACATAACTCAGATTACATAGTCATTGTAGGAGTTTATGTCAACGATATGATTGTAACCGGGTCTTGTAAAGCTAAGATTATAGAGTTTAAAGAAAAGATGAAAAATGTCTTTGAAATGAAGGATCTGGGTAGCCTAACCTATTACCTTGGTATTGAGGTGAAACAAACCAAGGATGGTATAGCTTTAAATTAAGAAGTGTATGCTAGAAAACTTCTCAAAGTAGCGGGTATGGAGAATTGTAATTCAGCAAAATGGCCAATGGAACCGAAATTGCAACTCACCAAGGATGAGGAAGGTAGAAGTGTTGATGCAACCTAGTATCGAATGATCATAGGAAGTCTTCGATACTTGATTCACACCCGACCAGATTTGAGTTACTTAGTTGGGGTCGTGAGCAGGTTTATGCAAACACCCAAAGAGAGTCATTATGCTGCAGTTAAGCAAATTCTCAGATATATAAAAGGTACAGTGGGTTTCGGTTTGGAATACCAGAGAGGTGGAGATGGAAAATTGATGGGATATAGTGACAACAGCTATGGTATGGATTTGGAGGATAGGAGAGGCACCATGGGTACTACATTTTACTACTCTAGTAATTTGATTACTTGGTCTTCTCAAAAACAGAATACAGTTGCACTCAGTTCGTGTGAAGCTGAGTTTATGGCTGCAACTGCAGCTGCTTGTCAGGTGTTATGGCTGAGGAATTTGATTAGTGATTTAATGGGGCAAAGGGCACAAAAAGTGAGGCTTCTTGTTGATAATGAATCAGCCATTGCTCTTATAAAGAATCCTGTAGCACACAAAAGAAGTAAGCATATCGACACTAAACTTTATTTCATTCGGGAATGTGTTGAAAGAGAACAAATTAGTGTCGAATCATGTTAAAGGTGACTATCAAAAGGCTGGCAGTTTCACCAAAGCTCTGCCACGGGTTAAGTTTGAAGGAATGAGAAGCTTTATTGGTGTTAAAGATGTCAACATTCAGGGGGAGAATGTTGGGTGAAATGTTGACCAAGTTTGAAGTCCAACGGATAGTTTGAGTAGGCCGTTGGGAAGGCTTAAAACATGGGAATTAAAGACCTGATATTCTGCAGAAAATCAGCAAGAATAAGTCAAGTTTGTTATTTGTGTTTTTAGCATTTAAATGGTTTTATGCTCAGTTTGTATTCATTCTAATTAGTCGAAAATTTTCTTGTACTCTTTCATTTGTAATCAGCAAGCTACGTTCATAAGCCTGTAATTACTCAATAAATACAAGCTTTCGACTATCATCTTGTTTCGGTTTACTTTGTTTATCTCCCTGATATCAAACAGTGTTACCCATGATTCATCGTTACCACCCTGCTTGATCAACAATGGCCAATAGGAGAACTCGTCAGCTGAGTTACTTCTTGATATCATTCAGCGAGTTGAAGCTAGCAAGACCACGCGGTCTACTAGACACAATGTGGTTGTTTGCCCAAAGTGTGTTTTCCTCATACGAAATCGTGCATCAATTCTTCATTCAAAACTTTCAATTTTCTATTATTATTGTAATACAATGGTTGCATGTTAGCAGTAAAGAAGGTTAGCATATTGAGTTTTGAATCATTTTAAATGCACAGAAAGCTTACCAACTCTTAAATTTTTTTGAAAAACATTGGTGTTAGTGTTTATATTTCAAAGGACATGTTACTGTAGCATCTGTCAAGAACTTCTGCTAATCCAGTTGGCTGTTGACCCGTCCCAAAACGGTCAAAGTACAGGACAACAAGATGATGTGATACTATGGTTTGGGATAATCAGGAACATCTTTACTTGGGATCATCACTATTGTTCTTTACTCTTTTGGCTTTTGCAATGTGCTTATGCAGTTTTGATACTAATTACTAATCCGCCATGTGATAAAAACTTCTGGTTTATTGCTGTTGCGAAATGTGTTATCGCGTTTTTCAAATCTTTAAATTAGTTATACATAGTTTCTGGTGATCATTTGAGTCAGAATCACTTAGACTCAATGTAAAGACCTCTAAGGCGTCTCCTTCTAATTGTATGTTTTTATGGGGTGATTTTTGACTTTGACTTTGACTTTGTATACTTACCTCTTCTGTTTCTTAACCATATCTGTTTTCTTCACAATAAGGAGATGTGACATATTTTGTTCCGCTTGGTTTCGGGTTTTTTTCAGGAGATTCGGATATTGGGATATGCCATCTGGATGTGAAATCATTGATTCGGTTCGTGGTTTGTTTGTAATATTTCCGGTTGTTCTAATGGCTGTTGGATTAATCTTGATCGGGTCAAGTCGGGTCAAGTTACGGTGAATGGGTCACGGGTTATTAGAAAGTTTACTGTGTCACATGTTTTTAATTATTAGTGGGTAATAGTTAGTTAGCAAGATTAGTGGGTCTAGATAATAGAGTAATGGGTTAGTGGCTAAGTTAATTTCCTTTTCTTTAGGTGCAAGATGTTTTAAGTCTATTTATATGTATGTATTGCAAGTAATAAATGAAAGAGTTTGAGTATGATCTTGGGCCTGAAACCAACACTTGGTATCAGAGCGCAAGGTTATGAAAAGAGTGTCGTTTTGAGAGTCGGTTTTGGGAGGAGAAGCAGCCCTCGGCTGTAGGGCTAAAGAAGGAGAGAAAGGCAAGCAGGTCACGATCGAAGAAAGACTAAAAAGGTAGATAGAATGGAGCAGTCAAGCAGATTGCAAGAAGAAAGTCGGTGATTGGAACGGTGGAGCGCTTCCGTTGATCAAAGAGTTGAATATAAGAAAGCAGTTCATTTAAAGAAGGGAGGGAGCACCGGAATTGCGGAAATAAAGAGGTAATTGTCAAATGAGACAAGTAAGGCGGTGGAATTAAATACAAGGAAGCAAGCAACCAGGGAGCAGAAGATGTTCGATTATTTCTGTAGAAATTAAATCTAATTCAGGTCAAAAACAGAAAGAGCAAGAGCAAGAGCAAGTAGTAAGTAGCAAGAGCAAGATGAATCGATTCAATCAAACAAGAAGATAGCAAGCAAGAATAGAGCAAGAGATAAGAACTATAAGTTCTTAAAGCAAGTAGCAAGAATCGAACCTATATGGTTCAATCAAAGAGCAAGTAGTAAGAACCAAGATCAAGATTAAAGGGGTGAATGTTGGATTAATCTTGATCGGGTCAAGTTGGGTCAAGTTACGGTGAATGGGTCACGGGTTATTAGAAAGTTTATTGTGTCACATGTTTTTAGTTATTAGTGGGTCATAGTTAGTTAGCAAGATTAGTGGGTCTAGATAATGGAGTAATGGGTTAGTGGCTAAGTTAATTTCCTTTTCTTTAGGTGCAAGATGTTTTAAGTCTATTTATATGTTTGTATTGCAAGTAATGAATGAAAGAGTTTGAGTATGATTTTGGACTTGAAACCAACAATGGCTTCATGATCTCATGCAGATTTTCTTATACATGTGATGCTGAATTAGAATGTTCCTTTTAAGTTTTGACTTGAGGTGATTGAAATCGGTGTACAAGCTGTAGAAATGAAGGAGATTCTTGTGGTAGTGTTCAGGTTTTGATTCATTAACATTGAAGTTCAGTTTTTTCTCAAATGGCCTATTAGCTCAGTTGGTTAGAGCGTCGTGCTAATAACGCGAAGGTCGCAGGTTCGAGACCTGCATGGGCCATTATTTTGTTTAATTGTTTTTTTTTAATTTCTGAAAGTTTTTATAATGTATTTTTGTTAAGTTTTTTACTTTAAAGTATTATTTTATTAGTTAATAGTTAATTTAAGTTTATTTGTATTCATCATATTCATTACTGTATATTAATAGCTGCATTTGTTTTGATAAGTCCTCTTTTATAATTCGTTTTGCATTTTATCAAAGTATATGTAAATCAAAAGTTCCACTCAATCGATGAATCGGACAGTGTTTTATTAATATTCCAACGCAATTTATGTGATATCAACGTTTAAAAAGTAAACATGGCCGCGATGACAGTGAAAGTGTCTAGAGAAAGAAGAAAAGATGTGACATTAACTTGGATAAATCTTAATTCAGTTTTTAATATAATATTTTTATTATGTAAATAACATGTATTCTTGTTACACTATTTATAGTAAACAAAAAAACATGAAAGATCCTAAGACCCGTCAATATAAAAGGATTGGTTCAGCTAAAAAGAAAATTAATACTACAAGTTATATCATATAGAACAATCTTAAGACACAAACGAGACAAATTAAAGATATACAAAGCAAGACAGTAACTCTAATCCACGTATAAGTATATGACTTAATCAGTCACATATGTATTTATCTATTATGTTTGCTTAATTTTGTAAAAAAAATTACTACGAACTTCTAATCCCTCTTTTAAGTAGTATACTAGTCAAAAAAAATATGCTTAGCTAACTCATGCTTCACTGGAAGTTTGAACCTTGAAGTTGAAGTGAGAAATCAATTATCAAATGGGATGAATAATCACCACTCATGCTTGCAGTGTGTTAGAAATCAATTAATTTTTAATCACAAGCTTTTGTTCCTTGTAACATCTTCATCATTTTCACTTTGTCTCTCTATATTCATCTTCCTCTCTATAGACTTCTCTCTCAAGGAATGTAACCAATATCAAACATTGACCTTAGTCAACACGTATAGGATGCCTCAAAGTCAAAAGGTACTTCAACTTATCTATGTTGATCTAATTTGGATCCAAGGACAACCGAAAAAAAAGGTTAAGTTAAAAGTTCGACAAGGCTTTTATGTCAATTAGGGATTTTTTAATTGTTGAGTCGCTTAAGAAGATTGTGTTTCCGATTGTCTTTTCATATATGTGGTTTGACAAACAAATTGATAATTTCCATTCATTTTAGATAAATGTTTATAATAAAATGGCAGGTAAATGAACAACAAGTTACGTCGCAACTTTCTTTTGAATAGCAAACTCAATTTTACTAAAAGCAAAGTTTTAAGACTTAGAGGCCGACAAATTACTACGCACGATCCTCCGAACCATGTTCAGAAGATCCGTAGCCTGAGGGGCAAGAAAACCAAAAGTATTAAAAGCAAAAAGGATAAACACGTGTTGATTCTCTAACCAAATTTTCTCGTGTTTAACAATTTTGTCTGATTCTGTATTCAGCACAACTTGACTCGCAACAAAATCATTGTCCCTAATCACAACAAGAGGGGACACTATTGTAAGATCTACACGGGCATGTTTTCCTCTTACCCATCCAAACACAAGGATATCAGTTGATCGAAGAGTAGACCTCCCTTCAAGCGGGTCCGTCAAAAAATTCACCCGGCCTCCTTTTTAGAAAAAAATCCTGCCCGTTTAAAAAACATCGCATAAATCATCCCTAACCAAATCATGCATATATTTAAACCTAAGAAGCTCCTTACAGTGAAGCATATGCTCGCCAAAAGAATCCAAACACGCCTTGTGACAAACTGGATATGGCTCATCAACTGGAAACAAAGGGATCATATGTCGGTATTTAAGAATAGTCTTGTACTTCAAAGCCGTCATATGCTGGTCAAGTCCTTCAATAGGGATGACATTTAGGAAATCCTGAGCCCGAGGAGCCCTTAGACAATCAAACATTGTTTTTTGACGAGGAGAGATCAAATTTCACTTTTAAATTCTGCACGATCCCACTAAATAAGGCTCTCGCCAAAGCATGCTGGGACATAGGGGGTGATGTCCTTATTAAAGAAACCGCTAATATCGAAATGGGGAGGTGACATGTGCAGGTGGTCTATCGCATACCTAAAATCAGAGTCGAGCCCATTAACCTGAAGAATATGGTCCTTCAAACACCCAAATTGTGCCCTCGAGGCAAAAAAGCATATGTAGATACATCTTCAGCTGAACATAAAACTCGAACCTTCAAATCAAGTTAAAAGTGATGCCAGCCTCCACTAAAATCTTCAAAATAAGTTCCTCCACAAACTACGATATCCTCGATAGTCCCCCGTAGGCCCTTATCAAAAACTAGAGCAACATCCCCTATGTATATAGGTTGCGATGTTTTTAGACCAAACAACAACTTTTCAACTCATACGTAAGCGGAGCAAAAGAAGCTCACTTTGAGGGTCCCGCAACCGTGGGAGACAACTCATCAGTTCCACAGCACGAGAAGCCCTTTTCACAGCCAAACTACTAATGAAACCCACATCTCAACTAATGGCTCCCCAAGGAGTTTCATACCTAACATCGACCTTCCAATCTGGTCAAGAAACAAACCATCCTGTACCTTCACCCAATGACACAAAGGTCAAAAAACCTTAGTTTTCTTTATGTTGAGTTCATGAACAACCGAGGTCCCTCGGCCATGATAATATCTAAGGATTTAATCACCTCTTTAGCGTCTCCTATAATCGTACCATCATCAAGGTACCAAGTATGAAATAGAAGTTTACAGTCATCCTTAATCCGATGAACAAGAGGTATTTATATCATAGTCGTTTAGTGTTTATAGAGTGAAATCTTAGTCATTTATAATTTGTTTGACGATAATAGAGCAAACCATTGTCATCATGATTTATAACTTTGAATTCGTAAAGTTATCGTGAACTAAGACACCAACCATGTTGTAAGTCTTTTTAAGAGGGAAGACTATCATGCTAGGAACACTAAATACATATACGAATTGTAGGATATGTGTTCACTTTTATTAACAGTTAATAAAATAATAATCATATTATTGATGGAAAATACAAAATTACAATACCGCATACAAATCAAATGTAAATAATAACATAGTTTTACATGATATGAAACAAATTCAAACTGTAGTCTTCAGAGAGAACATCATTCACTTGAATCTTGTAACCGCTTCGCCTACGACTGCACATTCAACAAAACAAAAACTTGAGCGGTGGTTGAGGAATTCTTTTTAACAGAGGTCCCTAAAAATAAATTTCGTGCCTCGTCTTAGGCGAACACGTCTTTCCCCCATGGTACAACAACCAAAAGAGTATTTTTGTACCACCAGAGATATCTCGCATCCGAGGTAACAATAGAAACGAAGTGTCTTTTCTTAGGGAAACTTTTTTTATGGAAGTAGTATAATGCAACTTTTTTATGAAGTAGTGTAGATTTGTGAATTACAAAAGTTTTATCAAATCACAACAAGGAACATATCCTTGTATGTATACTGTATGAGCATGTAACAGTTTCAAGAAAAGATAGACCAAAGGTCTCATTATTAACAATCGTATACCAAAGGTATTCTCATTAACAATGTTATACTAAAGGTCACATCATTAACAACGTTATACCAAAGATCTTCTTATTAGCGTAGAGTTAATATTATGATTATTGGTTATTAAGAAATACATTCAAAAGATTTATTAGTCTTCCAACATAAGAAGAACCCTTTATACTCCATCACTCACTCCAATATGATATAGAACCAAATACTTTTACTTATCCGTCAATTTTAAGCATTAATATCTCATTCATCTTATCTTTTTTTTTAACATGGTTCGATTCGTTGTGATCCTCTCACAAAGAATATACAAACTCACTAATAAATATTTATTTTATTAACAAATATAAATAATTATTAATGTCGAAAGCAAATGAAAAATCATCTTTTTCACTAAAATTTCCAACACGAATAATAATCATGAGGCAACTTAAGGCGTCATAAAGGCACATATGCAGGAGAAACCTCCATGACTAACCATTATGAGGCGTCTCCTGTGATTTTAAAAAGTATAATAAAAATAAAGTTTACAAAATAAAGGGAGAGGATCAAACCAGAAGGAAATTCATATATTGTCTATAAAGTTATAATTTTTTTTTAAAATCATGTGTTCTAATACATAATTTAGAGTCCTCTTTAAGTGTAACTTGAAAAGAAAAAAATGATATTATGAAAGTTTACAAGATCATATCAAATAACTTTGTTATCTTAAAAATATTTTAGATTTAAAGAAAAGGATCTTGTTTTAGTTTTTCAAACTATGAATTCATCAAACATATTATATCTAATATTAAAAAAGAAAAGTTCAAATAGAAAGCATTTTAAAATTAAAAAGTCTAATAAATAATCTCAACCATCCACCTTTTAATCTATGGTTGAAATCAAATTATAGAGAAAAATTTGTTAGAGGGGTATTTAGTAATAGCCACTTTTGTTGACTTTTTGTAAGTTTCTTTATTTTTTTAAACGTTCATAACTTTTATATACAACATTATCTTTTTTTAAGTATTACACCTTAAAACCAAGCGTTTTTTAATATTTAAAACGAGTACAGTATTGTTATACAAAAAGAATAAAAAAAATTAACATTTTAAGCTCACATTTCTTTATTATATCTTTAGGGCAGTTCATTGTGTCTTTTTGTTGGTTATTGTGTTAATTTTGAATACTATTGTGTTTTTTCTAAAATGATAAATTTTAAATAATATAATGATAGAGTAACATTGTTGTGTATTTCTAATATGTAAAATACAATAATAAATTAACAACTAATTAATCTAATACATTAAAAACAATAACAAAATAACATAATATCTCATTGTGTCTTTTGGTTGTCATTATGTAATCTTAAATAATATGGTTTTGAAAAATACATTGTTAAAATAAAATCATTGTGTGCTTTTAAAGGTAAAACACAATGAATAATAACAAGTTTATATAATCTATTAAAAACAATAACAAAATAACATATTGTGTTATCTTCAATACTATGAGTTTTGAAAACCAGATTGGTGAAAGTATATCATTGTGTCTTTTAATTGTAAAATACAATGATAGATAACAAGTTTATAATCTATAAAATCAATGACAAAAATAACACAAAATGATCTAAAATATAAAACACAATGATTAATAGACATAACAAATAATGTAAAATATATGACAAAATAAACTGATATTTGACACAATAAACGTATAAGACACAATTAGCTGACGTATTTGGTACAATGATCAAAATATCATTCTCTTTAAAACAATAGGACACGTGTCAAGCACATAATCATTTTTAAGCTTTTTAGATTAAATATTATTTTTAATATAATCCTACCCATATTAAAAATGAGATGAATTAAGTTTGGTTTTTATTCTAGCCACTCATTTCTTTTCCTTTGGCTTTTGAGTTTTGACACATTGTTTTCTATATATCGGTCTGCATTTCACACGTCAAAACAATGAAGCCATATGTATACTAATTTCATTTTTATAAATATTGATTTATATAATATAATATATTGTATTATTGTATCAATTAAAATCGTATGTAATTAACTGCGATTGGTTTTCTTTTTCCAGTAATATACATGTGGAATCTCTCTGCTCTAATAAAAAAAATAAGTAGGATAGACATATTACAACAACACATTACTTCTTATCAATTTTTTCTCGCTTCTTTCTTTTATTAAATAATCATATAAATTACTATAATATTTTAGATTCAAATAGTTTATTAATAGAGTTAAGTTCTGTTTTGATCTCTGAGGTTTGATAAAAATAATTATTTTCATCAAAAAGATTAATAACATTAATTTACCTCCAAAAGTTTTATAAGTTGTTTCAATTTCAGTTCAAAAGTTTTATTAGGTGTTTCAACTTGAATCCAAAATAAAAAAACTTCCAGACTAAAATTAAAACAAATAATGAAACTTTTGGACTGAAATTGAAGTTTTAAATTTTTGGAGGAAAATAGTTACTTTTGTTAAATTTTAGAAAGCAAAATTAAAATTAACTCTTTTAATAAATTAAGATATCTTTTTATTAATGTTATTTTAAGGAAATAAGTTTTTATAACATAAGATAATTTTCTAAAACATTAAACATTTTAAAAGTACAAAATATTTTGAAATTAATATTTTTAAAAAGTAATTTTTTATAAGAAAATAATAATTAAAATTGAGATATATAATAAGAAACTTTTTTAAAATGGCATTTTTCTAAAACGTTTGTTTTGAAACAAAATTTTTATTCTTTTTATAATAAGGAAGATTTCAAAAATATCTTATCTTAAAATATCAAATTATAATAATAAACGTTTATTTTATTTGTTATTATACACAAGTTTATTAAAGCTAATCTATAACCTCTTATAAAGCAAGGTTTTTTTTGCCACTTCTCATTCTTTTATCTCATTTTTTTGCCACTTGTCATTCTTCTAGACATGCACATATCAATTTTCCCTCCAAAGGGGTATTATAGGAATTAAATATCAAATAAATTTCTCTCTCTTATTAAAAATGAATTATATTAATTGTTATATTCTCTCTCTTATTAAAATCAAACTATCTTTTATAAAAATAGATTTTATTAAGAAAATTGGAAATTACATCTTTTAATTAAAATCTAGATAATAAAAAACTAAAATTTTATATAATATAAAATTTTCTAACACACTAAACCTTATTTAAATAAAATATTTTAAATCATTTTGTTTTTAAAAAAAATTATAAACAGGTAAATTTTAAAATATATTTATCTTCAATCATGATCTTATAATGCATAATTTTTTTGTACTAATTATTTAATATTTATTTATTCAATCCGTGTAATACACGGGACTAACCTAGTTGTGAATTTATAAATGAAACAAAAACCACTATTTAAGTGGATGTTGGAGTAGTGGGTTTGTGTGCTTTATTTCTTCCAGGAGGCCTCCTAGATGCACAATGAAACCAGGATCAGGAACAAATCAGGTTTAACCAGTCTCCTCCAATTCGGTTCCAACTTGGTGTTTTCAAAGTGAGTTTCCATACCCATTTACCAGCTCGGTTCCAACCCAGGATTCTTCAAGACCCGACATGAAGTGTAACATCCCGAGCGTTTGGCTCATATGTAATAGTTAAAATAAAAGAAATTTGAACTTTACATTTTGTATATTGTTAAACAAGTAACTAATGAGTGAAATGATTATTTTAAATTTAAAGTTTTAGACGAGTTTTAGTGTCATAAGAGACCGTTTAAATATATATATATATATATATAATATTATATTTAAACGTGCTCCGTTTTTAACGAAACTTAGGTGGGCTCGTAGAGAAAAATAAGCTCGTCTCAACGGCATATTTGAAATTTTATAAGACGTTACATTTAAAAAGTTATAAGAGAAAACGAAATAAACAGCTGAATTAATTATAATAATATAATAATAATATAATATTTTAATCATAAGAAGTGCAATGTAAGCATTTGAACGCAAGGAAGCTGCAATTGTGATCCCACATCGACCTAAAGAGAAAAGTACTGCTGTTAGGAACTCTTATAAATAGAGACCTTATAAGTTGAGTTTAGATTATAGCCTATTATAAAGAGAATTCCAGGTAATCGATATCCCATTGGGTATTGTTATTAGTCATTTTTAGAGCTAGGGTAGGAGCGCGAGTAGGGAGATTCTACATCAGATTGTCGTAGATAGTTTTAAGGTATGTTCTCGTTTAAGTTTATGTCAAGTTCATTATTGTTTATTTTAGATTATTATTAGTATTATTATTTTTAGGTGTTAAGGTTATTGTTAGGAGTGGATATTGGGTAGCCTAGCTTTAGTTAGACATGGACTGATCACCCATGCTTAAACAAGGTAGCGTAAACCAATATCCAATCATTACAATAACTAGTTAGTTGTATCATTACCTAACCTAGGATTACTTGAACTGTATCAGGACTTAGAGATATTACCAGATTATATTAGGAAAGGTTATCAACTGTTGGGCAACTTCTAAACGGGTGAATCCCTCTGAACTGTTTTATAAAACGGGATGTGATGTTCTGATAACTGGTAATAATTGAAGAATTGACTATCAATAGCATCTGTGATATGTGACAATGCTTGATAGGATACTTGAGGGCTGGTTGTATGATTCTGCTTTAGCCAGTGGAGTTTGTATACATAGCTGGTTATGTGAATTTATATTGTGCTTACTCTGTTCCTATCTGTTTGCCATGGTTGTATCTGCTTGATGCAATAGTCAATATTAATATGTTTTGAATTTTGAAGAATACTATGTTCATGAACTCACAAGCTTTATGCTGAGTCCCAAATGTTTTATTTTATGGACACACATCTAGGTGCCAAGTGATTACAAGAATAAAAGATTATGGACTAAGCTCATGAGAAAATAAAGGACTAAAGTGTTGCCAAGGATTTGGATCTATTCTATAGTTAAGTTGATGTAATATTAGTATTGTATTAGAAGACAGATGTATAATACGTTATAATTTATAATTATTGTTTGACTTCCGTATTCTCTGATTACTATGTGTTCTGTATATCCGATGCGTAACGCTCCCTAGGGTGTGCCCTGGGAGGCGGGCGTTACATGAAGCGAACTCGGTTTCAACCCGCTATGGATCATCATATTATTTAATAAAGTACATAATATGAACCCAGGTTGGACCCGACCTGAAACCTGGTCTGGAATTTGTTAACAACGACCTATAGAAGCGGATTCAAACCGACCGAGTTTGAATCTTGAACTCGATTTGTGCATCTTTAATGTGTATACACCTCCTATTTAATCCGCTTATTTTTTTTTTCTTGCCGTTTGTTTCCCTACTTAATTTAGAAAGTTAGATGGTTTATGGATAGTAATAACTTTTTAAATAAGCTAATTAAAAACAAGTTGGCCTCTATCCATTCCACCTTTCCCGCAAATCCCAATTCTTAAATTTAATTATTAGAGTAAGATACAATAAAAACATATTTAATTTAAAAAGCTTAAAAAGAATTGTGTTCTTTACACGTGTAATTTTTTTTATTTTAAAAATGAGTGTGTTTTGATCATTGTGTAAAATATTTCAGCTAATTGTGTCTTATACGTTCATTATGTCAAATATCAGTTTATTGTGTCATATATTTTACATCATTTGTTATATATATTTATCATTGTGTTTTACGTTTTAGATCATTTTATTTTATTTTCTCATTCTTTTATAAATTATAAACATGTTATCTATCATTGTGTTTTGCAATTAAAAGTATACAATGATATACTTTCACCAATGTATTTTTTAAAACTCATAATGTTAAAGATAGCAATGTGTTATTTTGCCATTGTTTTTTATAGATTATATAACTTGTTGTTATCTATCATTATATTTTACAATAAAAAGTACACAATAATGTTATTTCATCAATATATTTCTCAAAGCTCATAGTGTTCAAGATAACACAATGATGATAAAAAAACACAATGAAATATTATGTTATTTTGTTATTGTTTTAATGTATTAATTAATTAATTGTTAATTTATTATTGTGTTAAACTTTGAACAAAAAGAACTAACACCCTTGAAAGTTTATAAAAGTTTGAAGCGTTGGAAAGCCGTGTGTTACAACGATGACATTGATGTGGGTTAAGTGGGGAAAGAGAATCGTATTAAATTGCCATAGCTTAATTAATAAAAATCAAAATCTTGATTAAAAAACATGTCACGATGGTATATTCGGAAATCATGGAAATGTTACGTCATTGTAGAAATGAGTGCTAAATAACACAGAAGTGTACTTAAGAAACCAAAGAAGTAAAAATCAAATTTGAATAAAATTTATGTTGAAACGCACACCGACTCATTTTCTTAACCTTAGCCGACTTGGTATTGAATTTAATTTGTACTAAAAAATAGATAAATAAAATACGCCAAAATAGTTTATTTGAGGATACAAAAACAGTATATTTCAAAAGTAATAAGAGAAACACAAAATATATGTAGATTAACATAAATATTACATATAAAAATTTAAAAGCTTTGATGGTTTGTACATTTGTGATACAACAACTTATAGATTATGACGCACAATTTCATTTGAATGAAATTTTATTCAAAATGTAGATAAAAACAACCTCATCGCGGCTCTATATTTGGAATTTTATAAAACGTCAAGTTTAAAAAGATATAAAGGAAAATTCCAAAAAAAAAAGAATTATGAGTGTGCCATAAAAAGCTTTAATCAAAGTTTCAAGGTGAAAACTTAATTTTTAGGGGCCAAGGTGTAACTATTATTTGACCATTTGATGAAATCATGAAAAACCATCTGATTTTATGAAATTGGTCAAATAATGGTTACACCTTGGCTCCTAAAAATTACGCTTTCACCTTAAACTTTGATAAAGCTTTTTATGGCACACTCATATTCTTTTTTGTTTTTTGAATTTTCCTTTATATCTTTTTAAACTTGACGTTTTATAAAATTCCAAATATAAAGCCACGATGAGGTTGCATTAGGGGTGTAGAATTGTAGATATCATGTCTCCTTAAAGTAAAAGAACTTATTAATTAAAAGTACTACGTAAATATAAATAAAAATAATAATATATAATAATAATATAATAATAATAAAAGAATAATAATAATAATAATATAATAATAATTAATTATTATTGTTATATTATTATTATTAGTATTGAAGTAGGATTATTATTAGTATGTTATTATTATTATTAGTTATTATTATTATTATTATTATTATTATATTATTTTATTATATTATTATTATTATTATTATTATTAAATCAAATATTTTGAAAAATGAAAACGGGGGGAAACGTGAGCGTGAAGAGCGTCCACCTAAAAAGGTCTCAAAAACAAAAATTCAATAGAAAACGTTTAGCATCATGAGCTATCCATGCAAACAAAAAGACTAAATATTCACGATTATTCACTTTCCAACTAACACCAAATTTCCATCCCGCTATTCATTTAAGTCAATGAATCAATGGTCTTCAAAGGTTTACTAGTTTATTAAAATTTAATAATAATTTAAAAGAAGTAACTATAAATAAAATTCCTAAAGATTATATGTAATTGTAGCTTATATAAAAACACTAGATCGATTTAAAGCACTAGTTTATTCACTGTAATAAATACACTTTAGTATTTTTATGAATGTACAAAAATGTATCAAGAAAGAGAGCATTACCGATAAATACCTTTACCAACCCTAAATAAAATGATGTTTAAGTTTTTTTTTAAATAAACATAGCGTAAGAATCATTACAACAAGCTTAAGTATTGTGAAAACAAAACGATAATATCCAAATTGTTTAATATTTTATCAATGATTAAAGCTTTTAAATGTTGTACTTCTTGTATAGATTATGTATATAAAGCATTATAACTTGTAAATATGTTCTTAGCGTCACTAGTAATTGTAGTGGTGTGATAGAGGTTTGATAATAAAAAAAGTGTTAGTCACGTATGTAGCCACATCAACAACAGTGTGTGCTAGTGAAAAATACGTATAATTGGTGTGTAATAGTTATGGTGTTTGTATTTATTAGAGTTAATGAATTATATTTATGTGGTTGATTGAAAAATAAATTTAAAAAAACACAAATTAAAACACTGACGTCCATGAGTGGGTTCACATTCTTGCCCAAAAGTCTCTCACCCCTATCACACATCAGGGGGTTGTGTTGATGGCGGGATGGGCCTAATTGGTAGGGATGTCAACCATACCCAAATTCGATGGGAATACCCGAAACCCCAGACATTGTGATGGGTATGGGATTAGGTAAGTGGGTATAGGAACAGGTATGAGATTAATTTTTATTTTTTTCGCAGGTATTAAACGGATATGATATTGCATTGTATACCTATCTACCCGACCCGTTTACCCGATTAAGCATAATCGTTTCTTCGATTAGATACCTATATTATTTTATTTCTTAATTTATTCTACTTAGTAATTATTTTTTTTCCAAATGTCGATGTTGAATTTAAATCAAGTGACTTAGGGTTTTTTATTAGATTTTTTATAATTTTTTAATAGAGTTCATTAACTTTAATAATTATATACTATATTAAAAATAATTTGAATGCTACAATTGACTTTTGTGGTTTTACTTTTCGGCACAAAGGTTTTTTTTTTTTCTTGGCTTTTGATGTTTGATGAAGTGACATTTTGCCTCTCTATTCTCCTATAAAATATAAACAACATTTGGTTTTATGTAATTAAAAAAATATATTATTTTAGCTTCTAGTTAAATTACTATTTGAGTATTATTATCGTGACAACCAAACTAATTATGAGCGAAAAACATCGTTAACAAAATTGAAATTATTTGAACCATTTTGGGTATTAGTTTTTATGATTTTCGATGAACCGAAAAGATACGACCAAACTTACATCGCTAACTCGAGAGAGAAACAATCAACTGTTGCCGCATAGCGCTGAAAAAACCTAGTTTAAGTACAAAGAAAGATTATTATATAAAGTATAAGAATGATTTTTAACCAATGATTAAGTAGTATTCAAGAGTTAGAGATGAAATGAGAGCCACATCGACAATGTCTTATGCATGAAAAGGGCTTGGATGGTAGAATTAAATAGCATGTAACTATTGATTTCTTTATGTTCTTTCAAAAATTGCAAGTGTGGATAACCTTTTATACTATATTATCGTATTTTGTAATTACATTATAAGGTAGAGCATTTTATTTTCTTCAAATTAAGTATAGTATGACTATATGTTTTTAAAAAAATTGATTTTGAAAAAAAAACATCAATGTATCATGCATAAAGCTTGTAATTTTAGCATGCGTAATTTTAACATATATTGTGTATTTATAAATTTAGATCGATAGTAGTTATACACAGATTATGCAATTATTAACATAGGTTGTATAATTATAATTATACATAATTATCAACATTTGTTGCGTAATTAATAAAATATGTTGCGTAATTATATATATGTCGCGCATATTGCACGGAGAACTTACCCATCGCCCCAAAACCCATTTCGTATAGTAATAACTTCGTATGTTTTACAAGATAAGAGCTCTTTATACAATACCTCTCAAAAGTAAAGATACTATATATATATTATATATATATATAATATATATATATATAATATATATATATATATAATATATATAATTATATTGTTATTTGTGTAAAAAATGAATGTGATTTGTATAACAGAACACACGAAATAGATTGTATAAAATTAGTGCATGCATTTCTTTTAGGATGCTTTTAGAATTTTATGCACCTATATAAAATATTTATAAAAGTTATAATTAGCTAAAATGATTAAAATTAAATTTGATATACACTTCAATCAATCAATTAATATTTACTTAAAACACAGCTAATTAATAATTGTAAAAGAAAGTAACATACTTTGGTGACAAAACTTATTTTGAGGGAACTCTTGTATTACTTAACTGTTTTTGAGCTACTCATAATAATATCTTTGTTTTTTTTATCAGTAAAATAATACTTATAGAAATACAATAGTCAATAAACGACTACATTTTTCAAGAATTAACGATTCGGAATTAAAGAATTAAATGTATATATTTTCGCTTTTCAGTTTATCCAAAAAGTTCAAATACATAGAATATAAACATAAAGGATGTAAGTCTAAGTAGAAAACTATATACTAAAACTATGGAATTGTAATTCTTTTTTTCATTTCATGCTTTTATTATTTTTTTAATTATTTTTTTTATGCACTTTTAACTCTAAATATAAGATGATCTGGTAACCAAGTACCCTAGCTTTTCTCTCTATCCATTAAATAAATAAACACTACGTGTATGTGTATTACGCTTTCTTGTAATTACTCTTTTTTGAAACAATTTGATTTTCACTTCTAGCTATATACTATCCAGTTTTGTACTCGTAAAGATTTGAACACACATCGTTCGTATTGAAAAACATCGCCAATACTATGATCTTGTAATTCTCTATTTAATATAGTTCTATAATATTACATGCAAACAACAAAGTCATATTTTTATTCGTTACACCTTTTACAAGAAAAACTATCTTTTGTTATTAAATCAACAAAACATATCTTTTTTTGAAATAAAATGATTTTCATTTTTGACGGAGGAAAAATAATAATGACTTTTACTCTTATACATACCTAACTGAGTAACTATATACTAGCTTGCAATATTTGAACACATAACTTTTATAAAAAACAATCACTAATATCAATACACTACAAGCTTATGAGTTTGTAACTCCAGTTCTATGCAAACATAAAGTCATATTTTTATTCATTATATATTTACAGGAAACAACTACTGCTTTGTTATTAAACTATGTACTTTTCTATCATTTAATAAACAAATAATGCATGTATTTTTGTAAATTGTAGATTTTGAGGATTAACCTACTGCAATAATTTCGAAAAAAAAACCCTAGCTAGAATCATTTGTCCTAAAATAGTTAAAGACAAATAAAAAACTAATATTGTAGATCATATGAAAACGAAGTTATATTAATTAAAGTGAAATATATCATTGGATATTTATTGTGGTCCTAGGTTAATGGAGTGGCACCTAAGGACCTGATGAAAAAGGCATCGACTGCCACCCACAGTTTTGTTGCGCCACCAATCCTGCAAATGCTTCGACGAGATTGTCGCCGCTGCAAATTATACCCATCACTAATCACTAATTAATTATATTATATTTCTAATTTTATGCTTTTTGAGTTTTTTTAAACAATATAGATTTAAGTTTTATTAGTGTTGTTATACACACCTCCTGTTACACAAATAGTGTTATTTGTTTTTTTTTTTTTGAAATTAGTCATTTTAGAAAAAGCCATAGTGCTCATGAAACATATAATTTTCAACAAGATACAATGAACTATACTACAAACATAGTGACAATATTGCATAAAAAAGAATTTATTAACTTTTATATAACAATAATGTATAATTAAGATAAAAAGCCGCTTGTTTTTATGATGTGATTTATATGAAAAAAATATTATTGTATATAAAAGCTATGAATGTTTAGAATTAGTGAGGAACTTAAAAAAATCGACAAAAGTGATTATGTATAAAAAATTCTTTTAACAATTTTTTTTCCTTATAATTTGATTAAGAAGATTGATTATTGAGATTTTTTCCAACACTTATTAGATTTATTAATATTTTTTGAACCTTATGTTAGAGAAAAATCATGTTTCTTACAAGTATATAGTTCTAGTCCTCATACTTGCAACACATGCAACATAAGGCTACTAATCACCCCGAATCTTGTAATACCAACAAGACGTCCCATCTCAATAAACTTTACTCTTGGTTAGGTATTTGTAAGGATATCTGCTCTTGAAAGTTCCACTCATACGCTCAACCTTGATCACTTCCCGTTTCACACATAGCTAGGAGTATGGTTGTCCACGGTCTGATTTTAATGATATTTTAGCCAAACCGAGAGTTAGCATGTGAATAACAATTTTTTATAATTGTGAACACCAAAACAAAAATAAAAAATAAAATGAACAAACCAAAACTGTTACTAACGGTTTGGCTCCGGTTGGGTTCATGTCTTTTGCTTATTTGGTTCGGATTCAATTAGCGCCTCTGTGTTTCACAATTTCAAAGTTTGAGCAAAATTTGTTAAAATACGTCATTGATATATGAATGTACCTAAATTTGTGTGTTTTTATATTATTTATAATTATAAAATATATGAACGTGTAATTTTACTATAATTCTCAAATCTACACACGTGTGGTTATTGAAATATCATATATAAAACCTAGTAAAGTAATATTGAGACTTCTCATATGACGAGATTAATTGCCACCTGAAACTGTATATTGAATTTTCTTTTTTGGAATAGCAAACTAGGATACTTCTAATTAAATTACACCAAAATAAACTACACCATGTTTGAGTTTGAACCCAAAACTTTCATCTAAAGTACAAATCCTCTATATTGTGTAAGATATCTACTCATGCGAATGGTGTCGTATATGAATATGTGAGCCATCATCCAATTAATGCCCAATGTTTGATGTGAGATTATTAGAAGGTTTTTGTTCTAAACATATGACATACTGTAGTTTTAAAGGACAATGTTCTATATTCTAGTCATCTTATAGGTTGTAATATCTTTTGGCAAATGGGATACTATATATACCACGTACACTTCAAAATACACTCATTATTATAAAAGACCATAGTATTTCACAATTCAGCGTTGTTTGGAGTGCTACCAGGTGGTTGCGTAATAAGTTGTAGAGTACAACTAACGTGAGTAGAAGTCAATTATAGACTATATCTTTATGTACTATGGTTGAGGGACATAAATAAAATTCGGCTACAAACTTACTTCATGTTATCTTGAGAAAAAAGTAGTCGCCGACGTTATATTTATGTAACTTTGTATGTAGTCATATATTATGATATCACTAATTCTATACTGTTTAATTATTCTAAATTTGTTGTCATGTGGTATTTGTTTACTTTATTTATTTATTGAATATTATAATTAAAAAGTTATTACGGACAAGAAGCCTGTGTTACTAATTGGCTTGATAGTTCAAGTAGTAAAGGAGATCTGTAGTAGTCAAGTATGTCTGTGGCTAAAGGAAAACAGTGCCCGGTTTTTCTATCTCAGCCTTTTGGTGTGGGTACACATGCGAATAATTCATCTGTTATGAAATATATGTAATCATAACAACCTATTAAACTTTT